>JBBDGP010001201.1:2982500-3564818 GCA_037952835.1 Lithobates septentrionalis | reverse complement strand
ATCTGTATACCATCAAACGCTGCCACTGTGCCCATAGATTGCCAACACTGTGCCCTGCCCATCAAACGCAGCCACTGTACCCATAAATTGCTGCCACTGTGCCCCATCAATTGCAGCCACTGTACCATCAAACGCAGCCACTGTACCATCAAACGCAGCCACTGTACTCATTAATTGCAGCCACTGTGCCCATCAAATGCAGCCACTGTGCCCATCAATTGCAGCCACTGTGCCCATCAAATGCAGCCACTGTGCCCATCAAATGCAGCCACTGTACCATCAAACGCAGCCACTGTGCCCATCAAATGCAGCCACTGTACCATCAAACGCAGCCACTGTACTCATCAATTGCAGCCACTGTGCCCATCAAATGCAGCCACTGTGCCCATCAATTGCAGCCACTGTGCCCATCAAATGCAGCCACTGTGCCCATCAAATGCAGCCACTGTACCATCAAACGCAGCCACTGTACCATCAAACGCAGCCACTGTACCATCAAACGCAGCCACTGTACCATCAAACGCAGCCACTGTACCCATCAATTGCAGCCACTGTGCCCCCATCAATTGCAGCCACTGTACCATCAAACGCAGCCACTGTACCATCAAACGCAGCCACTGTACCATCAAACGCAGCCACTGTACTCATCAATTGCAGCCACTGTGCCCATCAAATGCAGCCACTGTGCCCATCAAATGCAGCCACTGTGCCCATCAATTGCAGCCACTGTGCTCATCAAATGCAGCCACTGTACCCATCAATTGCAGCCACTGTACCATCAAACGCAGCCACTGTACCATCAAACGCAGCCACTGTACCATCAAACGCAGCCACTGTACCATCAAACGCAGCCACTGTACCCATCAATTGCAGCCACTGTGCCCATCAAACGCAGCCACTGTGCCCATCAAACGCAGCCACTGTGCCCATCAAACGCAGCCACTGTGCCATCAAACGCAGCCACTGTACCCATAAATTGCCACCACTGTGCCCATTAAACGCTGCCACTGTACCATCAAACGCAGCCACTGTACCATCAAACGCTGCCACTGTGCCCATCAAACGCAGCCATTGTACCATTAAACGCAGCCACTGTACCCATAAATTGCCACCACTGTGCCCATTAAACACAGCCACTGTGCCCATCAAACACAGCCACTGTACCATCAAACGCAGCCACTGTACCCATAAATTGCCACCACTGTGCCCATTAAACGCTGACACTGTGCCCATCAAATGCAGCCACTGTACCCATAAATTGCTGCCACTGTGCCCCATCAAACGCAGCCACTGTACCCATCAATTGCAGCCACTGTGCCCGTTAAACGCTGCCACTGTACCATCAAACGCAGCCACTATACCATCAAACGCAGCCACTGTACCCATAAATTGCCACCACTGTGCCCATTAAACGCTGCCACTGTGCCCATCAAACGCAGCCACTGTACCATCAAACGCAGCCACTGTACCCATAAATTGCAACCACTGTGCCCATTAAACGCTGCCACTGTACCATCAAACGCAGCCACTGTACCATCAAACGCAGCCACTGTACCCATAAATTGCCACCACTGTGCCCATTAAACGCTGCCACTGTACCATCAAACGCAGCCACTGTACCATCAAACGCAGTCACTGTACCCATAAATTGCCACCACTGTGCCCATTAAACGCTGCCACTGTACCATCAAACGCAGCCACTGTACCCATCAAACGCAGCCACTGTACCCATCAATTGCAGCCACTGTGCCCATCAAACGCAGCCACTGTGCCATCAAACGCAGCCACTGTACCCATGAATTGCCACCACTGTGAACATGAAACGCAGCCACTGTACCATCAAACGCAGCCACTGTACCATCAAACGCAGCCACTGTACCCATCAATTGCAGCCACTGTGCCCATCAAACGCAGCCACTGTACCATCAAACGCAGCCACTGTACCATCAAACGCAGCCACTGTACCCATAAATTGCCACCACTGTGCCCATTAAACACAGCCACTGTGCCCATCAAACACAGCCACTGTACCATTAAACGCAGCCACTGTACCCATAAATTGCCACCACTGTGCCCATTAAACGCTGACACTGTGCCCATCAAATGCAGCCACTGTACCCATAAATTGCTGCCACTGTGCCCCATCAAACGCAGCCACTGTACCCATCAATTGCAGCCACTGTGCCCGTTAAACGCTGCCACTGTACCATCAAACGCAGCCACTGTACCATCAAACGCAGCCACTGTACCCATAAATTGCCACCACTGTGCCCATTAAACACAGCCACTGTGCCCATCAAACGCAGCCACTGTACCATCAAACGCAGCCACTGTACCCATAAATTGCCACCACTGTGCCCATTAAACTCTGCCACTGTGCCCATCAAACGCAGCCACTGTACCATCAAACGCAGCCACTGTACCCATAAATTGCCACCACTGTGCCCATTAAACGCTGCCACTGTACCATCAAACGCAGCCACTGTACCCATAAATTGCCACCACTGTGCCCATTAAACACTTTTACCACTTTTAACTGTAATTTGCTTATATATATATATATATATATATATATATATATATATATATATATATATATATATATATATATATAAAGCCCTATGTGCTTTTATATGTGTCTTATCTATATATAATGCACTCTTTAAATGTGCTTTAAAATGCATGGTTTTCCATTTTATGAACAAGAAAATAATGACGTTATGCTGTTGGGCTGGTATAATAATGCTATGGGGCTGGTATGACATTTTTTCCAGGGCTGGTTTTCATTCCCAGTCCGGCCCTGACAGGAACTAGCTGGAACCAAGGATCACATACTGGAACAGGTAAGTAGCTCTGAGTACAGATGTACAGGGAAGTCAGACAAGCCGGGTCAAACACAGACAGACAGTCAGTACAGGAACAGGTGTAGAAGGCAGGAACGGAGTCACAGGACAAGCCGGTTCGATAACAGGCAGGCATGGATGGATCAGAATATGAGGCAGATGCAGAGTCATAGACGAGCCGGGGGTCAGAGGCAGGCGGATAGCAGAGGAGGTCATAGGTCAAGCCAGGTCAATGATCAGGTCAATGGATAATCCTCAGGAACGCTGTAGATCAGGCAGCAACGTTTGGGGGAAGCAGCTGTGTGCCCGCACAGGATATAGCAGCGTCAACTGCTGGTACATTCTATCTTTTGGTGAATTTCTGAGAATCTTTTTGGACAGTGGCGGCCTGTCCATAGGGGGCGCATGGGCGCCGCCCCCTCCCCCCCTCACAAAAAACAAAAAACAAAAAAAACAAAAAACTTCCTTTAAGTGCACTATGTTCCGGGCGGACGCCGGACACTGTGCACTATGGAAGCGTCATGCCAATGCAATCCCGTGATTGTCTGTCTGTCTGCAAGATGCTTCATTTGCGGGGTTTTTTGATGCCCTGTGGCGCTATGCAGTGCACCTCTACACGCTGATTGGGCCATTCTCCTTTGTGTCTTCATGTCTGGGCGGTGCTGTCTCCCGGTGGCGTGTCACTTCCTGTTTCGGCTCTGTGTGAATGGAGAAGACAAGGTACTGTGTCACTGACAGCCTGTCTGTCCACCGTGTTATATTCTTCTCAGTCTGTGATCGGAGGGTGGAGGGAGCCGTGCTTCACCTCTGCCGTGCCAGGAATCAATCTCTGCTCCAGCCCTTCACCCGACAAATGTGCTGGAGCCTTCATTACACATCTGCTGTATGTGTATATCACGGGGGCTCCCAGCACTGCGTCCTGGAGTCATGCTGTACATTCTATCATCTCATCTCATCTCATCTCTCTCCTATCTGTATATCTATCTGTCTGTCTATCTGTATAACTGCATGTATATCTCTCTCTCTCTATCTATCTATCCATCTATCTATCTGTATAACTGCATATGTCCTATCTGTCTGTCTGTCTGTCTGCATGTCTGTCTGTCTGCATGGCTGTCTGTCTGTCTGTCTACATGTCTGTCTGTCTGTCTACATGTCTGTCTCTGTCTGTCTACATGTCTGTCTCTGTCTGTCTACATGCCTGTCTCTGTCTGTCTGTCTGTCTGTGATCGGAGGGTGGAGGGAGCCGTGCTTCACCTCTGCCCTGCCAGGAATCAATCTCTGCTCCAGCCCTTCACCCGACAAATGTGCTGGAGCCTTCATTACACATCTGCTGTATGTGTATATCACGGGGGCTCCCAGCACTGCGTCCTGGAGTCATGCTGTACATTCTATCATCTCATCTCATCTCATCTCTCTCTCTCTCTCCTATCTGTATATCTATCTGTCTGTCTATCTGTATACCTGCATGTATATCTCTCTCTCTCTATCTATCTATCCATCTATCTATCTGTATAACTGCATATGTCCTGTCTGTCTGTCTGTCTGTCTGTCTACATGTCTGTCTGTCTGTCTGTCTGTCTACCTGTCTGTCTGTCTACATGTCTGTCTACATGTCTGTCTGTCTACATGTCTGTCTGTCTGTCTGCATGTCTGTCTGTCTGTCTACATGTCTGTCTGTCTGTCTGTCTACATGTCTGTCTGTCTACATGTCTGTCTGTCTGTCTGTCTACATGTCTGTCTGTCTATTCTATCTATCTATTCTATCCCACTGTGTGTCTATAGGCCCCATCACGTTAAGGGGGGGGGGGGTTGGTTGGGATTTTGTTTGCGCCCCCCTAAAAAAATGGAGCACCAGCCGCCACTGTTTTTGGAGGGAAAAAATGCTTATCTGGATGATCTCATTCAGAATGAATAAGCTGTTCCAGTAACGCATGGACGGGAAACGCATGCAAAGTCTGCGGAGGTTTTAAGGAACCCAAAGAAGGACAGAACTTTCAGCTGACTCAGTTAAGGGCAGCTTGAAAGCGTAATGGACCATTTCTGTAAGAGACTGCACCAGCAATTTCTCAGATTGCGAGGCTGAAAAGGGTTCTTCCACCATTTACTCCTCAGAAGAGGAATCATTGGATTATCTTTCCCCCTGATCCCCTGAGGGTAATACATCATTCTCTACCCACTGTTCCCTTGATAAAGGGTCTGAGGTGGGGGAGGGGGATCTACCATGCTTCCTATCCCTTTGGATGGAAGATGCGATTAAAGCCGCTAGACTCTCCTCTAGCCCCAGCAGGGCGGAGGAAAAGGCATCTTCAGTCACGTATACAGGGGCTGAGATGTCAGCAGCAGCTGCATCACCCACTGGTCCCAAAGGCTCACCCTGGCTAGCCACTTCTGGTACTTCACAAGAAGATGACAATGTGGAGGCATGACTAGAATCCTAAGTGCATGGGGGTGATGCTTTAGGTACCTTTTTTAAGGTGTTTGCACCGGCGTTTTTGGGAGGCATAGTCCTAAGCACAAAAGCAGAGGCACTAAATAAATGCACCACTTGCTGAACTATAGTCTAGCAAATAAAATGCCGCTAATAAAGTTCAGCCTGATGCTGAGTGAAAATGTATTCCCTTTGGGAATGCCTGTATCATCCCTCTTAGGTGACCCCACCGCTCCTGTGTCTGTAGAGCCTTGCCTGCCCGGCTTTCAGCTTCCAACTGACAGGGGTCTGTTTTTCTGAGCTCTGTGAGCTCCGCGCCTGCACCGTGTAATCCACGTGGACGCCGCGTCCCATACACGGCGCTGCGTTAAGCCACGCTCTCTCCATCTTCTAACACGCCCCTTCATTACTTCTAAGTCTCTCAATTCCCGTGCGCACGGGCATCGTTCTGATCTGCCTTTTGGCAGATTCCATGGGAGGGAGGGGAAGAACAGGAGGGGGATACTCAGGAGACAAAAAACATATGGAAAGCCCCCGCGCCCCCCCCGGGGGAGAGGTGGGGGAGCACAAACAGGCTGTTGTAGCCTCCAACCCCTTCTTTCCCCAGGGGGAGAACCTGCAGCAAGGCTAACTCACTTGCTAACTTCCCCTGTAATCCAGGACCCCCCCCTTGACCTGATGGCTGGACCCAACATACTGTCTGCTGCTCACACGGAGCTAGAGAAGCAACCTAATAAGGTATGTGCATTTGCACCCTCTAGTGGAGATTTTAGGCATTACAACATTCCACTCAGAAGAAAACCATAGGTGGACTTTTTACAGTTCCTAGGCTTCTTCACTATCCCCGCCGCAGGATTTTGCTGTTATCAGACGGATCCAACCTTCACCCATCACGGTGGGCTGTGTTTAACAAACCTTCAAGGACCGGGTCCCTTTTTATCGGGGTTCCACTCTCTTGGACCTGTATAGCACCCTGCCAGGAAAACTTTATGGTAATGTAAGCATTACCAAAGCACTGGATCCCAGGGTCCAGCCCTCCAAGGAGAGGCGTTACAGGCGAAACCTCGTTCTTCCAAAACGAGGCCCGGGTACCATCCACTTTGGCCTCAGTGGCACTTTGGATGGATCCGGTCTGTAAAAGCTGGTTTCAATCCAAATGAAAAGGATCCTGCCAGCAAAGCTCTTTAGAGCACATCTTTAACCGTGACCATCACCTTAGACACTGGCGAAAAAACTGAGGTACTCGTGGTAAGGAGAGGGGTTATATAGGGAGTGAACTTCCTGTCTTGGGTGTGCCAGTGTCCATCACCTGAAGGTGCCTATATACCCATATAGTTATTACTATGGCTCTGTGTCCCGTGATGTATGATAAAGAAAGCAAAAAACTATGTGTGGTGGAAAACGAATTACTGCACATCACCCTGAACACACCATCCCCACCATGGTACAGGGTGGTGGCAGCATCATGTTGTGGTGATTCTTTTCTTCAGCAGGAACAGGGAAGGCTGCTCTGACTATCCTATGAGGCTGCATGACCCCTGACTTTCTGTCTGGACAGTGCTGATTGGCCCTATGCTGATCACATGTACCCTCCCCCCCCCCAAAAAAATCTCTAGCAATACACACCAAACTGAGTGCCTCCAATGCTTTTTACTATCAGGAGATTGATTGGGGACAGCAAAAGAAGGGGAGGATCATGGCAGCATCATGTTGTGGTTATTCTTTTCTTCAGCATGGACAGGGAAGCTGGTCAGAATTGATGGGAAGTTGGACGGAGCCAAATACAGGGCAATCTTAGAAGAAAACCTGTAATGCCGCGTACACACGGTCTGACTTTTCGGCTACAAAAGTCCGACAGCCCGTCCGACAGACTTTCGACAGACTTTTGGCGGACTTGCGGCGGACCTTCTAACGAACGGACTTAACAACATACGATCACACAAAAGTCTGACGGATTCGTACGTGATAACGTACACCAGACTAAAATAAGGAAGTTGATAGCCAGTAGCCAATAGCTGCCCTAGCGTCGGTTTTTGTCCGTCGGACTAGCATACAGACGAGCGGATTTCTGGGTCCGGCGGAGTTACAAGGTAAAGATTTGAAGCAAGTTCCAAATCTAAAGTCTGTCAGATTTGCGACTGGAAAAGTCCGCTAAAGGTCCGGTGGAGCCCACACACGATCGGATTGTCCACTGGATTTGGTCCGTCGGACCAGTGCGGTAGAAAAGTCCGACCGTGTGTACGCGGCATTAGAGTCTGTAAAAGACTTGAGACTGGGGCGGAGTTTCACCTTCCACCAGGACAATGTCCCTAAACATACAGCCGGAGCTACAATGGAATGGTTTAGATCAAAGCATATTAATGTGTTAGAATGGCCCAGTCTAAGTCCAGACCTAAATCCAATTGAGAATCTGTGGCAAGGCTTGGAAAATGCTTTTCACAGACGCTCTTCATCCAATCTGACAGAGCTTGAGCTATTTTGCAAAGAAGAATGGGCAAACATTTCACTCTCTAGATGTGCAAAGCTGGTAGAGCCATTCCCAAAAAAGACTTGCAGCTGTAAATGCAGTGAATACAAATGAACGCCACACTTTTCACATATTTATTTGCAAAATAATTTGAAAACCATTTATCATTTTCCTTTCACTTCACAATTATGTGCCACTTTGTGTTGATCTATCACATAAAATCCCAATAAAATGCATTTACATTTTTGGTTGTGACATGACAAAATGTGGAAAATGTCAAGGGGTATGAATACTTAGTCAAGGCACTGTACATACCTTTTCTCATCAGCAGTATATAGCAGTCTTGCATCCTGCTGAACACTGGTTAAAGCTTATAGGAGTAGTTTTCATTCTGCTCTGACTGTCCTATGAGGCTGCATGACTTTCTGTCTGGACAGTGCTGATTGGCCCTGTGCTGATCACATGCACCCTCCTAAAAAAAAAAAAACATCTCTAGCAATACACACCAAACTGAGTGCCTCCAAGGCTCTTTACTATCAGAAGATGGATTGGGGTCAGCAAAAGAAGGGGAGGATCAGAGAAGACTGGATAAAACAACCTTTTTATACAATGCGTCCCTTCCTTCCATGTCCCATAGAGTTCCTGCCTTCCATGTCCCATAACATTCCTGCCTTTCATGTCCCATAGCCTTCCTTCCTTCCATGTCCCATAGTGTTCCTGCTTTCCATGTCCCATAGTGTTCCTGCTTTCCATGTCCCATACCGTTCCTTCCTTCCATGTCCCATAGCGTTCCTACCTTCCATGTTCCATAACGTTCCTGCCTTCCATGTCCCATTGTGTTTCTGCCTTCCTTGTCCCATGACATTCCTTCCATGTACCATAGCGTTCCTTCCATGTCTCATGGTGTTCCTGCCTTCCATGTGCCATAGTGTTCCTTTCTTCCATGTGCCATAGCGTTCCTTCCATGTGCCATAGCATTCCTTCCTTCCATGTATCATAGCGTTCCTTCCTTCCATGTCCCATAGCATTCTTGCCTTCCATGTCCCATAGCATTCCTTCCATGTACCATAGAGTCCCTTCCTTCCATATCCCAAAGCATCCCTTCCTTCCATGTCCCATAGTGTTCCTGCCTTCCATGGGCCATAGCGTTCCTTTCTTCCATGGGCCATAGCGTTCCTTCCATGTCCCATAGCGTTCCTGCCTTCCATGTGCCATAGTGTTCCTTTCTTCTATGTGTCATAGTGTTCCTGCCTTCCATGTCCCATAGCGTTCCTGCCTTCCATGTCTAATGTATTGTAAGTAATTTTCTAAATGATTGTGTTGAGGTTTATATGTATCCCTGAGACTCCAGCTTGTGGCTTAGCAAGCAAAGCATACTTTAGGTACAAGGAAGCCCAGGTTTTGTTTAACCATTGCTCTCAAGCCCCATTCACTATCATATTTGGCCACACCCACTTTTTGTTGTGGCACACGTAGTTGGGAGGTATGTATACAGACTAGGAATGGGCTCGGACGTGTACGCACACTCCACGTGCAGAGCCCGCCAGGAAGTCGGCACTGCACAGCGCTAATCGCAGGCAGTGAGTCATTTCCCGATCTCTGCAGCCACACATCGGGAAAATGTCTCACTGAAGGTGATTAGCGCAGCGCCGTGACGACTTCCTGGCGGGCTCTGCACGTGGAGTGTGCGAACACGCCCGAGCCCATCCTTAATACAGACTAGTTTTACTGTTGTGGGTTTAGCAACACTTTAATTGTTAAGATTTGATCTCCTGTGTACTTTCTCTAATGCCTCACACATTTCATTTTGCACTCTCACATTGGATATATGCACAATTTGATTATCCTTTATGTTTATAATTATAATACTTTGAGCTTTCTGATCTTTCTCCGTCCACCCATCTGTAGGTGGGTTTGGTATGGGCTCTTGTATTCACTTCCATGTTCCCTCTCTTATCAACAGCATCTTCATTTTTCAAATTCTTTCTTAAATTTCCAGGGCTGGTAGTTCTGGTTTGTCTGTTTGCAACAGAAAATGTTGATGACACACTGCTAGTAGCCATCGTATACACTTTCTGGCCTTTTCCTTTTTCAGAGACTAAAGTGGCAGTAAACTCTGTGTAGCAGAGGGTCTCACAGGGATCCAGGAAATGTCCTGTTCGGGACTTACAGGACTCCCAGGCTCCACACCTTTCCAAACCTCTGATTATCTGTCCACTTAGGGTTTTACACATTTTGGCAATTTAGACTCACCTGGGACACACACACAGACTTCTACAGCCTGAGACCTGGTTCACACAGGGGCAACACGACTTGCAGTCCGACTCTGTGAGGCGACCTGCACATGACTACAGTGGCGACTTGCAAAACGACTTTTTTATAGAAGTCAATGCAATCGCCCCCAAAGTAGTACAGGAACCTTTTTCTAAGTCTGAGCGACTTGAGTCGCTCCTATTACAACGGTTCCATTGTACAGAACGGAATGCGACTTGTCAGGCGGCTAAGTCGCCTGACAAGTGGCCCCTGTGTGAACCAGGGAGCAGACAGGTAAAGTCTGTTGGAGCTAAAGGTTGTTGAAAGCTGTGTTTGAGGAGGCTGATGAGTGTTATGTCGCGTACACACGGTCGGACTTTTCAGCTACAAAAGTCCGACAGCCTGTCCGACATACTTCCGGCGTACTTTCGGCGGACTTGCGGCAGACTTTCTAACGAACGGACTTGCCTACACACGACCACACAAAAGTTCGACAGCCTAGTCCACGGTGACGTACACCAAGTCCGGCAAGACTATAAAACGGAAGTTCAATAGCCCGTACGACACCCTTTGGGCTCCTTCTGCTAATCTTGTGTTTATCTCGTGTTAGTAGAAGTTTGGTGAGAGACGATTCGCGCTTGTGAGACTCGTATTTTTCAGTTTGTTTTAACTGTTGTTCAGTCTGTGCTTGTGAGGTTTGTATCTGCTTTTCAGTGCGTTTGGTCAGTTGGCATTGAGAAATCTTTGTTTTATTGTCCGCTCGTTCCTGATTTTCAGGTCGCTCTTCACAGGCCTTGCTGTTCTTCAGTGCGTTCTGTTTAGTGCGTTCTGACCAGCCGACCGTTTTGTAACCATGTTACCTGTACGTACTCGTCGTCGAGCTCGTGCATTGTATGTGTTTGGTGCTGTAGTTTATTCTTCAGACCAAGACCAGTCCATGAACAGGGCGAGGAGGAGTTCATGGACCAAGAATTGGTTGCTCCAGCGTGACCAGTTCTGTCACATGCCATTGCTCCGTGAGATCCGTGAGAATAATCCTGAGGATTTCAGGAACTTTCTCCGGATGACGGACCCCGTTTTTGACCGTTTGTTGGCTTTGCTGACCCCCTATATCAGCAGGCAGGATATCTGCATGAGGCAAGCCATCACTCCGGAGCAGAGGCTAGTTGCCACGTTGCGGTACTTGGCGACAGGGAGAAGCCTGCAGGACCTCAAGTTCTCGACAGGCATCTCCCCCCAGGCTCTGGGGATCATTATCCCAGAGACCTGTTCTGCCATCATACAGGTCCTGCAGAAGGACTATATTAAGGTAAGATATTTTTCTTTGATTAGCATCACATGTTCTTTTATGTAATCTTTGATAATGTAATGTATTTCTTGCTTCAAACACTACTTACCATCATTGCAATATAGTGTGAATGTCCCCTTTTTATCCTCACACATGCTGGATTTTTTTCCTGTTCTTTTTTGTCATGCATGTATATTTTCCTTCAATAACCTCCCCAGCATGCAATGATGGGAACATATCCACCTAGTCTACTCATTTTGAATGTATTTTGTTTGAGTGTATTTAGTGTGCTGCTAATTAGCAATTAGCTAGATTTCCCAACCCCCCACCCCCACCTAAACTCACTCCAAATAGTGTGCTGCTAATTAGCAATTAGCTAGATTTCCCAACCCCCCACCCCCCACCTAAACTCACTCCAAATAGTGTGCTGCTAATTAGCAATTAGCTAGATTTCCCAACCCCCCACCCCCCACCTAAACTCACTCCAAATAGTGTGCTGCTAATTAGCAATTAGCTAGATTTCCCAACCCCCCACCCCCCCACCTAAACTCACTCCAAATAGTGTGCTGCTAATTAGCAATTAGCTAGATTTCCCAACCCCCCACCCCCCACCTAAACTCACTCCAAATAGTGTGCTGCTAATTAGCAATTAGCTAGATTTCCCAACCCCCCACCCCCCACCTAAACTCACTCCAAATAGTGTGCTGCTAATTAGCAATTAGCTAGATTTCCCAACCCCCCACCCCCCACCTAAACTCACTCCAAATAGTGTGCTGCTAATTAGCAATTAGCTAGATTTCCCAACCCCCCACCCCACACCTAAACTCACTCCAAATAGTGTGCTGCTAATTAGCAATTAGCTAGATTTCCCAACCCCCCACCCCCACCTAAACTCACTCCAAATAGTGTGCTGCTAATTAGCAATTAGCTAGATTTCCCAACCCCCCACCCCCCACCTAAACTCACTCCAAATAGTGTGCTGCTAATTAGCAATTAGCTAGATTTCCCAACCCCCCCACCCACCACCTAAACTCACTCCAAATAGTGTGCTGCTAATTAGCAATTAGCTAGATTTCCCAACCCCCCACCCCCCACCTAAACTCACTCCAAATAGTGTGCTGCTAATTAGCAATTAGCTAGATTCCCCCCCCCCCACCCTCGTAAAAATTTGCTTGAATGTTCTGTGGTGTTGATTTGTATAAAGCAAATATATGTTGCACTTTGCAAAATGCATGTGCACTCTACAAGTGCATTTGTTCCAGTGCTTTAGTAAATGAGCAGAAGCTCTGCCGATTTCCATCATCAAATCATATGCAAGCCACAAAGTGTTTTCATTAATTGCCCTTGCATGTGATTGTGTACTCCTTGCAACATGACTACCTTTTTACCTTACCTCATTTACTGTAAGCTGGTTAGTAACTGCACTTGCAGAGTGCGACAACTGCAGTCTTGTAGCCTTTTTAGTCCCTAAATTCCTGCGTGTCCTAAAAGTAATCTTTTTTATTAATTTCACAACCCCCTAAAATGTAATCAATGTTCCATCAGAGGGGGTGAGCAATCTGATAAGTGTGCCTTTCCATATTAGATATTCCAGAAGATTTAAATTATTTAATGTTATACTGATGGTGGGGAATAATGTTTTTAATTGTATAATTTTCTTGCAATGTTAGCTTCCAAATTAATGATTTTGGTTTTCTTGTTTGATTCCCCAGTTTCCTTCAACGCCACAGGAATGGCAGACTGTGGCATCCCATTTTGCCAGCCGTTGGGACTTTCCCAATTGTGGAGGGGCTATAGATGGGAAACATGTCCACATCGTGCCACCACCCCATTCGGGGTCATACTATTTTAATTATAAGGAGTTCCACAGTATTGTTTTAATGGCGGTGGTGTCGGCACACTATGAATTTTTATATGTGGACGTGGGGAAGAATGGCCGGATGTCAGATGGAGGAGTATTTGCCCAGACGGAGTTCTGCCAGCGTCTCCAGAGTGGTGGCCTGGGATTGCCACCTGATGCGGATAACGTGGAAGGACTCCCCTTTGTCTTCATTGCCGATGAAGCCTTCGCTCTGAGCAAGCACCTCATGAGGCCATTCCCCCAAAGAACCCTCACCCCGGAGAGAAGGGTTTTTAATTTCCGGCTGGCCAGAGCTAGAAGAGTGGTTGAGAATGCGTTTGGGATTCTGGCCAGCCGGTTCCGCCTGTTTCAAACATCCATTAATTTGGCGGAATACAAACTTAATTTTATCATTTTATCCTGCTGCATTCTGCACAACTTTTTACACAAACATTCTCAAAATTATATCGGAACAGTTGGGCCTGAGGCCGTACTTCTAGATGACCACCTTACGGGCCTGGATACTGTCCGTACTGGCTTGGCCCCCCAAAGTGCCCGTCAAGTTAGACAGCAATATGTGAATTATTTTATGGGTAGGGGGGCCATTGCAATGGGCCAGGATATTTAATTTTTTTAAATAAATTTTTTTTTGATGAAATCTGGAATTATATTTATTGCTTGCCTTTCTTTTGGGCTTTCTCCTAAGGTTATGGTCGATCAGTTGTAGTGCCAACTGTATTTTCCTTTTAAATGTCTAAATAAGCTCCATTGCCACTGTAAACAACTTTTTGACAATTATAACCAAACTGATACTGAGCATTGAAATAACAAACCACACATTTATTGAATTCCTATAAGGAGATGTTTTTATTAATCGTTGTTATGCATTCAGTTATGCATTTAGTATAAAATGTTCCTAGCCAAAAATATAATGATATCTTAAGAATTTGGAAAAATATAATTATATTTAAAGATTTGTACATAATCCACAAAAAATTTTTTTGGGCTTTTTGATTTTCGCAAACAGGCTTTTTTTTTATTTTTTATTTTTTTAAAGCCTTTTTTTGGGGGGGGGGGGGGGGGTTTAAAATCCTTTATTTTTTTTATTTTTGGGTTTTTTAAAATCTATTTTTTTTTTTTTTTTTTTAAATCTATATTTTTTTTGGGTTTTTTTTTAAAATCAATTTTTTTTTTTTTTTGGTTTTTTTTAAAATCAATTTTTTTTTTTTTTTGGTTTTTTTTAAAATCAATTTTTTTTCTTTTTGTTTTTTTTTAAATCAATTATATTTTTATTTTTATTTTTTTTTAAAAATCAAGATTTTTTTTTTTTGTGGATTTTTAAGGTATTTTCAATAAACAGCCCTCCTTTTTTAAATTTTGTTAAACAGCCATATAAGTAATGCAAAAATAATAAAGAGAAGGCCCAGAATGGGGTCAGCAAAACAGGAAATGAAGGACATGATCGATGTTTTGGGGTTTCAAAAAGGGAATTTAGATTCGACCCAAAACATCAATCATGTCCTTCATTTCCTGCTGCATACGATCCAGCTGATTCCGCATTTCATCGATCTCCCCATTCCAGGCCATTATTTGACCAATTAGCCGTTGGGCACTGTCTGAGGTGAAATATTCAGTTCTTGTACCTAAAGTGGAATGAAAACAAATAATGTGTTTAGAAATATGCACACATACATAGTTTACCTTACCATAATAAAGCTGTTGTCTCAGACACTGACCTGGTGGGGTGCCCATGTCGCATAATTCCTCCACATCCTCGGGGGTGGCGCTGTTGCTTGACTCAAGCACAACCAGATCACCTAAAATAGAGTAGAAAAATTACATAAAAGAAAAGGCAGCCATGCATAGATTACCGTAAGCTGGTGTGTCAGACACTCACCTGGTGGGGTGCCCATGTCGCCCACCTCTCCTTCATCCACATCCTCAGTGGGGCTTGGGCTGATTTCCCAAGTATGTTGTTTGGCTTGGGGTGGACTGTGTTCTTGTTGGCTGAGTGATTTTTCTCCTATGTGAACCAAAAATTGAATCTACTTAGCACACAGATATTTTAGTACATAGTCATTTTCAAACATTTGTAGTGAAGTGGTGTACAAATGTTCTGTTTGTGTAGAGTTCCTATTTTACCTCAATATTTAAAATTATAAAGACATATCGGATAGATAGATATCTAGATATCAATATCTCGAAATATAGTTAATAATCTTTTGATCTCTCTCTCTCTCTCTCTCTCTCTCTCTATATCTGGAACAAAATATAAATATCTAACTAAATGTAAATAAAAAAAAAAAAGATAACTTAAATTATTCCAAAAGAATGTTTTACATTTCTATATCTATCTATATCTATCTATCTACCTATATCTATCTCTCTCTCTCTCTCTCTCTCTCTCTCTCTCTCTCTCTCTCTCTCTCTCTATCTCTCTCTCTCTCTATATATATATATATATATATATATATATATATATATATATATATATATATATACATACACATATATATATACATACACATATATACATACACACATATATATATATATATAGATAGATATGTAACGGTGTTTATTAAAAGATCGTTTGAAACGAGGAGAAAAAAAATCGTATAGGAATGAAAAGCACATGGAGCAGTATACAAGGTAATAAACACAAGAGAAAAACACGACAAGTACTTACTTTTTTTAAGCACTTTACGGATCCGTCTGTACTGATCCGGCTCCCTGAGCTTGAGGTCAGACCATCTTTTTCGAATTTGATCCTTGGAGCGCTGGACCCCAAAAGAAGCCTGTAAAGTGTCCACCACCTTCGCCATTATTTTGGCCTTGCGCAAATTTGGCCGGGCGTACGGCCCATACTTCCCATCATAGTCCTTTTTTAGAAGAATGGCCACCATCTCCACCATCTCTTCAAAACTCATATTGGAGGCCTTAAATCTAGGCCTCACAGATCTTGTTGACGTTCCAGCCTCCAGGCTTTTTTCGCTACCTGAGGTAGTTAACATGTCATGTGTCTCCGCCATTATTCACCCCACTACGCGCCGTAATTAAAAATGGGCGGAGAACATGAGTTAAAATCGAACGTCAGGGGCGGGCGACGCAGGCGGAGTTTCACACATGCGTAGTGTATAAAGAGGGGCCTTGTGCACGTGTCGTACGTACGTTCTGTGCGTCGAATTAGGGGGCGGAGAACATGAGTTAAAATCGAACGTCAGGGGCGGGCGACGCAGGCGGAGTTTCACACATGCGTAGTGTATAAAGAGGGGCCTTGTGCACGTGTCGTACGTACATTCTGTGCGTCGAATTAGGGGGCGGAGAACATGAGTTAAAATCGAACGTCAGGGGCGGGCGACGCAGGCGGAGTTTCACACATGCGTAGTGTATAAAGAGGGGCCTTGTGCACGTGTCGTACGTACGTTCTGTGCGTAGGTGATAGTGGACCGGGACGTTACTAAACAAAGGTAATTTTAAAATTATATTTTTTTAATGGTCATGACTTTGTAGCAAGCGGCCTATATGGCTTGATAGATTGATGAGGCCTACATAGGGAGAAGATGATGAGGGGTTAGCAGAAACCTAATAAGTGTTTTTTGTCTTGTGACTTTATCTTTTCCAGATATAATGAATCCCCTATTTAAGGATCCAGAGTTCCTTACAGCTTTCATATCTAAATATCGAGAGATGAGGAATTTGTGGGAGGTGAAACACCCTCAGTATTATGCTAAGCATGTGAGGAAGTCAACGCTGGAGAGACTTCTGTCCTTTGTCCAGGCGACCATCCCGGAAGCAACAATGGAGACATTGCTCAAGAAAATTGGGGTCTTGAGGAATATGTATAAGAGGGAGCATAACAAGATCCAGGAATCAATGAGATCAGGAGCATCAGCAGATGATGTTTATGTACCCAGGCTGTGGTACTACAATCAACTACGTTTTCTTGATGACCAGACTGAAGCCAGGGCATCACTTTCAACCCTTCCCTCCACCCTTCCCTCCACCCCAGCAGAGGCTGATGAGGAGCAAGCTGGGTCTTCCATCCTGGATGAACCGGATATGACCATCTGGAGTCAGGTAAATTAGTTTAAACAATATTTACTGTACTAATATTAATGAGGTTAACTGGATGTTATAATTTTCTCCAAGATTTTTGCACTCAGAATTGTGTAGACATATCAATTGACAGGAGTGGCTAAATATGTTTGGCACCTGCTAGAAAAAATTAGGGTGTCTGATTAGACTCTTTTATTAAAGAGATGTATTCACATTGAATTTGCTAGTCATGAGAAGCAAATTGTGTGTCATTGATGAACCCCAAAAAAATAAATGTCCTTTTTTTATACACAGGATGAGTCCATCCAGGAGGAATGTGTGGAAAGTGGCAGGCAGGAGGAGACCGGGCCCATGGACAGCCTGGAGGAGGCCGGATTCCCCATCATCCTGGAGGAGGCTGGGCCCAGTGTCAGGCAGGAGGTGGCTGGTCCCAGTGAGGTGGCTGGGTCAAGTGAGGTGGCTGGTCCCAGTGAGGTGGCTGGGCCAAGTAGGAGCATGACCCAATCCCAAGTGCCTCCCCTCCACCTTCCCAAAAAAAGGGCCAGGAAGGGGGCCGTCACACAGGAGGCATCCCTGTGCCTCATGCAAGAGGCCACACGTTTTTTGAGGAGCCCCCCGAAGCAGAAGAGGCCTATGGCTGCTACTTAGCCAGCAGGCTTCTTCAAATGGATTGGGAGCAGCGTCTCATTTGCGAGCGCCTATTTGGGGAAACTATCCAGAAGGGGCTGCAGGGCACGCTAACCCGAAACACCCAACTACATGAGGCAGCCCCCCCCCCTCCTCCTCCTCCTCCTCCTCCTGCCACAACTGAAACACCACAGCCACAGCCTCCAAAGAAGGCTACAGGGAAGGCTGCAGGGAAGGGTGCAGGGCAGCGTGGAGGGAAGGCTGCAGGGAAGAGAAGAAAGTGATGACCTGGGTTCAGTCTGGTCTGACAGAAGACGCAGGCTGTTGTAGTACCACAGTCTGGGGACATCTATATCATCTGCTGGTGCTGTTGATCTCTGGGATTCTTGGACCAGATTGTGCTCCCTCTTATATGGACTCCTCAAGATCCCAATTTTCTTGTACACAGACTTTTTCCAGCGTTGACTTCCTCTTTATTTTATTTTGACCATGAATAAATGGATCTTTTTTGAGTTTAGCAAAAGACTTTATGTGTTTTCTTTTAAATCATTGATTTTACACACAATGTTAAATTAACAAGGGACAACAATCTCATTGAGTTTGCAAAAACACACCAAAAATACATTACTAATGTTAATAATGTTCGAGTGGTAAGTCTGGGAAAGAACAAAAATATACATAACCAAAAACGGTGCTTTGGGTTAACTTTATCTTAAAAATAAAAAATAATCACTAGAAAAACAAAACTATAATAATGGGTTCTTTGTGGTAACTTTACAAACCTAAAAAATATAAAAAAAAAAAAAAAAATACAAATGGGTTCTTTGTGGTAACTTTACAAACACCAAAAAATGAAAAATAAAAATCTAGAGATAAACATATAAAAAAGTTCAACACCAATCATAAAATAAATATCTGGATAAAAATTACAAGAAAATATGACTCCACACAAAAAAAACAAAAACAAAAAAAAAGGTAAAAAGTATTATTAGTATGGAAACATTGTTTTTAAAAAGCATACTATATCATTCATGAGATCAAAGAGAAAAAGAATCCAGAAATCAGTTTGGGAGAACTCTGAATATGAACAGCAAAACACCTTCGTTCTTTATAGCATTCGTAAAGAAGAAATAAAATGCGCTGCATTCAACGATCACAGATTTTGCAGCGTGATGAATGTGCTACCTACAATACGAACACTAGTTTTACTAGACCGAGTGCTTCCGTTTAGTTTTTGCTTATGAGCATGCGTCGTTTTTTTGTCCGTAGGACTAGCATACAGACGAGCGGACTTCGGGGTCCGTCGTAGTTACGACGTAAAGATTTGAAGCATGTTTCAAATCTAAAGTACGTCGGATTTGAGGCTAAAAAAGTACGTTGAAAGTCCGGAGAAGCCCACACACGATCGGATTACCAGCCAGCTTTAGTCCGTCAGCGTCCGTTGGACTTTTGTAGACGAAAAGTCCGACCGTGTGTACGCGGCATTAGGCTTGGCCAGCCTGGTAGTTATGACTGTGATTGCTCAGTTAGTGCCAGGCATGGCTAGTATTTTGCTTTCACATTCAAGGTGGATGGGGGAATTTTTTTTTTTTTTTTTCCATTCAACCAGCTGTGTACGTGGGGCCACTCGCCCTGCATGTGGGGGTTTGCTTTGTGCCGAGCACACTCATTTATGCCCATGACCAGATGGGGACTGTGTTCATGTAAGAATCAAACATTATAGTGGTTCCCTGGCTTAGAGATGAGCTGACCCTGTGCGCAGTAGAAATTGTACAGAGTTCCTTCTGTAAAATTGCTGTCCAGTGTCACTACACACTTCCCTTCAGTATGTTGCATTTAGGAGGGACAGTGCTGAACCCATGCCCTCTCCACCAGTCTGTACCTCTGCCCCCCTCGCTCCCAGTGACAGAAAAGGGTCCTGCTGTGCATCTAGCGCAGACCTCATGGGTGCACTTGTTAATGCCTTCCCTCCCATTCCATGCAGCCAGGTACACAAGGTCTCCATAGCATAGGCTCGGACCCGGTTGCTTTGGGAAACAGACCACTAGGGAGGGAGTCAGATCACGACGCCCTCACTTTTGGTACACCAGATACCATGCTCTACAACTGGCTGCATTGTACCTTGCACTAGTTGGTTAATCCTAGCAACTGCACTCCTCCTTCAACTAGTCCTTGCCAAGTAAACCTTCCATAGTGGCTTGCTTCATACTCCACTTATTCTTTACTGACCCTGGTCTTTCATACACCAGAAACCATCATAAATGACAGACCATGCTTAGCACAGTTGATGCAACATTACTTGAACATTTTGTGGCAAAGTCCGACATGAACTAGGCTGCCCAGGCAAACCTCAACAAGGTGGTCCATGACTGTTTCTCCAAGACTTGCCAGTTCTATGAGCTCATAGTGACCTCCGATGGACTGCTTGGTTGCAGAGGTCCCCCTTTTGGTCTTTCTCAGCAAAAGTGGCATCTTCTTGAACAGGAGCTGAAACTCTGGAACCTGGCCTTGCCCTCCCCTTATTTATATCACAGGGCGGATAGGCAGGGCCCCTGTGATTGACTTTCTGTTAGAAGGTGGCTACATTCTACATTCTTCTCTTGCTAGCACCTGAGGTGGCGTAGGGACTATGCACTATTGGATTTGTAGTGTGCATAGAGCAATGTACATGACCACAAATAACATGTGCTGCTTGTTCCAAATGAATGGAGGTGAGGGGCAAAGGGAGCTGTTCAGGTGCTTATGAGGATGTTATAAGGAAACAGAAAAACACAGTAAAACAGTTTTGTGATAAAAAGGATGACAGTGGTGGATGTGTATGGCTAAGGCTATAGTTTGGTATCTCTTTAAACACCATAAAAGAGGTCAATGGGATTTTTGCAGTGCTTCTGATTGATATATAGCATGTGCAACAACCTTTTTCTCTAAAAGATTCCATTTTATTGATAGAAAAATTGTAAAATCATATAAAAAAACAGGAAGAGAGGGCTATGTATTTCCACAATCTAGAGAATGGTTTTAATGGTAATACATTTTACAAGCAGATACCTTCAAATACCCCACTGTTCAGCATAGTCATATGTTCTAAGCTGCTATGATCTTTCTGTGGATCTGTTTTGTCAGGAAATTGTTGAAAAGCATCTCCATAATATCACACATTAAAGCAGAGTTCCTCCCAAAAATGGAACTTCCGCTTTAAGTGACTGTGACCCCATGACATGCCACATTTCGCATGTCATTTTTGGGGGTGGGTGGATACCCTCCTTTTTAGAGGCATCCAGCTCCCACTCTCTCCCGGGGCTCCGCGGCACCGGAAAGAAGTTCACCTCTCCCCCCTCCCTCCAATCTTCTGGGACATGTCACAGGTCCCAGAAGATTGCCCAGCCAGAAGGCGCAGTGCAAATCTTGCATGCTCAGTATGCCACCAGCTGGGTGCCCACACGTGTGATGCCGGCGCTGGAGAGAACTGAGGGAGAGAACCGAGGGTTTGGGCGGCTGCATCGCTGGACCGTGGGAGAGGTGAGTGTGTGTTTATTAAAATTCAGCAGCTACACTTTTTTTTTTTTGGCATAACTCCGCTTTAAAAAACTTTTTTTTTTTTTTGGAATGGGGTTAGAACTGCTGCCAACTTTTTATTGCTGTCTCCATGCCCATTAGGTAGATTCTCTCTAATGCTAGGTTCATGCTATCATGGCTCTGCGAGCCATGTTTTGCACAGGCAGGGCAGCCTATTCATTTGAATGGGCTGTCATGTCTCCTGAAACGCAGGGAAAAAAGTGTGTGTTTCTTTTCTGTTCTAAAATTTTGCAAATTTAGGCCACAATGTATTCTGCTACACTTAGGTGAAAAACAAATTTAGTGTTTATTTAGTCAGTAGGAAAGTTAGAGTCCGCAAACGGTTTGAGCACCCGCAGCGGGAACCACCTGCACATGTGTGAATAAAAGTGAGGGTAAATCCAACATTTTAATTTCCTGTCGCATCATGGCAGCATACACTTTGGGTTGTGACTCCGCCCCCACAACCTGATAGGACTACATAGCTATAAATTGTAGAGATGGCCCTCGCCCAGTATTCTCTTTTTTTTCCTCACCTGAAGGACTGAACATATCAGAAGCACCCCCTTACCGAATTCGCCCCAGCCAGGTTCTAGCCTCTCCTGGGTGGAAGTCCTTACCTGTACAGCCTCTAAATGAGCTAGATGGAAGAAACCCCGCTCTGGTGATCTCGGGGGTATGTTGCGGCTCCAGTATAAGCCTTAAACAGGCTTAGTTGTTGTGCAGCGGTCTCCATAAACACCTTCTTTCATTTTTTGTTTCACCTCTCCTTTGCTGGGCTCTGTGGTCCCTCTGTGTCTCCCTACAGGCTTCCCGAGCGTCTCGGCGCTTCCGCGCATGCGCAGTACGCACCCTCAGGGCGTCCTTTCGATTTTGCCAGTTTCCAAGATGGCGCCGAGCGCCGAGCGCCGCTACTGCGCATGCGCGAGCGGGTCGTGACCTCGGCGGCCATGGCGGCAATTTTAAAAAGCCCTGTGTGTCATTTTGAGCTCTCCTTGCTTCCTGGAAGACTTCTGACTGCTGTATTTCGTTTTGCTGCATCCCTAAAGTACCCCCCCTCTGGGTAAGTGTCTATTACTTATGCACTGTCTTTTTGGGGCCTGTTTGCATGCTCTTACCTTCCTGTACCCTTCTCAGGTGCTCACCTTCCTCTCCTATGGAGGCCGCTGCCCCAGTAGATCACCACCAGCCTAATAGGTAAGGGGGGGGGATCCCAGTGGTAAGTAGAGAAGATTGAAAAAGAGAGCAGGACCGTACTAATGCTGCCTAATTGGTCAGCCCTGTCAGGTCCGCAAGATCATCCAAGTCAGGACGAAGAGAGTCTTCGCACAGGAGAAGCCGCTCCGGCCATAGTCGCAGCCGCTCACGTGGAAGAAGTCGCTCAGGCCACAAGGGGAGTCGTAGACGGAGTCGATCCCATTCAAGACGTAGCCGTTCCTACCACAGAAGATCCCCTACACGAAGACACCAATCTTCTGCGCACCCTTCCCGCCCAGCCGGGAATGCTTGCTGGGTATGCGGGGCCACGGCCCTCCCAGACAAACTGGCCTGTCGCAAGTGCATGGATGAAGCTACCAGGGAGAAAGAGCCGGATTCCATAGAACCCACTGGAGTCTCTACTCCCCAAGTCTCAACTCCTGATGTAGAGTTTACGGCCTATAGCGCCTCACCTACCAATCCCAGTACATCAAGAGAGCAAGAACTCCCGTCGGATGATGAGGAGCTGGAAGCATCAGCTGGCTTTGATTTTGCGCTCATAGAACCGTTCGTCAGATCGGTTAAGGAAGCAATAAACTGGGAGGAGCCTGAGGAGATACAGCCAAAACAGAGGAAGTATTTCCCAAACCTCAAAAAAGTGCCGGAGGCTTTCCCATTCATCGATGAGTTAGATGAACTGATTAAGGAGGAGTGGCAGAATCCAGAAAAGAAATTCAGTCTGTCCAACAGGCTCACCAAATTGTACCCACTCAAGGAACCCAAAGTATCCCCTTTGGTTTCTCCTCCAGTAGTGGATGCATCTTTGATGCGTCTAGCTAGGCACGTGACGCTACCCATTGAAGATGCAGTGACGTTCAGAGACGTGCTTGACAGGAAGGTGGATACAGACCTTAAGAGAGCTTACCTGTTCGCAGGAGGTGCCTGCAGACCAGCGGTGGCATTAGCAGCGGTTGGAAAAGCTATCTCCAGCTGGTCCTCAGCTACAGCGAGACTCGTCACTGAGGGCGCTGATCAGGAGCAGATCACTAAGGCCTTACAAGAACTTAGCCTTGCGGGAGACTTCGTGGCGGAAGCCTCCGTAGATACTATAAGATCCACATCAAGGTCCATGTTAGCTACCGTAATGGCCAGAAGGGCGCTATGGCTTAAACCTTGGTCAGCTGACCCTGCCTCGAAATCTAACTGGTGCAGGATTCCGTATGACGGGGTGAACCTCTTCGGGACAAAGCTGGATACTGCAATCTCTAAAGTGACAGGCGGGAAGTCGGGTCTCATACCATCGGACAGAAGGCCGAAACAACAAAGGCCACCTCCCTTTAAACGTAATCTTCCGGAGAGGTACAGGGATGCAAAATCCTATAGACCCGGGAAGGAATACAGAAGGAGCTGGAAGAACCCCCAGACGTCCTTCCTCAAATTCCAGAAGCCCAAGACCCCTGCCTCCAATGACCAGAAGTCCTTTTGAAGGTTCGCCCGTCCAACCAGCGGTAGTGGGTGCCAGACTCACAAGGTTCAAGCTGGTCTGGGCGGGAATGATAAAAGACCCATGGACGGTGTCCACTATTCATTTCGAACACAGGTGGGCATTCAGAGGTCGTCCTCCAAGGGACCAATTCTGCTCAACCAGACTTCCTCCTTCTCAAGAAAAAAGACTATCCCTAGTCCAGTATATCCAGGAGCTGCTCCAAAAACAAGCAATAGTGGAGGTACCGCTATCTCAAAGAGGCAAGGGTTTCTATTCCCCACTTTTCTTAGTGAAAAAGAAATCAGGGGACTTTCGTCCAGTCTTGGATCTAAAAAATCTCAACCGGTCGATACAGATAGAAACATTCAAGATGGAAAGTCTTCAATCAATCCTCCAAGCAATAAACTTGGGAGATTGGATGCTGTCAATCGACCTCCAGGACGCATATTTACATATCCCTATCCATACCGAGTTCCAAAAGTTTCTCCGGTTTACCCTAAACCATCGGCACTTCCAATTCCGAAGCCTCCAGTTCGGGATCTCTACCGCACCCAGAACGTTTACAAAGGTCCTATTACCTGTAATAGCCCACCTGAGAGAAAAGGGGCTGAGGGTCCACCACTACCTGGACGACATCCTGCTTCTCTTAGACGGCCAGGACTCTCTCGTCCATCACCGGGAAATTCTGGTCTCCACGTTACAGTCCCTAGGGTGGCTGATAAATTGGAAGAAGAGCAACATCCATCCCACACAGAGAATGGTCTTTCTGGGGGCCGAACTGGACACGAGGGAGAACACAGTGAAACTGCCGGGGGAAAAAATCCCTCCTCTAATTCAAAAGGTAAAAAGGGCAATCTCTGCTACAATGCTCCCGGCCAGGACATGTCTCAGTATCCTGGGCTCCCTAGCTTCCACCATTCCCATGGTCCAATGGGCACAATGGAATTCGAGGCCTCTCCAGATCTCCTTCCTGCGTCAGTGGAAGGGCACATCAATGTCCCAACCAATCTTCATCTCCCAGGAGGTAAAGCAATCATTGATGTGGTGGGTACGACCTCACAACTTGGGAAGATGCAGGCATATAATCACTCCCTATCAAGAAACCGTGACCTCAGATGCCAGTCTACAGGGATGGGGAGCTCACTATCAGGACCTTGCGGCTCAGGGTCGTTGGCCTTTCAGGGCACAGGATACAGTGTCGAATATTCTGGAGATGAGAGCAGCGTTCCAGGCTCTCCTGGCCTTCAGTTTTCACTTGAGGGGGAAGCACGTTCTCCTAAGGATGGACAACAAGGTGGCTGTTGCCTACGTCAACAGGCAGGGGGGCACCAGAAGCAGGTCCATGTTGCAGGAGGTTCGTCCTGTTCTGGAATGGGCACAGCTGAATCTACTGGACCTAAGGGCGGTTTATGTTCCGGGAGTCCAGAACACCTTAGCCGACTCGCTGAGCAGAAATTTCCCCTCCAACAACGAATGGTCTCTGAGTCCACAAGCCTATGCTCCCATATCTCGAACCTGGGGCTCCCCAGAGATAGACCTAGCAGCAACTCCGGAGAACACAAAGTGCCAGAGATTCCTATCAAGGATACCGTTTCCTTCGGCAGAGGGGACGGACTGCCTCCAACACCCCTGGAACTTTCACCTGGGGTACATTTTTCCCCCGATGCCTCTCATAGCGAGATTCCTCCTGAGGCTCAAGAAGTCAACAGCATTGGTGGTAGCAGTGATCCCTTTCTGGCCGAGGAGGCCATGGTTTACTACCCTCATGCAGCTGAACACGGCAGAGCCTCTGCCTCTCCCATTGACGTCAGACCTACTCTCCCAGGGGCATCTTCTTCACCCGGACCCGGGGAAGCTACACTTGATGGCCTGGAGACTGAAAGGGCTAGGTACCTAGAGCAAGGCTGTTCCCAGAAGGTGGTGGATACCTTACTCCAGGCCAGGAAGTCTACTACCAACATCACGTACAGAAGAGTTTGGGAAAAATTTGTCTCCTTCTCCCAACAGCAAGGTTGGGACTCGTCCTCCCCGTCGGTGTCTCAGATCTTGGAATTCCTTCAATTAGGCCTAGAAAAAGGCCTTAGGTCAAGCACCCTGAAGGTCCAGGTATCGGCCCTGTCCGCCTTGACAGGAGTTAAATGGGCGCAAGAGCCTCTGGTGATTCAGTTTCAGAGGGCCTGTCTAAAGCTGAGGCCCCCCAGGAAACCGTCATTCCCGGTCTGGGATCTCTCAATTGTTCTGGAGGCACTATCCAAGGAACCCTTTTTTCCAACGCAGAGCATATCCCTCTGGGATCTAACGCTGAAAGTTTCATTTTTGATAGCCATAACATCAGCGAAGCGAGTGTCAGAGATGCAAGCTCTAATGGTTAACAAACCATATTTGGTTGTTCTTCCAGACAGGCTAGTCCTAAGACCTTCGGATCGATTCATCCCCAAGGTATCCTCATCCTTCCATTTTAACCAGGAGATTAATCTTCCAGCACTCAGCACGGATCAGGGAGATCCTCATCCACTAGATGTTAAAGGTACCGTCATGGAGTACCTCTCGGCAACAAAATCCATCAGAAAGTCGGAGAGCCTCCTAATTATCCCACATGGTTTCAGGAGAGGTCAAGCGGCATCCTCACGCACCATTGCTTCATGGCTAGTAAAGACCATCAAGAGATCTTACTCACTGAGTAACCATCAAGTACCTGAGGGCTTAAGGGCACACTCCACCAGGGCAGTGGCAACCTCCTGGGCGGCATATTGTAGAGTCTCGGCGGAGACGATTTGCAGAGCGGCTACCTGGTCCTCCAGGAACACCTTCATGTCTCATTACAAGGTGGATTCCGCCTGCTTATCCACGGTGGATTTCGGAAGATCCGTTATCCAGGCCAATTCCTCTATTATTTGATTAATAAACTTAGTTTGAATTTCCCACCCAGTCTTTGCGAGTTACTCCCCAAAGTGTATGCTGCCATGATGCGACAGGAAAACGGAAAATTGTATACTCACCTTTCCGTAATTTTCCTTTCCTGTCGTATCTTCATGGCAGCATACAATCTCCCACCCTTCTAAGGTGATATATATACGGAGAATACTGGGCGAGGGCCATCTCTACAATTTATAGCTATGTAGTCCTATCAGGTTGTGGGGGCGGAGTCACAACCCAAAGTGTATGCTGCCATGAAGATACGACAGGAAAGGAAAATTACGGAAAGGTGAGTATACAATTTTCCGTTTTACCACCAGAATAAAATTAGAGGGGAAATCTTTCAAAAGGACTCATGGATCCAGTGACCACTATCTAAAGTTGGCCAAATATTCAGTTTTTTCCATTAAGTATAACTAAATGCGAAACTTTTTTTTTTTTTTTTTTAATCTTTGGATAGGTTGGAGAGGGATTAGAACACCTGTCAGCTTTTATTGCTATCTGTGTCCCCGTTAAGGAGATTCACTCTCTTTATTTGTCCTGTTTACCATTGAAAGTAAAAAAATCCCAAATTTTGGATTGTCATCAGAAAAGTAAGGCCCCTTTCACACTGGGGCGGTGGGGGCGTCGGCGGTACAACAGCGCTATTTTTAGCGCTGCTGTACCGTCGTTCTTGCAGCGGTATTCGGCCGCTAGCGGTGCGGTTTTACCCCCCGCTGGCGGCCGAAAAAGGGTTAAAATCCCTTGTACAGCGCGGCTATAGCCGCGGTATTGCCGCGGTATAGCCGCGCTGTCCCATTGATTTCAATGGGCAGGAGCAGGGAAGGAGCGGTGAATACACCGCTCCTTCCCCGCTCCAAAAAAGCGGTTTGCAGGACTTTTCTCACCGCCCTGCCTGCGCACCGCTTCAGTGTGAAAGCCCTCGGGCTTTCACACTTAACAAACAGCGGAGGCTGTTTAGGAGCGGTTTTCAGGCGGTATTTTTAGCGCAATACCGCCTGAAAACCGCTCCAGTGTGAAAGGGGTCTAATAGAGGGGAAATCTTCCACTGGGGATCCCTAAGGAATTCCCTTAATTTGCAGGGATGTGCTCTCCCTTCCTGTTTGGCTATGGGACAGGAAGTGAAAGGAAATCTCCTGAATGGGACACAGATGGCGAAAAAGAAAAAAAAAATCTGACAGAGGTTACAACCCTCTGTTGCTCTATCCAAAATGGAAAAAAGTTTTTACCTATAGTTCTATACTAGAATGTTATACCACATTCAATGGTTAATGGGAAAAGCTCAATGGGAAAATCTCCCCATTGTCATTGTATTCTGATAGTGGCGAGACTTCCCTGCATTCAGAATACACCGATCCGCACTGCAGCGCATTGGCTGTTGCTCTGATCGTAGAAAAATGTTTACAGCAGGACCGGTCATGAGAAGATCAACTTCTTATCAACAGGAATGGCCATAAATGGATTGAACAATAATCAATCATCTATGGTCCAGCTTTATTTTTGCTCAGTATTTCAACAGATTTCTCCATTTACACAAACAAGGTTGTGTAAATGGAGAAATCCCCCCCCCCCCCCAACTGGGCCATTGTATTCTAAGGCTGGCCATACACTATACAATTTTATTCAATTGAAGGTGTTTAGGTTTGACCTCATATTGTATGGCTTTGGTAAATCTAAAGGAAAGTTGAACAGGAAAATTTGTATAGTGTATGGCCAGCCTAACAGTGGGATCGAGAAATGTTTTCCAGCATGTCCCTTTTGACAGAAATTGATCAAATGAGCAACTTCTGTAAAACAGGGA
This sequence comes from Lithobates septentrionalis, assembly GCA_037952835.1. NCBI lineage: Eukaryota > Metazoa > Chordata > Amphibia > Anura > Ranidae > Lithobates > Lithobates septentrionalis. Next base: position 3,536,055 of record JBBDGP010001201.1, on the reverse strand, counting down.
TAGCCACACACTGATCAAAAATTATTTGATCAGTGTATGACCAGCTTTAGAGGGGATTTCCTTCACATTAGAAAGAAAATCTCTTGCGTCCTGTTCAGTCTGCAGGGTTGGCTTTAGATGTACATTAAGGCCCCTCTGCAGTGACCTCCCTGCAGTGCAGTGTACTGCTGCTTTCTGCAGATCAATAGGCCTTTGTGGTGGGAGTTTAGATACACTTTGCACAACAATTCTGATTGGTCATCATGGACAACTCCACTTTTGTCGGTTAGGATCCCTGTGTTCAAGACTTTCGATAACTTGCATTCAGTTATTTCTGTGTATAGCTCAAACAGTTTTCTTTTTTAAATTCTGGATGGAGTAGTGAAGGATTAGAACCCCCCCGTCTAGTGTTTATAGCTGCCTGTGTTCATGCTAGGTAGGCAATTTGTCCTGATGACCTTGGTCAGTAACAAAAAGTGATGGGAAATACAAAAAAGAATTGTCCCCAGAAGATCTTCCATTGGAGACAATGGTCTTTTCATGGCACTTTGTAGAGATTTCCTCCTATTTTCGTTGGCTTTTTTGAAACGGCAAATGTAAAGTGACGGGAGCTTTCACCACTCCCTGTTCTATGAAGGTAAGAAAAATGTTTGCTGTAAATACTGTATACCTTAAAAAAAAAAAGTCATGTTTCTAGTTCTGTAGAATTGTGAAGAATCATGTTGATGGTGCTATACATAGGCAGAGACCTTTGTCCTTATCAGTCATATGACAGTTTTTGTAATCAGGACATAGATGAAGCAGATATACATTATTTTCTCTGTAGGATTATCTGTTTCTGGTTGATCATTGATGGGAGGAGGGAAAGCTTCTCCTTTTATGTGAGGTCAGGCCAGCCTCCCAGACAATCAGCCCTTATATGCAGTCACATGCTAGAAACATCCTGCTGAGCTGCTCAGGAATCTCATCTATTTCTCATTTTTACCATACAGGTTCCTCTAAAGGCCGCAGCGACTATCTGCAAACATGACCGGCTCTGAGAGAAGTTTGGCTAAAGGTAGGAAGTCCAGTTTGACATTTGGATCTGCAAATTGCATGCTTTCCCCTAATGAAAGGTCAGAGTTCTTCCATTACAGCTGATGTAAAGCATATGAGGATGCACTCCATGTCGGGGTACAGTGTTTGTGTGATAAATAGAGCCCGGGGCTTCTGTCGACAATGAGATTCATATGTACTGCTGTAGAATGGCTGCTTGGAAGTTCTGAGAAATCCCATGTGCAGGCTCCACTCTGTCTAAACAGCTGCTGTGCATGCAATGAGCTGACAGCTCAGGAGGGGGCAGAACTACAGACAGCCAATAGGATGGCAAGCTTGGCCTAGCTGTCATTCTGGTCCTGGCAGATCATGTGTGTATGTTTTCAATTAAAGAACTCTGAAAGGGACAAAAATGTAGCATTGTGCCTTTTATATGCACACTAACAAATTTCTGATCCTAATTTCAAAACTGAAATAATAATTTCATAGGGCTCATGCACACTGCAGCTAAAAAAGCTGCTTTTACAGGGATTTGAACTTTTTATTTCTCTGCTCAAAAGCTTGAAGAAGCTTGTGCTCTTTTGCACATTTTTATTGAACTTTTTTGAGCACAAGCTTTTTTTTCACAAACCCTTCCCTCTGCTATTTTTATTTATTTTTTGGCACTTGGGCGTCTGCTCAAAAGCTCCTCTTAAAAATGTGAGTTTGGGTTTTCTTTTCTGCCTATATGAAGTGGTACGTGGAAGTGCTTCTTAGTAACACGTGTGTGTGGTGTTTATTTTATTTTTTTAATTTTTTTAATATAACTCCATCCGCATTGAATATGAAGTAAATGCCATTTATATGTAAATTTGCAGAGATGCTCCTTTTTCTGCATTTGCTATTTTGATACTTTTAAAAGCAGAAGTCATGTCTGTATTGAAATTTATTAAATCTATTGTATTATCTTAGAAATATTTTGTCTCAAGTTGACCATACACTATGCATTTTATTTGTCCAGTCTCCTTGAGGGCATGCTCACACTGGGATGGGCGTTGGCGGTAAAGTGCCGATATTTTCGCGGCGTTTTTAACCCCCACTAACGGCCAAAAAGGGGTTAAAAGCGCCCGCAAATTGCTTTGGCGGCACTGCCCATTGATTTCAGCGCCTCAAAGATGCTGCTTGCAGGACTTTTTTTAGCGTCCTGCCAGCGCACCGCTCCAGCCTGAAAACACGCAACCTTTCACACAGCGCTTTACAGGCGCTATTTTTAATGCTATAGTGCCCGCAAAGCTCCTCAGTGAGAAGGGGGGTCTAAGGGTCACCATTAGGGTTGCCACCTCATCCCTTTAAACCCGAACACATATTAATTACACAGGTTCTGAGGCTGATTAAGGTGGTAATTGAACTCACTTGGTGTCTTATCTGTATTAAATTAGCCTCAGAACCTGTGTAATTCATATGTGTTCGGGTTTAAAGGGATGAGGTGGTAACTCTAGTCACCATACACTATAAAATCTAATTGTACAATTGCCTTTAGGTCTACCATAAACTACGTAGTGCAGGGGCCTGCATGATTGGATACAGACTGGTTGATAGATAGGGGTGTCCTCCTATTATATAGTGTTGGTATATCTAATGGAGATGTAACAACACTATATATAATAGGACACCCCTATCAACCAGTCCGTATCCAATCATGCAGGCCCCTGCGCTACGTGGTAAATCTAAAGGAGATTGTACAGAGACTTTGGGCTCTTTCACACGGGGCGGATCAGTGATGATCCGCCCCGTGAACACCCGCTTGCTCAGCAGGGATCGCTCCGCCGATCCCCGCTGAGCAGGAAGATGACCTGTCAGAGCACCGCTCTCTCCTATGGGGGATCGGATGATGACGGACCATAGTTTTTTTGAAAAAAAATGATGGTAAAACGCCGCTATTTTTGTCTCCAACGCCCCAGTGTGAAAGTAGCCTAATGGTGTGCTTACATAAATTACACGCATTGCACTAAAGTAGGGCCTGTTCTGCTTGTTTCTCAGTGCAGAGCACATCAGCACAACACATTGGTGTAAACTGCTCCTATTGAAATACATTGCTTTTACAATGTATATGCGCTGGCATGCGTTGATCAACGTTACTCTTAGGCTTCATGTACACGGGACATTTTTACAACCTCTGCTGAACGATTCAACTTGACAGATAGTAACCCACAGTTAAAACGTCCGTTTTGCTGCGTTTACATCCCACGTTTAGTGGCGCTTTGCCACGTTTGTGTTTTAGAAGCATTTAAAAAATAGCCAAAAATGACGCGAGTTACCATGTTTACCCGCTTTCAGAAGCATTTGGCGCTTGTTAATGCCTCTAAACTCAGCTTCTAAACCCCTTTTTTTGCGTTCCAAAAATGACCCTGTGTACATGGACAGATAAGATAACATGGAGAGTACAGGAGCATTTGACAAAAATGTCCAACTGCTCCTAAATGTCTGTTTACCAGCAGCAGTGTACATGAGGCCTAATGTTTTCTGGTTCAAAAAGACAGAGGCTTAGAGCTAATGCCCTGTACACACGGTCGGATTTTCAGACGGAAAAAGTGCGATCGGATTGTGTTGTCGGAAATTCTGATCGTGTGTGGGCTCCATCGGACTTTTCCGTCGGAATTTCCGACAACACAAAGTTTGAGAGCAGGCTATAAAATTTTCCGACAACAAAATCCGATCGGTTAAATTCCGATCGTGTGTACACAAATCCGACGCACAAAGTGCCACACATGCTCAGAATAAATTAAGAGATGAAAACTATTGGCTACTGCCCCATTTATAGTCCCGACGTACATGTTTTACGCCACTGCGTTCAGAACGATCGGATTTTCCAACAACAAAAAAAAAAAAAAATCCATGGATTTTGTTGTTGGAATGTCCGATCAATGTCCGATCGTGTGTACAAGGTATAAGTACCCTTTGGGTTCAGGTTTCAGCTTTTTCAGTCTACCTAGATATGAAGCTGGTGGAGGATCCATCGAATAGGAGGTTTCTTTTAGCAAGAGAGCTTGCCACTTGGCTTTTGCAAAAGATAATTCTCTGATGGGATTTATCCAAGGTTGTGAATGAGCTAATTAAGCAGCTCTTTGAGCCATATGAATGCTTCACTGAAGTGTCTAACCTAAGGCCCCTTCACCCGAGAGATCTGATCGGGTTTGGCTGTCCATTTTTAAGCTGGACCCTATCAGAACCTCCATTCACCTCTATGGAGCGTCAGATGTAAATGGACTTGTCTGTTTACACCCAGCTACCTCCGGCTCTGACCTGGCAAAAAAACAAAACGAAGGGGATCCATTCCCTTCGGGCTGGCCAGATTGGATTGGATGACTGCCTGGTGTAAAACAGCCGGTCTATTTTACATCTTACTGCCCATAGAGCAGAGCGAGCTGTGCATAAGCGGGTCTGTCATCCGCCCGCTCCTCAGCTCCGCAGGGGATCAGCAAACTGATCCCCTGCTGGGCAGAACTGGGTCCGGCCCATAAGAAAGGGTCCTTAAAGTTGGCTTTTCTTCTTGCAATTACTACAGCCAGGTGAGCCAGGGACTGGAAACCCTTTCGCTGCCAAATCTGTTTTTGCATTTCTTTTTAAAAAATAATTTTAGGCCTGAAGATCATTTAAAGTCCACCAAACATTATACAGTAAAACCTTGGTTTGCGAGCATAATTCGTTCAACATGCATTACAACTTGCTTGTAATCCAAAGCACTTGTATATCAAAGCATTATTTTTACAGGGTATAAAAGAGAAGAGCGGGACCTCTAAGTGTAGTAATAAGCTGCTAAATGTTGTACCTTCATTAAATGTAACCATATTGCTACACTTAGAGGCTTCTCTCTTCTTTTTTATACTCTGCTGTGACATGACGCTACTCTTATATCAAGACATCACTTGTATATCAAGGCAAAATTTATTAAAACATTTTGGTTGTCTTGCAAAACGCTCTCAAACCAAGTTACTCTGAAAACCAAGGTTTTACTGTATATTTTTCTGAAAACAGACACCCTACAGAATGAAAAGTGGCAGTTCCAATTTTTTATATATTATTATTTTTTTTTTGTCACAAGATTTTAGCGCAACTGTTTATGCAACACAAATAGGGTTAATTTTAGGGCACATAAACGCAACATTTTACCCACTTTTCTGGTAAAATGTAAGATGGGGTTGCGCCAAGGTAATAAATATTAAATGCACCCGTGCAACAGCAACATACTTCATTGTCCCTATGTTTAAGGGCCTCTTCCCCACAACCCTGGGTTATGGGGGTCTGCAGACGGGGGGCTTATCTACCCTCAGATCCCACCCCCTTCATATGATTGACTATGGGGTAGTCCTACCCATTCACCAAAAAATTGTAAAAGTGAATAAAGACATTACAAGAGTTTCACAATTCCTTTCTTAACCACTTCAGCCCCAGAAGGATTTATCCCCTTCCTGACCAAGCCCTTTTTTGCGATATGGCATTGCGTCGCTTTAACTGACAATTGGTCGTGCAACGTTGTATCATAACAAAAGTGACATCCTTTTTTTCCCCACAAATAGAACTTTCTTTTGGTGGTATTTGATCACCTCTGTGGTTTTTATTTTTTGTGCTATAAACAAAAAAAGCGACAATTTTGAAAAAAAAGCAATAATATTTTACCTTTTGCTATAATAATCCCCCCAAAAAATATAAACTAATTTCTTCCTCAGTTTAGGCTGATATGTATTCTTATACATATTTTTGCTTAAAAAAAAAAGTCCCAATAAGCGTATATTGATTAGTTTGCGCAAAAAGTTATCTCGTCTACAAAATAGGGGCTAGATTTATGGCATTTTTAATATATATATTTTTAAAATTAGTAATGGTGGCGATCTGCGATTTATTTTCTTAATTTTTTTTTTTTTTTTTATCGTGACTGCGACCTTGCGGCGGACACATGGGACACTTGACACTATTTTGGGACCATTGGCATTTTATACAGCGATCCGCGACATAAAAGTGCACTGATTACTTTGTATATGTCACTGGCAGGGAAGGGGTTAAACACTAGGGGGTGATCAAAGGTTAAGTGTGTTCCCTGGGCGTGTTCCAACTGTAGGGGGGGCGGGTGCGCTCACTAGAACATGAGATCACTGCTCGCGATCACTGGGAGCAGTAGATCCCTGTGATGTTGCTAGGCAGAACAGGGAAATGCCTTGTTTACATAGGCATCTCCCCGTTCCGTCTCTCCGTGTCACGATCGCGGGCCACTGGCGGACATCGAGCCCGCGGGCACGCTCCCGTGGTGCGGGTGTGCGCGATAGCCACCAATGATGTACGGGTACGTTGTTTTGCGCACCCGTGCCACTTTACCAGCGCGAGCCAGTCAGCAAGTGGTTAAAAAAAAGTCCACCTATGTAGATCCATCGTAAATCACAGCGCCCGCTGTCACAGCTGGACCCAAAAAAAGCTCTGCCGGGGACGAAGGGTAACCATTGAATGCCTGCTCCCCTGTTTAACAGTTCTTACATAGCTAAGGGTTGGGTCACCCAGCGAGGTCACCTGATGGCACGAAACCTTTGTGATGTCACTGACCAGTGCATGCTGCGACAGTGATGTCACCATTTTGGGAGGGATTCCTTGCTGTTTTTTTTCATAATTTTTGATTGCCGGCATGTTTTTTACATTCAGCTGTCAGCGGGTATCAGGGTTACGCATGATATTAAGGACACAGCAGCCCGCTTCTTAGCAACCAGCTCAGTGCGATAAATTACCGCATGAAAAAATGCAGTAATTATCACTCAATCTAATATACACCGCATTTGTTCTTGAATGCATAAATCTTAGTGAATTGCACTTTCAACACTGATTTAACACAAGAGCTATTTTACCATATTTTTTTTGCTGTTTAACTGTTAGTGAATTGACTCCTTTGTTTTGACCCTCTGCCAAGACACTGTCTACATAGTTTGCACATTTTCTTTGTGTGGATTTTCTATGGGCACACCCACACTCCAAGAACATGCTGGCAGGTTAGCTGGCTCCTGTGTATACTGCTCTGTACTATCCCATACTGCATTCCAGGTTAAAAGTCAAAGCAGTTGGGTAAGGGTGAGGAAAGACCTACCTGGGGGGGGGGGTTTCACAAAAAAAAAAAGAATGTATTGGAAAGGAGGCTCTCAAGTGCAGCAGACATGGTGTCCAGAGAACTGGCCCATATAATTGCCTAGAATCATATGTCAGTTTTTAATCAAAATTAATTATCTGAAATCATGTTGCTGCTTAGCAGCCACAAGTGTGCGGAAACATAAAATCTGCTAGAATATGCAGGGTAATGCATGCTAGCTGTGTCAAGGACACACAACCACAAACTGGGTACGGGAACATATAACACAAATTACAAGTGACAAAAACGTCCGGGCGCCAAGTCAATTGGCACAGTGAGACCCCTCCACGGCAATTGCCGTATCTCATGTATACACTGTGTCTAGGCGGTGTATCTATGTGGCAACCCCTTGGAGGCTCAAGCTGCAGAGGGACGAGAGGGGAAAGGGAATAATTTAAGGGAATAATAGAGGTGATCTTGGTTAGCCATGTGTGCATGCAGTGGCTAACGTATGGATTATGGCTCCCTTTAAGCGGGAGTCCCGCAAAATTATTATTTTTTTTTAAAGTCAGCAGCTACAAATACTGCAGCTGCTGACTTTTAAAATAAGGACACTTACCTGTCCCAGGGTCCAGAGATGTCGGCACCCGATGCCGAACCGTCCCTTGGTCCTCGGATGCTGCCGCCGCCATCTTCGGTAAGGGAATCAGGAAATGAAGCCTTGCAGCTTCACTTCCCAGTTCCCTACTGCGCATGCGCAAGTCGCGCTGTGCAATCCGAATGGTCCCTGCTGTCTCTGGGACCAGTGTGTGTCCCAGCAGACAGAGGGGGGATGGGGGGGGGCGGGAAGTGGCGTAGACTCCCGTGGGAGTCTATGCCCGGAAGTGGGTGCAAATACCTGTCTTAGACAGGTGTCTGCACCCCCCTCCCCCCCTGAAAAGTGCCAAATGTGACACCGGAGGGGGGGAGGGTTCCAAAAAGCGGAGGTTCAATTTTTGTCTGAACCTCCGCTTTAAGGGAATATCAGCCCCACACCATGTAGTGACAGAAGATCCTAAAGGGTAAGTTGCTGGGCAAGGATAGTGGCTGTAGGGATATGAATGGATCCTGGGATGATGTTTTATAGTAGGAGGTACAGAGTCAAAAAGCCTCACTAAAGCTGCCAGGTGCAGGTAGATCTGCTGTGGCTCTAAAGGGAATATCCCCCATGATCAGTATATATATCTCTATCTATCTCTCTCTATTATTATATTATATTATATTATATTATATTATATTATGTTATGTTATGTTATGTTATGTTATGTTATATTATATTATATGGAAACCCTCAATGAGTGGCGGGTCAGGCAGGAGGGGTATGTGGGTATCGGCCTGGGAAGAGCTTCTTGTTAAGATTACCATGCTATTTGCGGATTCAAATGAGAATATCAATGTAATCTATACTTTACCCTTCCACTGGAACTCCGTTCTCTATTGATGGTCAAACTCGCCTGATATCAACAGTGTCGGCTGTGATGTTACACCCGGTCCGCTCCAAAAAGGAATAACCGCTCTGTCTCGTCTGGGACAGAGAGATGGTTTAATAACTTTCCAGCCTTCCAGTCACTCTGCTCGATACTCCAATGAGTTTCAAAGGGATTTAGAAGAAAAAGAGGAACTTCATGGTGCAGTAAATAATGGTAGTTTATTCCAAAATTTTTCTTAAGTACAGCGAAGAAATACAAAGCTTGTAGCTGTGTGTTGCATTGTATTTCTTCGCTGTGCTTACAGTGGATGTAAACCCAATATCACCCTTTCTAAACTACTGCCATAGGGGTTATCTATAAGGCTATACATGCCTCCTGCATGTATCTTTACCTGTCAAATGTCTCCCCTCTGTCTGTTATTAGACCCAAAAAACTGCAGATTCTGTGGGTGGGTCTGTTGTCTGGAGCTCGGTGGGTGGAGTCGTGATGTCAGTAGACTCACCGCCCCCCTCTACACTTCCCTTGTCAATATGCATTTTCTCCTGTGTATTTCCAACACTGAACTTCTGCTGAACTTCTGCTATGATCTCTAACATCCAGTGAAAAGACAGGAAAGTAACCACATGACTTCAGCATGCCAAATCATGCTGAGGTGTGGAACAGCCAATCCTTGCAGAGCTGCTGAAGAAAAGAGTGGGGGAGGGAATTAAAAAAATCATGCCTGTGTCTTAGGCTATCACTCACAGCAAGGGGGAGGATTTGACAAAGTTTTTCTCAGTTTGTCAAGATTTTTCTCACTGAACAATGAAAGAGGATTGCTCAGAGATGGATTAACTCTCTGTGGCAAGACTGGGCTGCAAATGATAGGAAATCTTATACTCTACAGTATGATATAAAAAAAAATGTTCGGGATTACATCCACTTTAACCGGTTCAATACAGGGCATTTTCACCCCCTTCTTTCCCAGACCAATTTTTAGTTTTCAGCGCTGTCGCATTTTAAAGGACAATTGCGCGGTCATGCGACGTTGTACCCAAACAAAATTGATGTCCTTTTTTTTCCCACACATAGAGCTTTCTTTTGGTGGTATTTGATCACCTCTGCGGTTTTTATTTTTTGCGCTATGAACAAAAGAAGAGCGACAATTTTGAAAAAAACACAATATTTTTTACTTTTTGCTATAATAACTATCCCAATTTTTTTTTTAAAAAACAAATTTTTTCCTCATTTTTAGCCGATACGTATTCTTCTACATATTTTTGGTAAAAAAAAATCGCAATAAGCGTATATTGATTGGTTTGCGCAAAAGTTATAGCGTCTACAAAATACGGGATAGATTTATGGCATTTTTAAAAAAAAAAAGATTTATTTATTTTTTTTACTAGTAATAGCGACGATCGCGATTTTTTTCGTGACTGCGACATTATGGCGGACACATCGGACACTTTTGACACATTTTTGGGACCATTCACATTTATACAGCGATATGCTATAAAATTGCATTGATTACTGTATAAATGTGACAGGCAGGAAAGGGGTTACCCACTAGGGGGAGACGAGGGGTTAAATATTTCCTAGGGGAGTGATTAATACTGTAGGGGGAGGGGACGCACAAGGGGAGGAGACCGATCGGTGTTCCTCTGTACTGGGAACACAGATCGGTCTACTCTCAACTGACAGGACGTGGATCTGTGTGTTTACACACACAGATCCACGGTCCGGCCCGGTTAACGGGCAATCGCGGGTGCCCGGCGGACATCGCGGCCGCCAGGCACATGCACCGGGTCCCGAGCAACGCGCCCCCTAGACGGCCGGGAAGCCCAGGCCGTCATATGACGTCCACCCAGGATGGGAGATCCCATCTGTGGACGTAATTTTACTATGGCCGGGTAGTGAAGTGGTTAAGGAAAATTTTGGATTAAACTACCATTATTTACTGCACCATGAAGTTCCTCTTTTTCTTCTAAATCCCTTTGAAACTTATTGGAGTATCGAGTAGAGTGACTGGAAGGCTGGAAAGTTATTAAAACCATCTCTCTGTCCCAGACAAGAGAGAGTAGCTATTCCTTTTTGGAGTGGACCGGGTGGAACATCACAGCCAAAACTAAGAGGCCATCTGGCTTATTTTTTTTTTTTTTTTGCTTCTCCGTTCAGATATTAAGCATTGACCTGTCACCATTGCAGATTTCCACAGGCTGCATCAGAAGTTGCCTTCATTGTCATCCTATTTCAAATTCATCGTGCCCATTTTGGGACTTTTTAACACATTAATTATAAGTTGTCTTTATGGATTCTTTATTTTAAAGTTCGTCTTGTGTTGGGACTTTTTCAACACGATAATAGATTCATAGTGACTTATTCACTCACATGTTATGTGTTTTCTGCACGATTATTTATTGATGTGTTTGTGCAAAAACTCAATCTTCTTTTTTTCTATATGTTTGTGAATTGAGTATTCAATTCTTTGTGAGAGCAGCATACATACACTTTCTCTTTTTTTTTTTTTTTTTTTTTCCACATATGAAATGTATATATATATATATATATATATTTTTTTTTTTACACAATCTTTTTATAATATTGATCACATTACTAGTTTGAGCGCAGATTTAAATTATACAAATAAAACAATTAGCAGATAATTCAACAACCTAGTTTGTATAGATTAACAGTATGTATATATTTATATTCTCCAGTTCTAGTTAGATGGGGAGGGCAGGGACATTTACAGATGGACATACTGCATTAATTCAGTTTGGTAAATATGAATCAGCGTAATGGGGGCTACTATTTTCTTATCTATAAGATACCGGGGTGTATTGAATAAGCTACATAGTAAATACATAGCATACTAATTAGACATGTACTATATACAGTGTACTGTATACAGGGTTATTCCAAATCTAATTTGTAGAACACTCTGAAATAGTTGGTATCACATCAAACTGATGTGTGACGGGAGAGGTAGGACGAGCATAAAGTCAAATGAACATAAGGGCATACGCATAGGTGTGCCTACAGATGGATACATTAACATTGGTGAGTTTAAGAGGGTGAGAGCTATTTTTCCAGGAAGACCTATAAGATTGCAATCTATAGATCCACCACTTCTTCTTTTTGAAGTATCAGGTTGAAATCGCCTCATCTTGGCAACAGGTATATACACATAACCCACATGCCTTCGAAACTGCCTTTCTGAAATTGTGCAGTGTCTTGCGATCTCTTGCATGTATTCCCCTATACGTATCCTAAGCTGGCATTTGTTTTCCCTACATATAGTTTTACAGGGACAGGTCAGCATATAGACAACCTTAGGGGTGACAGTTGATAGGATCCTTTATCTGGAATCGCCCCCCCCCCCCCCCCCCATATGGCATAATTAAAGGAACCAGTTCTCATCATAACCTGTATGGTTATACTGTCATGTTTCATATAAAAAAAAAATATACCATTGGATTGACTACTGTTTGTAAAAGGATCTCTAAAGTGGTAGTGATTGATGTGGACGGTTCATAGTTCTCTCATATAGCCTGTGTAACTTGTCTACTTCTTGAAAGTGATCAATCATTTGGATTTTTTTTATCAGGCAGTGACGCCCCAGGGCCAGTGCCACAAGGATTGATTAGACTATACAGCATGAGATTCTGCCCCTATGCCCAGAGAGCAAGACTCGTCCTACTCGCCAAAGGAATCAAGTAAGAAAATGAATTGCACACCATCTGGTGACCTATAATGTTTAATATATGCTTTCAAGGATTTATGTATTTAAATTTCTCTTATAGTGTACAATTTTACTTTTTTGAAAAGTGACATTTTATTTACTAAAGCCTTGGATACAGGTAACTAGACAAGGTGAATGTCAGCTGAGCTTTATAAATGAGGTAAAACTATATTCACTTACAGCAAGTAAGAAAAAATACTTTTATTTTAATTTCTATTCCATGTGATTCAATATTTAGTGTAAACTGTTGAAACTTTCTCTAAGCATCTTCCAGGACAGCCCATGAGACCTAGGGCTCCTCCTACCAGGACAGGAAACACGTTACCCCCACCAGATAAAAGGGCGGTCCTCCAGGCCCCATGTCAGTTATTAGTGTTTCCTCCGGACAGAGGGTAACATGTTCCTGGAACCTGGTCCCCTAGGTGTCATGAGCAGGGGCTCTAATGGCTGTTTGGGATGTATCACTGACCTTTCTCCTCTGCCAGAAGCAGTATCTCCGCTGGGGAAGTTGGTTGTACTGCTGTTTCCTGTTCTCAGTGCCTGGAGAAGGCCAAGACCGAGGTGATGTCGGGCCCCATAGCGTGGGTTGCATAGGCAGCATGGTGGCATCCTTTCCCTGCTGACACCGTGGCTTGTATGTGCAGGGGAAAGAGGGAAGCCGCAGGGCTTGAGGGGGCGGAGCTACTGCGCTCCAAGCTGGCCCACAGGAAGTATCCAGCGAGGGTCACTTCCGGGGCATATGACGTCATCATCGGGCGCTGGAGATGCTGGTTCCAGTCTCCATAAACTGCGCGAACAGGGGACGCTGGCTGCTGGTGTTTGAATTGTGAAGAAGCAGCAGAGGCTGTGGACTACCAGAGGGGCAGGATGGAGTCTTTTGCAGTACCTGCACAGGCAGTGGATGCAGTCCCCAACACAAGAACCTCACAGGTAACTCTGGAGTGTTTTGTCACCCTCTTGCTATACTTGTGAGTGTTCCCTCCCCCCCCCCCCCCCTCTCAGTAGGATTTGGTGTAAGGGGACACATTTTCCTCCCTCCTGCACGAGGTATTACGGAGTGATGGGTGGCTTAAAGTTACATTATCGGTCATTTATTTTGTCTTGCAGACCAAGACCTAGGACAAGGCCCAAGCGGAGCCACCAAAAAGGAAATGTGCGGTTTGTGGAAGCAAATTGAGCTCCTCATGGAGCAAAGCAGTTTGCCGCACCTGTATAGAAGGCCTAGTAAAGGATGACCTGGTAGCCTCCTGTCAGAAAATGCTGACTTCTGTTAGAGATGAGCTTACGTCTACCTGTAGCTGATTTAAAACTCTAATTGACAAGTTTCAGGCTCCTGCAGAGGGTCCGTCTTCAATTAGGGCTTAAGTCCGTAGCGCTCCACAGCAGAGTGCATAGAGTGAAGACTCTGTGTCTGAAGCCAGATCTACCCGTTCTTCTCCGGAAGAATCAGGGTCAGATACAGGGCCCAGGGATTGAGAATCTGCAAGAGGCTCGAGGTTTAAGTTATCGTTAGATGACTTATTAAAGGCTATCTATACAACACTTTAGATGGAAGAGGAGGAGGTACAATTGTCTAAACATGACCTTATGTACAAAGGTTTGCATAACAAGTCTAGAGTTTTTCCAGTGCATAGTTCCCTTCTTGATACTATCAAACTGGAGTGGGAAAATCCAGAGAGAACACCTTTCTTATCTGGTATGTGTTGCGTTTGTTAAAATATGATTTTTTATATTAATCAGACATAACAGTACATGGTACAATATTACAATAGTGGTTGCTCATAGATTACTGTCAGGTTTTGGCTTGAGTAGATATTTCTCAAACAAATGCTGCTGCATACAGTAGGTGACCACGATATTGTGTCAATCTTGCCGCTGTAATCGGCGAGATTTGACACCTGCGAGCCCCTTCGCGGGAGCCAGCGCTGAGCTGGCTCGCTCATCGGGAAAGGAAAACTTTTTTTTTCCTTTTGCGATGAGCGACAGGCAGTGCTGACAGCTGTCTGGTATGAATCACGAGGGGGAACGCCGCGCCAAATTTTAAATGACATTTTAAAATAAATTTTAAATAAAAAACCGGCATGGGTTCCCCCCGGGGGCATACCAGGCCCTTAGGTCTGGTATGGATTGTAAGGGGAACCCCCTACGCTGAAAAAACGGCGTGGTGGTCCCCCCGAAAATCCATACCAGACCCTTATCTGAGCACGCAGCCCGGCGGGTCAGGAAAGGGGGGTGGGGACAAGCGAGTGCCCCCCCACTCCTGAACTGTACCAGGCTGCATGCCCTCAACATGGGCGGTGGGTGCTATGGGGAAGGGGGGCGCCATGCGGCCCCCCCCACCCCAAAGCACCTTGTCCCTATGTTGATGAGGACAAGGGCCTCTTCCCGACAACCCTGGCCATTGATTGTCGGGGTCTGCGGGCGGAGGGCTTATCGGAATCCGGGAGCCCTCTTTAATAAGGAGGCCCCCAGATCCTGGCCCCCCACCCTATGTGAATGAGTATTGGGTACATCGTAGCCCTACCCATTCACCTGGGGGAAAAAGTGTCAATAAAAAAAACACACTACACAGGTTTTAAAAGTAGTTTATTAGGCAGCTCCGGGGGTCTTCTTCCGACTTCGAGGGTCTTCTTCCGACTTCTCTGCTCTCTCCGGCCTCTTCTCCCAGTGTCCGGTTCTTCTCCAGCCTCTTCTCCCGGTGTCCGGTTCTTCTCCCGCTCTCCGGATCTTCTGCCAGGCTCCTCCACTATGTTCTGCTCTTTTGCAGCTCTCTTGCTAGCGGTGGCCCGGTCCTCTCCATCGTCTTCTTCCCTCTTCTCTTCTTCCGATGTTGACACGACGCTCTCTCCCGCTTTAATGCTGTGTGAGCGGTGCGCGATGACTTATATAGGCATGGGGCGTGGCCACCGGGTGATGTCACCCCATGACCCCGCTCCCTTATGACATCACAGCCCCGGGGCATGATGGGACTGTGACATTAACACCGGGAGAAGAGGCCGAAGAGAGCGGAGAAGTCGGTAGAAGACCCCCGAAGTCGGAAGAAGACCCCCCGGAGCTGCCTAATAAACTACTTTTAAAACCTGTGTAGTGTTTTTTTTTTTATTGACACTTTTTATTCCCCCAGGTGAATGGGTAGGGGTACGATGTACCCCATACTCATTCACATAGGGTGGGGGGCCAGGATCTGGGGGCCCCCTTATTAAAGGGGGCTCCCGGATTCCGATAAGCCCTCCGCCCGCAGACCCCGACAACCAACGGCCAGGGTTGTCGGGAAGAGGCCCTTGTCCTCATCAACATGGGGACAAGGTGCTTTGGGGCACCCACCCCCCATGTTGAGGGCATGCGGCCTAGTACGGTTCAGGAGGGGGGGCGCTCGCTCGTCCCCACCCCCTTTCCTGACCGGCCAGGCTGCATGCTCGGATAAGAGTCTAGTACGGATTTTGGGGGGGACCCCACGCCATTTTTTCGGCATAGGGGGTTCCCCTTACAATCCATACCAGACCTAAGGGCCTGGTATGCCTCTGGGGGGGAACCCATGCCGGTTTTTTATTTAAAATTTGGTGCGTTGTTCCCCCTCATGATTGATACCAGACAGCTGTCAGCACTGCCTCTTGCTCATCGCAAAAGGAAAAAAAAGTTTTCCTTTCCCGATGAGCGAGCCAGCGCAAGATGCACAGTACCCTGTCGCCGAGAACCAGCGCGATGGGATCGCGCTGGAAACATATTCTCGCAGTCAGGTACTGTACAATGGGTACGTAGATACTATTGTTATATTCAATTGACAGTTTCAACAGTCCATTGTTTCTACAGCTACAGTAAACAGGTATGTTTTCTGTTTGGTAACTATGGTAAACAGCCTGACACAGAAAAGGGGGATTCAGGCATAAGCTAGACACACACATCATCATGTTTTAAGATCGGAAGCCACTCATGATACAAGGAGGTGCCTGGTCTCAAGGAGAATCGTTGTCAATGGAGATTACGAACATACAGTACCGAAGTTAAGTAACTCTTAAGTGTATTTGTACTGTTGTAGACCATAGGCTGTTCATTTGCTAGGCATTTTGCTTGTTATAGATATCTGTCAGTCTTGTATTGTATTCCTAATATTGTAATAGTTTTGTATGTACAGCATCTTTGTATAGTAAAAGTACATTTACACACTGCAGAAGTCTCAGCTTCCGTGCTTATACCACAAAGTAACCTCGCTAGATAGACGCAAGCAAAACATGGTAACCTAAAAAGGTTTCCATTTGAGGACACAGCGCAGCCGTGGAACAAAAATCTTAAGTTAGACGCACCTCTTTCAAAAGTTTAAAAAAACTCGGACCTAGCGTTTGACGATATGGGCACGCTTAGGGACCCGATGGATAAAAGAGGGGATATCCTTCTTCATAGAGCCTGAGATTCAGCTGTTGGGAATCTTTAAACCAGCTCTGGCCTCCACTTGTGTAGCCAGAAATTTGGAAGTATGGTTGACACAAATACAAACACATTTGTTGGCAGGTACCTCTAGAGAGCAGATTCTAAAATCTTTCCCTCTCCTTTTTCGTGCCGTGTGGTTTTATGCTGATTCTTCCGCAGAGTCGGTAAGAATGTCATCCAGGACTTCGGCCTTAGTGAATTCGGCCAGAAGAAGCCTATGGCTTAAAACCTGGTCATGATGCCTCAAAGTTGCACCTATGTGGGCTTCCCTTAACAGGTGATCATCTTTTTGGCCCAGGACTGCAGGAGGCACTGGAATGCACAGCCGAAAAGGACAATAGGCCCAAAAAACATTGGAGAGGGCATAAACGTTGGGGTAGAGGGGGCGTCTTGTTTAATTCTCCTCAACCCGCCAAGCCACAGTGACTCGTGTCTCCCAGTGGGAGGAAGATTGAGGGCCTTTCTCCCACAGTGGGCAGCAGTCACCTCAAGTCCTTTAATCCTGGACCTAGTGACCAATGGGTACAGGCTGGAATTTTCTTGCCAACCACCAGAGTGATCATTGGTCACCTTCCCTCCCCATGATCAGGAAAAAGCGCGGGCTCTCGGTCTCCAAATTCATCAAAGTCCTGATCCCTGTTCCCCAGTCAGATCAGGGCAAGGGGTTTTATCCCCATATATTTGTCATCAGAAAGCCGTCAGGAAAGTATCGGCTTATCCTGAACCTTCGGTCTCTAAACCGCTCAATTAGATACAAGCACTTTCGTATGGAGACGGTGTTCACAATCAAAAACCTGCTTTACCCAAACTGCTTCATGGCCACTTTGGATTTGAGGGATGCTTATCTGCACATCCCTATCCATCCAGCCTTCCAAAGATTCTTGAGACTAGCAGTCAAGATGGGAATAGAGATTCGGCACTTTCAATTTCAAGCCCTCCCCTTCGGTCTGTCCTCAGCTCCATGCATTTTTACAAAAGTGTTGGGGGAGGCGCTGGCTCTGCTAAGGTTAAAGGTGATAACTATTATCCCTTCCCGGCCCAGAAGGTGACATATCTTGGGTATGACTTTTGCTCCGTAGACCAAAAAGTTTTTCTCCCACAGGAGAAGGTCTCAAAAATTATGCAAACAATGTCAGCCTTACAGACCAATCAGTCGGTCTCGCTGAGAGAGGCTTCAAGAGCAGTGGGTCTGATGACCTTGTGCTTTCCTGCAGTGCCATGGGCAAGATTTCATCAATGTCCATTACAGCTGTTTCTATTAAGGTACTGGGACGGAGATGCAAGTTCCCTGGAATCAAGGGTCTTGTTACCAACCAGGGTAAAAAGAAGCTTGTGGTGGTGGAGGACAAACCTGCACCTAACAAGAGGTCTATCATGGTCCATTCCTATATCCCAGAGGATCACTACGGATGCGAGTTCCTGGGGATGGGGAGCCCACCTCAGCAACACAGTGGCACAGGGAAAATGGTCCTCGAGGGAAGCAAGAGCTTCATCGAATCAGAGAGAGCTTCTAGCGGTTCAGAGAGCCTTGCAGACATTTCTGATGGAAATCAGGGGTCACAATCTCCAAATTCTATCCGATAATATTGCAACGGTTGCTTACCTCAACAAACGGGGAGGTACGAGGAGTCGTATACTTCAACTTATTGCCCAGGAGATTTTATCATGGGCAGAAGGGAATCTAGCCTCAATTGCAGCAGTGCACCTGAAGGGGACACAAAACTGTCTGGCAGATTATCTCAGCCACTACCGGGTAGATCGAGACAATTGGTCCCTTCATCCTGAAGTCTTTGCGGATCTCACCAACAGATGGAGATGTCCCGAAGCGGACCTGTTCACAAATCAGAACAATCGCAAGACAGAGAAGTTCTTTTCTCTGAAATCAGCAGATAAATCATTGAGGATAGATGCTCTGGCGAATCCGTGGCTGTTCGGCCTCTGTTACGCCTTCCCACCGATCAGACTTATTCCGAAAGTCCTCCGGAAGTTTCTTCTAGAAGAAACAGATCTTATCCTAATCGCCCCTTTCTGGCCCAAGAGGCCATGGTTTTCCCTGCTACAGACTCTGGTCTCGGAGCCTCCACTGAGTCTTCCGCAGAGAGAAGATTTACTATCGCAGGGTCCAGTGTCACACCCACAGGTGGTTTCCTTAAGCTTGATGGCTTGGTATCTGAAGAAAAGATACTAAGCGCCCAGCGCTTCTCTGACAAAGTAGTCAAGACTCTGGTAAATTGTAGAAAACCAGTCACTAGAGCCATATATTCCAAGGTTTGGAAAAAATTTAACTCATGGTTATCTAAAAGTCAAAGATTAACTCATGATGTTCCTTCAATTTTTGGAATTTTTACAAGAGGGTGTCGACAAAGTTCTTTCAGTTAGTACTTAAAGGTACAGGCGGCAGCTATCAGTGTTTTCCTCCAGTTTTCTCTCCTGGAAAATCCCACTATAGCTAGATTTTTCAAATCAATTTCTAGGACCAGGCCAGTAGTGGTGAGAAGTTGTCCAACCTGGGACCTGTCCCTGGTACTTCAAACTTTGGTAGAATTTCCTTTTGAGCCCCTAGAGGCTATTTCAGTTAAGTTGCTTACATTTAAAAACAATTTTTTCTTGTAGCAATTACCTCGGTAATGAGGGTAATTGCTAGGGTAAATGAGTTTACAGGCCTTTCCTCACGATCTTTGAAGATCAAGTTGTTTTGAGAACTGATCCAGGTTTTTTGCCTAAGGTGGCCAGTACATTCCACAGATCTCAGGACATTGTACTGCCAACCTTTTTTAGCTCGCCACAGGGCAACAGAGTTTAGTTTTTTAGACTTGAGAAGGATTCTCCTCATCTATCTTGAGGTCAAGATAGACGCAGACGCCTTGTTTGTCCTTTTTTCAGGAGCACACAGGGGAAAGAGTGCATCTAAAGCCACATTGGTTAGATGGATAAAGCAAGCTATCTCTGTAACTTACAAAATTAGGGAAGTTCCTCCGCCTTTTGTCTCTGCGCACTCAACAAGAGCCTCCAGTTATTCGACCTTCATTAAACATTATTGCCTGGATCTCCTATCTGCTCAGGAGCAGGCGATTGGTCGTAAAGTCCTTCAGGCAGTTGTACATCCCTAGACTGGTAAGTTCTGGCTCATCATCTAATGGGCTGTCCTGGAAGACACTTAGAGAAAAGCTGAGTTAGACTCACCGGTAACTCCTTTTCTGAGAGTCTTCAGGACAGCCGGATTCCCACCTGGTTTTGTCTGAGGTTATGTGTATTATGCATATGTTTTGCAGGGACGTCCTACGGTTCTTGAGAAGACTGACATGGGGCCTGGAGGACCGCCCTTTTATCTGGTGGGGGTAACATGTTTCCTGTCCCTGTAGCAGGAGCCCTAGGTCTCATGGGCTGTCCTGGAAGACTCTCAGAAAAGGAGTTACCGGTAAGTCTAACTCAGCTTTTTTTCTCCAGTTTTTTTCTCCAGTTTTCTTCCAGGACAGCACACCTGAGATGATGAGTCCCACCTGACAGGAAACACAATCAACAACAAGGTTTAAAAGGCCCCATTCCTTCCCTCTGTCCCTCAGTTATTGATTGTTTCCCACAGGATGGCAGCGAAACCGTTTGTTATTTTCTTTCTTTAAAGGCCAAGGTCTGGGACCGAGGTCTCCCCCTGGGAAGTCAGATTAAGGCAGTCAGGGGTGGCTGCAGAGTCTGGCAGAGCTCTGCTCTCTCCAAGGGGGATCATTCCCTTTCAGAATGTCTCAGGGAGGTATGGCAGTGACGGGGGAGGATTTGGCTACATAGTGGTGCTGTTATCTAACCTCCCCCCTCTCCTTTCTTCCCTCCCCTCCCTGGGATACTGGTGACTGTGGATACAGTGAGAGTATCCACAGCACCAGGGACCTTACATCCCACTCTCCCCTCCTACCTGACGGTGGCAGATGGTTTAGGAGGGGCCACTGGAATATCCCACTGTTTTGTGGAGATGGAGCTCCTCATGCTGCTGTGAGCACAGCTTCCGGGTGTGGATAGCGTGGCACCAGGAGATCTCAGACATGCCACTGTGTGCACGGCATCCCTTGGCTTGGAGTGCGCATGTCCAGAAGTGGACAGTGCTCTTGGGGGACGTCATTTCCCCCGGCCTCGGCTACGATAAAATGGCGGCTAGCAGCACAGCGGATCTGAAGAGACGCATGAAAGCGGTAACGGAGTGGGGGTCCGCGGTCCTGTGCCCCCCCCCAAACCTTTCCGGAAGCGATCCTGCCTGGGTGCTCGGTCAGCTAAGAAGGATGGAGGAGGATGGTCCAAAATTAACAGCAACAGAGATCACCACAGGGGGTGAGTGACTTGGCTGGTGGGGGGAGAAGCTTTGGGGTGGACCCTTTTGTCCTCTCCCCCCACAGGATACCCTGAGAGGGTAAAGGCTGACACAGGGCATTATTTGTTTTGTTTTTCAGAGAAGGATTGCCCTGCTCAGGATTCGGCCAGTAGGTCTAGGAAAGCCACAACTAAATCTAAGCATTGTGGTAATTGTAATGAGAAACTTCCGCCTGACCACGCTAAACCCTTTTGCTTTAGATGCATTTAAAGGTTAGCAGAGAAAGAGTCTGCCCAAACTATGAAAGAATGTCGGGCGCTACAAGCTGAGATGCTGGCGACCCTCCAGTCTTTCAGGGCCTCTGTTGAGAAGCGCCAAGAAGCCCCTTCCATTAGGGAGAGCTCTCCTTCTCAGGATAGGACCTCAGCAAGTCATACTGAGGGGTCTCGGGGATTGAACCCCTATTCTGACTAAGAAGAAGAGGCAGAGGCCTCAGACCAAGACTCTCGTGAAGGAGAGGATTCAGACTTAGTCAGCCTGAATCTAGACCTGGAGGCCATCTCTTCACAGTCGAAGACATGGAAGGTCCCCTTGAAAGCAATCTTTACTTCTGAGGGTATTCAGATGCCAGCTACTCAGGTCTCGGCACAAGATAAACTGTACAGGGGACTCGGCAAACCTCAGGCCAAGTCTTTCCCACTGCTCCAGTCTCTTAAGGATATTATCCTGAGAGAATGGAAAAAAATGAAACGAAAAGTTTTAAAACTAAAAGCCTGGAAGCGTAGATGTCCTTTTAAGTCAGAGGAGGAAGAAAATATTCCACGTTTGGATGCTTCTTTAGCACAAGTATCCAAACGTTCGGATCTCTCCTTTGAAGATTCCGGAAACATCCGGGATTAGATTGATAAGAAATCAGAAATCTTATTACGCAGAGCATGGGATGCCAACGCTGCAGCTATGGGTCCAGCAGTGGCTTCCGCTTGTGTCGACAGGAATGCCGATGCATGGGTTGGTAGGTTATTGGACCATGTGGCACGCGAAAATAAATCTAAGGAAGTGTTGGACTCATTGGAAGTTATTGGTAAGGCAGTAGCCTATCTGGCAGACGCTGCAGTAGAGACAGTTAGAACAACTGCCAAATCGGCAGCTCTTCTAAACTCTGCTAGAAGAGCACTTTGGGTAAAAACCTGGGATGGTGATTTTACTTCCAAGTCGTATCTTTGCGGGATACCCTTTGAGGGCTCCTTGCTCTTCGGTGCAGGCTTGGAACAAGTCTTATCCCGATCATCTGATAAAGGCAAAAAATTCCCAACAAAACGCAAGAAGGATGGGGGGGAATTTTTTTTTTTCGAAGCCCTCAGACAAAGGACCGCTTCAAGGGCAAGAAGGAGCCTAGGAAGAAGTGGGGGTTCGGTAAAGGCAAGGGAAGAGGCGGTATCCTTTTTTCCGGGACCGTACCCTCTAACAAGGAGTCCAAATGATGCCAGCATATAGGTTGGTGGAAGGCTCTCGTGGTTCCTCCCCCAATGGGAAGACATCACGCACAGTCCTTACTTTCTAAGTCTTGTAATGGAGCGTTAAAGACTGGAATTTCTGTCCACCCCTCCTTCAAACTTTATCCTCATTCATCTCCCCAGGGACCCACTAAAGGCGAAGGGCCTTTTGGAGAATATCAGGATTCTGGCAGAACAGGAAGTCATTACCCCTGTTCTTGTGGGTCAGATTGGCCGGGGGTTTTATTTCCACATATTTGTGGTGCTGAAACCCTCAAATTTTGACCAATTATAAAATTTAAGGAAACTGAACTGGTACTTGGTGTACAAGAAATTCCGGATGGAAAGCATTTACACGGTCAGAAGACACCTCCAAGAAGGTGTCTTCATAATCACGCTGGACTTAAAAGATGCTTATTTGCATGTTCCTATTGCCCCGAAACACCAGAAATTCTTGTGTTTCGCAGTTCAGACAAACCAGGGGATCCAACACTGGCAGTTCAGGGTACTCCCCTTTGGCTTAGCAGCCAGCCCAAGGATCTTTACAATGGTCCTCGCCGAAGTGGTGTCTTTTCTACACCTCCAAGGGATAGCCTTGATCACTTACCTGGACGACATGCTGATTTACAGCCCAACCCGAGAACAGCTCCAGGCAGACTGAGACAGGGTGCTGTCTACTCTAAAAACTCTGGGTTGGTTGGTCATCCAGGAGAAGTCCTCCCTGGATCCTGCCCAATACAAGATTTTTCTGGGTTACCAGATAGACTCGGTGACCCAGAGAATCTTCCTTCCCCAAGAAAAGATTGCAAAAGTGCAGAGGGCCGTGTCCACTCTTCAAGAGATAGGGGAAGCCTCTTTGAGGACCATCATGAGTATTCTGGGGTTGATGTCATCTTGCATCCCTGCGGTCCACTGGGCCCAGTTCCACTCTTGGGGGCTCCAAGGATTCCTTTTCTCCTCCTGGGACGGGAAAAGGGGGTCCTTGGACATATGGGTATCCCTCTCAAGGGAGGTAAACTCCCTGAACTGGTGGCTCAACCCCTTCAACCTGGCAGGAGGTCGTTCCTGAAGCCA
This sequence comes from Lithobates septentrionalis, assembly GCA_037952835.1. NCBI lineage: Eukaryota > Metazoa > Chordata > Amphibia > Anura > Ranidae > Lithobates > Lithobates septentrionalis. Next base: position 3,512,480 of record JBBDGP010001201.1, on the reverse strand, counting down.
GCAGGACCCGCTGCATGTAACTACGGAAGCAAGTGCCTGGGACTGGGGAGCTCATCTAGGAGATCTCTTTGCCCAGGGTCCCTGGGACCGAGAGCAGAGCTTGGCTTCCTCCAATTTCAGAGAGCTGCTAGCGGTCAGAAAAGCATTAAGCTTTTTCAGAGACCAAGTCCAGGGTCAAGAAGTCTTTTCAGACAACGCAGTAGCTGTGTCCTATCTAAATCATCACGGGGGTACCAGGTCCAGTAAGTTAATGAGGCTGACCCAGGAAATCCTGGGAGAAGCTGAGCTTTCAATCTCTGCAGTCCACATAAGGGGGTCCCTCAATGTGCGGGCAGACTTTCTCAGCAGGCAGCCCCTTCATAGGGGGGAGTGGGAGCTGAGCAACAAGGTGTTTTCTCTAGTTTGCCAACAATTTGGCAAGCCGGAGATAGACTTGTTTGCCTCCAAAAAGAACAGGTAGGTTCACAGGTTCTTCTCCCTGGCCAGGGGACAGGGCTCCTGGGGAGTAGATGCACTAGGCCAAAGCTGGGATTTTGCCCTACCATATGCGCTTCCTCCCCTGGTGCTCATTCCCCGGGTTTTGCAGAAACTAGCCCGGTCAGACGGGTGCCTTATTCTAATTGCTCCCTGGTGGCCAAGAAGGGAGGAGATGGTCGGTGGCTCCTCCATTCCATCTCCCCTCCAGTCGTGATCTCCTCCACCAGGGACCAGTTTTTCACCCAGCTCCCAGGTTTCTTTCCCTGACGGCCTGGTGTTTGAAAGGGAGATCCTCAGACGTAAGGGTTGTTCTGAAAAAGTGATTGATACACTTTTGTCAAGTAGAAAGCCAGTCACTAGACAGATTACGCTAAGGTCTGGAAGGTCTTCTCTCGCTGGGCTCAGTCTAGAGAAGGCTCTCTTCAAATAATCCCAGCGGTCCTGGATTTTCTCCAGGATGGGGCTGACCAGGGTTTAGCAGTGAATACCTTCAGGGTCCAGGTTGCAGCCTTGTCAGTATTTCTGGATAGTAAGCTGGCCCTTAACCCCCTCATAAGATTTTTGTCAGCTAGGGAAAGTTAACCCAGTGAAAACCAACAGGTTTCCTCTTGGGACTTATCCCTAGTATTAGATGCCCTAACTAAGGGGCCTTGTGAGCCAGAGGCTCAAGTTTCAGTTCATTTTTTTTCCCTTTAAAATGGCTTTCCTTCTGGCGATCACTACAGCCAGAAGAGTTAGTGACCTACAGGCTCTGACAATTAAAGAGCCCTTTTTGTTGCTCCTGTAGGATAGGGTAATCCTCAGACAGGATCCTTTATATTTGCCAAAAGTGACCTCCGATTTTCACAGGTCACAGGAGATTATTCTTCCTCCTTTTTGTCAGAACCCAAAAAATAAGGAAGAAAGGTTTCGTTAATTAGATGTTAGATGATGTCTATTGGTATATTTAGAAAGAGTCAGTGAGTTCAGGAGATCAAACCACTTGCTAATTAGTTTTTCAGGCCAAAAGAAGGGTCTTCAGGCCTCCAAGCCAACGATGGCCAGATGGATTAAGCAGGCTATCACTGTAGCCTATAAGCATTCGGGCCCACCTGTCCTAACTAATTTAAAAGCTCACTCAACTAGATCTTTGGCGACCTCCTGGGCAGACAGGGCAGGCGTTTCGATTGATCAAATTTGCAGAGCAGCAACTTGGACAAGCCAAAATACCTTCCTGAGGCACTACAGAGTGGAGCTGTTGTCCTCTCAGGACTTGGCGTTTGGCAGGAAGGTCCTACAGGCGGTGGTCCCACCCCAAGATAGGCCTGAACTTCTTGTTCATCGTCTCAGGTGTGCTGTCCTGAAAGATGACTGGAGAAAATTACCAGTTACACTTACCGGTAACAAGTTTTCTAGGAAATCTTCCAGGACGGCAGGCCTACTTCCCTAACCCTAATTGTGGGTGTTGTGTTTTCACAGATTGTACCCTCTAGCACTGGTGTGGGTTTATACTTTGTCATAACTGAGGGACAAAGGGAAGGGAGCGGCCTTTTAAACCTTGTTGTTGACTGTGTTTCCTGTCAGGTGGGACTCGTCATCTCAGGTGTGCCGTCCTGGAAGATTTCCTAGAAAACCCGTTACTGGTAAGTGTAACTGGTAATTTTCGCTTTAATTGGATCCTAATATTTGTGCCTCCTATTATCAATTCTGACTCCACATACCCGTAATATAAATACTAGGCTGAAAGGTTGGGATAGAGATTTTTCAGGTACCGCACCATTTGCCATATGAATTTACGACGACAGGTAGAAAATACAATTCTATTTATCACTATTTTTTTCTAAAAAGGGGGTTACTGTTCTCCCAAATGGTACCCACAGTCTTGTAAACTGTTTTGTTTCCATACATTCTCCCCTTACTATATACAATTGAATAGAACATTGTGATGTAAAGGTCACAGATGTGCATCAATAATTGTAAACTGGCGTCTGCTTGTTTCTCAGATCCAGTTGCTTTCCTCCGTTGTCTAAACATATTATTAGAACCCACAATATTACATTGTTCATCATACCTAAATTACAACAAACACAATAAAATGTTGTGCAATGTGCATGTGTAGTATCTCATGCATACACTGACGGCAGAATATAAAAATGCTATTGAGTTACCGTACTCAAAATAACCTTTTTATGTTTAAAAAAAAAAAAGTTTTTTTTTTCACAAAATGTAATTACAAAGGTATGTAGCTACAGGCTTGTGGCTACCTGACAATTTAAAGTGATATATAAGGCATCAACCTGGTACTGGTAAAGTATTCAAAAAACACTGATCTTGGTGTTTTTGAATGCTTTCAAGGGCAGAGGAGGGATTTGGGATCTTAGACCCCCAGATCTCTCCATAAAGAGTACAGTACCTGTCATGTACCTATTGCTGTCACAAAAGATGTTTACATTCCTTGTGACAGCAATACAAGTGATCAAACAAAACTTTTTTTTTTTTAAAGCAAACCATCTTTTTATCCATTTTATATACACACACACACACACACACACACACACACACACACACACAAGGAAAAAAAAAACACACAGCAAAAAAAAAAAAGGGACAAACCTACAACCCCAGCCCGTATTAAGAGGGTAAAGGGGAAAGAAAAAAAAAAAAGCACCCCTGGCACCCATGCTCCCACTCCCCCTCCCCCCATTACTCATACATTGATCCTCTCCTCTCTCGTCATACCTCCAAGGTATCAAACCACCTTTTCCATATTTTTTCAAATTTTTCTACTCTGCCTCTATGTAGGAAAATATATTTTTCCTTGATTAAAGTTTCCCTTACTTGTATTTTCCATTCTGCTACAGTAGGTGGATATGATGACAACCATTTTAGTGCTATGAGTTTATGAGCCTGGAATAGACTTCTATTTATTGAAACAATATATTCCACTGGAATTCTTGATTCATCAAGTATACCTAGAAGGCATCCCCCAGGCTCCATAGGCATCCCACTCCTAAATACCTTATTGATCGTAGATACCACCCTCGACCAATAGCGATAGAGTTTAGGGCATCTCCATAGCAAGTGTATTAGATTGGCTGCTCTGCCTTTACATCTAGGACATTGGTCTGTATCTCTGCATTTCCATTTGAATAATTTCTGTGGTGTGTAATGTGTGTGTAATGTGTGTTGGAGTATATGACGTATATCCATTTATCTCAGTAATTTTCCTCATTTCAACAAACAAAAAATTTAAGCAACAATGTGGGAAGGAAAAAAAAATATCTAAAGTGCCCCTGTCCTGCACGCAAACAGTGATTGTCCCACACTTGCATTATCACCACAAATGTCAGATCATGGGCAGTAATTCTAGCACTAGACCACCTTCTTTGTTATATAAAAAAAAAAGTTATACTTCCCTGCTCTGTGCAATGGTTTTGCACAGATCACCCCGGCACTCCTGGCCTCTTCCTTCTGCCGATTGCCCCCATAGCAAGCAGCTTACAATGGGGGGCACCCAAGCATCTCTTTCCCAAGCTGCTGCTCTGTATCCATTCACACATGGAGTGCGGCTCTGTCCTGCTCTCTCCTCATTGATTCACTGGCTGTGATTGACAGCCAATGAGGTGGAGAGCCGCTGCTCCTGTGCACATCGCTGGATCGAGATGGGGCTCAGGTAAGTATTAGGAGGGGCTGGGGGATCTGTTGTGCACACAGGGTTTTGTTTTTTTTTTTTTTACCTTTTTAATAGAATGCATGATAGTAAAAACACTGAGCCTTTACAACCACTTTTATACCTATATAAGCTTGTTGGACATCTCTTTCCAGAATTAGGGCCATTTGTATAGAGTTAGTTCCCTCTTTAGCTAAGCGTATTGCCATCATTCTAATGCCCTGTACACACGATAGGATTTTCCGATGGAAAATGTGTGATAGGACCTTGTTGGAAATTCCGACCATGTGTAGGCTCCATCACACATTTTCCATAGGAATTTCTGACACACAAAGTTTGAGAGCTTGCTATAAAATTTTCCGACAACAAAATCCGTTGTTGGAAATTCCGATCGTGTGTACAGAAATCCGGCACACAAAGTGCCATGCATGCTCAGAATAAATTAAGAAACGAAAGCTATTGGCTACTGCCCCGTTTATAGTCCCGATGTACGTGTTTTACGTCACCACGTTCAGAACGATCGGAGTTTCTGACAACTTTGTGTGACCGTGTGTATGCAAGACAACATCCGTCAGAAAAAATCCTAGGATTTTGTTGTCGGAATGTCTGATCAATGTCCGACTGTGTGTACAGGGCATTACATTTGTAAACTACTTACAGAAGCGAGAATGCAGGGCTGACCTCCTCAGTCTTCATTCTTTCTTAATCAGCATGTAAGGAAGGGGGAGATGACCAAGATGTATTTTAGGGGTATTTAAATAAAAAACACGGGTCATGCAATTGCCTATACCCATAGCCCCCCCAACTGTCCTCCATTTGGAGGGACTGTCTCTTTTGGGACCAAATACCTCTCTCTCTTGTGCAGCCTCACTTTTACTAACAAGTGTTGTGCTGCACTGAACTTTTTGTCCATCCTCTATGTTGGCTTTTCACAATAACAAATGCATTAATACAAAGGAAAAAACAGAGGTAAAAACAGAGGTAAAAAATGCACTTGTGTGGTTTGGTCAATCATTTTCTTCATATTAGATCTTTGTGGTCACTGTAACTGGGGCAGGGATGTGTCCTTTGACATACTGTGTGCTAAAGGGTAGTCCTGGTTATTTCAGAAAGCTGCAAGGTATTTTAAAGGCCAAGTTCATATTTAAGAGCATGTTGCACCCATAATTCAGGTGTAGCCTGCTCCAGGCCTGCCTCCAATCCTTCCCTCCCCGTGACAGCAGGCGAGGGATCTTCTCCCCGCACCCGCTGTCACATTTTAATAGCGTGGGTCTCTGCACACAGGGCTGCACCATTCATTCACAGCGATCTGTGAAAGCGAAGACCACACATACTGTTGCCTGTTTTGGCTGACAGCTTGTAGTTCTGAATGGACTGCAAGGGCACCGGTGAGCACTCTCTCTGTTTATTCACAAGACCTGCAGCTTGTAAACAGTCAGCCCGTATTGGAGGTATGGGCTGAAAGCTGCAATGTTTGTGTGCAGGATTCTGACTTTGTACCCCCGATCCATTAACCACAAGTTCAATGCTTTGCAGGCTCCTGAGGGAAAAAAGTAACGCTCTTTTTTTTTTTTCCCCCCTGCAAAAATACGTGCATTTATTTTTTTATCTATCCTTAAGTGCTGGTTCACGCCACAAAAACTGCACTCCAGATCTGTTCCGGATGCCTTTCTGCATGTGTGTGTTAACTTTTTTTTTCCTGATTTTTATTTCACTGTATTGGGGTCTGGTGCATTTTTGATGCGTTCCAGTGCATTCTTGATGTTTTACCAGGTTCCACTGCAGGAAAAATGCAGCATGTTCTACTTTGTTTTTTTTTTTCTTCTGGAACTGAAAAGCGTTAAAACTGACCGCACTGGTGTGAACTATGCCATTGGAAACCATATGACCTACTTTCCATGCGTTTTTAATGCAGGAAAAAAATGCACTGGGCTGCATGTGGTGTGTACTGGCCCTGAATCCGTATGGCAGTGGTTTTAATATTGGTCAGCTCGTGCATTAAAGTGTACTTAGCACTTGGTTCAAATGCATTTCCTTCATGAAAGTCTCCTATATACAAAGCCTTATAGCCATTTTGCTTGGATCTGTCAGCATGAGATGCAACTTTTTTTTTTTTTTTTTTTCATGCAGATTCACATGTAAACGTTCTGTTGTGCTAAGGCATCTCATTTATGAGTGAGATGCCAACACATTGCAACAGTTGCAATGTGTGGTGGACACCATTGTGCAGTGAGCAAAAATCCCACTGCACCATATTGCATTACACAGGCACCATAGAGAATAGTGTGATTTCCATTGTTGTGTAGTGCAAAGGCACACCGAATGGAAATTTTGGTGCCGGAATCTAAATTGCTGGATGTACTTGGCCTAAAATATGTGTGTGTGTGTGTGTGTGTGTACATATACACATATACTCGACACTTTCATTTTATGAATTTATTGTTGGCCATTATTGGCACCTTTAGCGCAAGTCTAGTTCAAGAAAAATGCTTCCCTTTAAATTCTATGTACGTCTTCACACTAGGGTTGCCACATCATCCCTTTAATCCAGGACACGCATTAATTACACAGGTTCTGTGGCGGTCCATTGTGGTAAAAATCCAGCTTGCTGCATTTTTTTAAAAAACAAAAACAAACCCCCCCCCCCCCCTTGAAAACGCAGCAAGAAAGCATCAATAATGCACCCGTTTTTGAGTCGCATGACCTATGAAAAACACACCATAAGCATAGTAAAATCTACACGTTTTTTTTTCTCTTATCGACAAACTGCCGATAACACCATTTTCGGCTGATACGTTTCAGCCGCTGGAATTTCGGTGCATCTCTAGGAAAAATTTCACTAGTGCGAACAGGGCCTTAATGACTGGTTGCAGTATATGACTATGTGCAGTTATTTTTTAGCAGTTTGATTATGGAATAGTTGGACCATCCTGACACAGGTGTGCTGGGCAAAGCTGCATGTGGCAAATGACACATCAGTTTGTGACTTTTTTTTCTCGTGTTGTCATTATAGGCATGAAGTGGTGAACATCAATTTGAAGAACAAACCGGACTGGTTTTTTGAGAAGAGCCCTCTGGGTCTGGTACCTTCACTTGAGACATCTGATGGGAAGATCATCTATGAATCACCAATTGTTTGTGAATACCTGGATGATGCCTTTCCTGGGGCAAAGCTGCTTCCATTTGACCCCTATGAAAAAGCTGAACAGAAGATGTTGTTGGAAGCTTTCTCTGCAGTATGTATGAGAACGTTGTGGTGTTTGGTGGGTGGTGGAAAGGTGCATATGAAGGTTGAAGCCTCTTACTTTAGACCAGTTATCACCAAGTTGCAGTCCTGCAGCATTTAACTGATCCTTAAGGCACAATTATTCCCTGTGATGCCAACTATGGGGTGTTATTCCTCCCTCTGACACTAGCAATTGGGTACTATGCTTTGCCCTGACATTTATGATGGGGCACTAGAACTAGCTCTGACGCGAAGAATGGGACAATTTATTCCTCCCTCTGCATAGTTGCCAACATTGGGAAAAATATTTTCGGGACACTTTTTGGGCTGTGGGTGGAGGCAGCCTATAATTAGGGGGCGGGGCGTGCGTTAGTAGGCGTGGCATAGAAAAAAGAAAAATGTGTTGCGCAAAAAATGGGCGTGGGTTACGGTTAAAAGTGGGCATGGCCAAACGGGTGTGGCTAAAATGGGGTGTGGTTAGAGTCTGAGATGAATGAGGGATGCAGAGAGAAAGGGGGGTAGAGGGAAAGGGGGAAAGGGGGGTAGAGGGAGAGGGATGGAGGGACAGCAGACCCAGATCCTACACCACAATAGCTATGTGTATTCCAGAGTTTAACCATCAGCAGATAAAGATACTACAAACACCTGGTGTTGGCGCTTCAATCATCCCGGCACCATGGTTGTTATGGTGTCAGGATGATTGAAGCGCATTATTTCTATTAATACATTGTAATATAAAATGAAATCATTCAACTCACCATAATGCAGAATCAGTGGGACCACTGAGCATGTCACGTGCTACGTCGCCTGCCACCAGATGCCATCAGGTTCCCCCAGCAGAGTTCATCCTTACATCAGGTGCCCCCAGCAGAGTCTGTCCTTGCATCAGGTGCCCCAGCAGAGTCCCTCCTTCCATTAGGCATTCCCAGTACAGTACCTCTTACATCAGGTGTCCCCAGCAGAGAGCCTCTTACATCAGGTGTCCCCAGCGGAGTGCTGGCTGCAGATGGAGTGTTGGCTACAGTCTAGCTACATCTCCTCAAGAGTGGTGACAAGGGAAGAGAGGTGTGTGGGTGGAGGCATGGTGACTTGGGGTGTTACAGGCTAACTCGGGGAAGGGTGGAGACAGGGTGGTGATTTGGGGGTGCAGGCATGGTGGTGACTAGGCCGGAGGGGGTGCAGGCATGGGGGGAGGGGGGTGCAGGCATGGTGTTGACATGAGGGGGAACAGGTATGGTGATGACATGGGGGAGGGAGGCAGGTATAGTGGTGACATGGGGGGAGGGGCTGCAGGTATGGTGGTGATATGGGGGGAGGGGGTGCAGGTATAGTGGCGACATGGGGGGAACGGGTATGGTGATGACATGGGGGAGGGGGCCAGGGCTGGACTGGGACAAAAATGTGGCCCTGGACTTCATCCAGACTGGCCCAGGGCACATCAGGATACAAGGCACATCAGCATATCAGGGTACAGCACACCAGGCCACATCAGGGTACAGGGCACAACACATCAGGGTACAGAGCCCAGCACATCAGCGTACAGGGCACAGCACATCAGGGAACAGGACACAGGACATCAGGGCACAGGACATCAGGGCACAGGACATCAGTGCACAGGTCACAGTACATCAGGGCACACGACATTGAGGCACAGGACATTGGGGCACATCAGGACATGGGGCACCGGGTCACAAGGCACATCAGGTCATGGGGCACATCAGGACATAGGAGATCGGGGCACGGGGCACATCAGGGCACTGTGCACATCAGGGCACATAGCACATCAGGGCACGGGGCACATCAGGGCACATAAGGGCACATAGCACATCAAGGCACAATATGGCACATCAGGGCACATGGCACATTATGGGTCACATCAGGGCACATGGCACATCAGGGCACGGGGCACATCAGGGCACATCAGGGCATATAGCACATCAGGGCACGGGGCACATCAGGGCACATGGCACATTATGGGGCACATCAGGGCACATAGCACATCAGGGCACGGGGCACATCAGGGCACATTATGGCACATCAGGGCACATGGCACATTATGGGGCACATCAGGGCACATGGCACATCAGGGCATATAGCACATCAGGGCACATTATGGCACATCAGGGCATATTATGGGGCACATCAGGGCACATGGCACATCAGGGCACGGGACACATCAGGGAATATAGCACATCAGGGCACGGGGCACGTCAGGGCACATAGCACATCAGGGCACATGGCACGTCAGGGCACATCAGGGCATATAGTACATCAGGGCACATAGCACATCAGGGCACGGGGCACATCAGGGCATATAGCACATCAGGGCACGGGGCACATCAGGGCATATAGCACATCAGGGCACTGGGCACATGGCACATTATGGGGCACATCAGGGCACATTATGGCACATCAGGGCACATTGCACATTATGGGGCACATCAGGGCACATAGCACATCAAGGCACGGGGCACATCAGGGCATATAGCACATCAAGGCACGGGGCACATCAGGGCATATAGCACATCAGGGCACGGGGCACGTCAGGGCACATAGCACATCAGGGCACATGGCACGTTGGGGCACGGGGCACATCAGGGCATATAGCACATCAGGGCATGGAGCACGTCAGGGCACATGGAACATTATGGGGCACATCAGGGCACATTATGGCACATTATGGGGCACATCAGGGCACATTATGGGGCTCATCGGGGCACATAGCACATCAGGGCACATAGCACATCGCACAGGGCACATTAGGGCACATCAGGGCACAGGGCACATCAGGGCACATGGCACATTAGGGCACATGGCACATTAGGGCACATGGCACATTAGGGCACATGGCACATTAGGGCACATTAGGGCACAGGGCACATTAGGGCATGGGGCACCTCAGGGGGCACATTATAGGGCACATCAGGGACACCAGCATCTTACTAGCCAGTATGCAGAGTAGCGCAGGAAGCGTGTGTAGTAAGTTCTCTCTCTCCTCGGCGGCCCCTCCTCTCTTCTCGTCTATCCCAGATGACGAGTCACACACGGGGCAGAGCGGAGGGTTGGCGGCGGCGACTGAACATTTCCTTGTATTCAGTGGAGAGGGGTCGCCAATCCCTGTAACCAATAGGCTTCAGTGTACAATAGAATTTTCTATTTGTACACTGAAGAGAGAAGCCGATTGGCTGCCCCTCTCCCCTGCACTGAACACAAGGGGAAACAACTGATTGACTGACTCGTGGAGGCGACAGCGGCCATTTTTGTGGAGCCGTTGCCGTTTTTTGAGAATAACAATCCACGATTTTCTCGGGACAAACTCAAAAATTCGGCAAAACACTCGGGACAAGATTAAATCGGGACGAGGGTCCCAAAATCTGGATTGTCCCGGGAAAATCTGGACTGTTGGCAACTATGCCTCTGATGCCAACGATGGGGCATGGATTATACACACTTAACCCCAGGGCACTTTTTACTCACACTGGCCATAGTCTGCCCCCCCTAAAGTGTTAAGGACAATGAACTGGACCTTTTGTTTAACATATTCAAGGAAGCCTGTTTTGGATTGAAGTTTCTGATAATCAGATATCTTGGTTATCCCAGCAAGCTCAAAGTAAGGAAGGTGGAGGTGGTGTCCCTTACAGCAGTGGTAATCAACCCTGTCCTCAGGGCCCACTAACAGGCCAGGTTTGCAAGATAACTGAAGTACATTACAGGTGATATCATTTCCTGCTCAGTGATTGCAGTATTCTAGTCTGCATCTCCCCAAGGTAATACATAAAACCTGGCCTGTTAGTGGGCCCTGCGGACTGGGTTGATGACCACTGCCTTACAGCCTAGTCAGGTTCCAGCTTTCATTTTCAGCTTTTCACTTCTTTTGGCAACCAACTCTTTGCAAGAATGCCAACAACATATACTCTCTCTCCTGCCTTTTGTTTACATTTTCCAAGGAGTAAGACTGATCTGATGCAACAGACTGTCATGCTAATGCTTTTTCCAACATTTAAAACAAAATAAACACCGTACTAAAATCAACTTGCAGTGGACAAGAATTCATATAACGCCCAACGTAAAAAATCAAGTGTTCTGTGCCATTTTAAAGGAAAATTCTATTTAGTTACTATGGGAAACGCAAAGAAAATTACTAATGTATTGCTATGGGGAACTCGGTGAGGAAGAAAAAGCGGATTGTATGCTTTGAAGAACACAATGAGGTGTTACTTTTTGTTCTCAAATGCTTACTAAATCACACATTTCATGTTTAGCGAAAACTTTGCTATATAAATGCAGTGCTAAGCTTTTATAGCTGAACAACATATCAGCTGTTGTGCTAATAAAAAACACAATAAAAAAAGAGATGCTAATCAACTGCAGTGAAACCCAAATCCTAAAAAGGGGGGGGAGAGAGAAACAGTTCAGAAATAAAGTAATCTGTGCCAAAATAATTTAAAAACAAAAATGTTGTCTATATAAATGATGCTTCCAGTGATGAATAAACAAATCCTGTAGACACACCTACGGAAAACACCTGCCTAGAAAAACTGTTCAACTAATACCTCTGTGTAAATATGTAATCAATGAATTCACCCAGGGCCGTCTTTACCGCAGGGCAAACGGGGCAGCTGCCCAGGGCCCTGTCACTGTTTGGGGCCCAAAGCAGAGCTGCCCATTAAGCCCGTGTGCTGCCCGCAAATCGGCGCTGAAAATCCCCACAGTCTGTCAGGGCCGATCCTAGACAGGTGCAGTGCACCCGGGCGCCACAGAGGTGGGGGTGCTAAAGTGCCAGAGTGCTCCTCCTCCAGAAGCGGTGTTCTCTCTGCCGGTCACCGCCGCCTTGTTTCCTGCACAAGCCCGCCCCCCCTCCTCCTGTCAGAGAAGGAGATTGGAGACCAGCAGCGCAGTGACGTCGCGTGCGCGCGCGCGGGGGGGGGGGCGGTCCGTGCCTGACATGTTTTCTCCTCCTCTCTATCTAACTCCTGCCTGTTGCGATCTGTTCTCCATCTGGGCGGCGCGGCTGTACACTGTCCTCTCCTCTCCAGCTGCCGCCGGGTGTTTTTATGTACCCTAATGGAGGGGGGGTGGTTTGTCCTGGGGTGGGAATCTGTACTAATGGAGGGGGTTTGGTTTGTCCTGGGGGGTCTGTACTAATGGAGGGGTGTGGTTTGCCCTGGTGGGGTCTATACTAATGGAGGGGGGTGGCCCTGCAGTCTCACTGTCATCAGCGGCGTGTGCACAGTGCAGCAGTGCCAGTTCTTGGGGGGGGGCCTTGAGCTCCACTGGCGCTCTGGCCCCGCCCCTTGCTATGCGTGCACAATGTACCTGATCGGAGGAGTGGAGGCCTCGGTAGGAGAAGTCAGACCGCGGCGCGGAGTGAATGCTGCTTGGTGCCTGGTCAAGTGAAACTAGCAGTGTTTGTGGAGAATTGATCGGAGCTGAGCTTGCCAGGATAAGGTAGATCTTCTTTCTCCTCCCCTAGTTCCCGCTCCCCATCCCCATGCCATGTGTAAAATAGTAGAAAGTTTAAAAACGCTGACCAGACCTGCAGCCAAGGCTGCTTGAGCATGTGGCTGTTTTTTTTTATTACAGAGCACACAGCATAATTTACAGCACATGGCATTACTGTCTGTATTTAACTGCTTGATGGGCTTATTTTGGGCCTGGCTGGTTCACATGTGTTTTGGCGGACCACATTTGCGCAGGCACAGCAGCCCATTCATATGAATGGGCTGCCATGACTGCGTTTCCTGCAAAAAAAAAAAAGGTGCATGCATCATGTAATAGACCGCACCTATGCCCATCAAGCAATGAAATACAGCACTGTCTGTCCATTCTGCTTTTGCACCATGTGACTTACCTGCAGTTCCTGCACCGGCAAACTTGCTGCATTTTTAGATGTTTAGGCCACGCTTTTAAAAACACAGTGCGTTTGTGTGCGCAGGAACTGCAGGTAAGTCGCATTGTACAAAAGCAGAATGGATTTCAAGGCCGCTGCAATTTTAAAATGCTGCATGCACCTTTTTTTCTGCAGGAAACGCAGGCATGGCAGCCCATTCAAATGAATGGACTTCTGTGCCTGCGCAAACGTGGGCTGCCAAAACATACATGTAGAGTTGCCACTTCATTCCTTTAAACCCGAATACAGGTTCTGCGGCTGATTAAGGTGGTAATTAAACTCACTTGGTGCCTTATCTGCATTAAATTAGAACCTGTGTAATTCATATGTGTTCGGGTTTAAAGGGATGAGGTGGCAACCCTACATACATGTGAATGTGTAATGTGAAAATGTCTGCAATGTAATGGGGCGCTGTGACATGAAAGTAAACTGAGGACACTGTGGGACTGCTGTGAAGGGGGTCTGAAATGTTTTTTTGTATTTTTTGTTTTAGATAATTCTGTGTGTGTGTGTATTTTTTGAGATGTTGGGGTGAAGAGCAAAATTGCATGGGGGGGGCAAAAAAGTTTGCCCAGGACCCAAACCATATTAAAGACGGCCCTAAATTCACCAGACTTTCAGACCTTAACAGGTCGAATCACAACTAAAGTCAAGGTTTAGGTAAAGAAATTTTGGTGTAGGTTTGTGCCATACCTGTGGGATCCCTGTGAATGCTGGAAATCACTGTTGTAAGCACCGCTGTTCCAGCGATCACTGCTATTTTCCAGGTGCCCATCTGATTGGACGAGGTGGGGCTCATGGGATTGCAGCCCCACCTCTCCACCCATGCAATCGGGAACATTGATTAAGAAATGCAAAGTGTTCTCTGAATGGCACCTCTGCTGCGCATGTGACTCCCGTGTTTTAAAAAAAAGCAGCAGGGAACATCTTGGCATGGGAACCAGAAGCTAGCAGTGATAATTGTAGTGGCGCCAACAGTGATTTCAAGCTTCCAAAGGGATTGACCAGGTATAGCACATTCACACTTGCAGTACTTCGGTCAAATGCAAAATTATCCATAACCAAACTTTAGCTTTAAAGGAAAAGATCACCTTTTTAAAGTAAAATGTCTATGCAAGGAGCCCCAGTAAGTTTAAATAAAATTGGCATCATACCTGTAGACCATTTGTACCCCCCCCCCCCCTTACTCCCATCTTGAAGCCTGGCAAAAAAACTCCCATAGTTGGCATAGGATGAGCACTCCACAGCTGAAGCATCCTAGAAATAAGGCAGAATGAGGAAATCCTATCTTTGGGTATTTTTGGGAGGAGGGGGGGCATTGTTTCTGGGAAATAGGAGAAGCAAATGGCCTACATGTACTGCAATAACATGAATCCAACATTTTTCAAAGCGGCACTTTTTTTTTCCCCCAATTTTTGAGAGTTTACATATCAAACTTCAAAGCAAAAGATTTTTCAGTTATTACAGCATACCGAAAGATACATCAAGGTATTTAAACATAATGACATATTCCAACAAATATACCTGTGGTATTGTTTTGCTCTGAGCTGTAACATAACAAACCACAAATAGAAAACAAGTAACAAAGGAGTTGACCTATTCTAGGTTCCCCGTTGCTTCCTGGGCTCTGAGAAGGGAACCACAACCACGTGACCAGATGGTGAACATCAATAAGATTATGTGACATGAGCTAAGTGGGGGCAAAGAGGTCAAACAAGGGATCCAAGTTGTAATTAGAGTCTGAGTCCCCACAATGCTTCACCTATAACAAAATTTTACATAATGTGTAGTTCACTGGTTGCTCAAAAAGAAAACAAGGAGAGGGAAAAAAGAGCCAGGGGAAAAAGGGAAGGAAAAGAGAAGAGGATAAAATAAAGCATGTGTACTACTATCTAGGCATAACAAGGTACAGCTATCTCATAAGGCTTCAGATAAATATGTAACCCAAGGCTCCCAGACTTTATCAAAGATTGCTTGCTTATCCAGCAATATTGTTGAAATGCGTTCATTGATCATGATCAACAACCATTTTAGTGTTCACTAAGTTTAAGGGGATCGTGGGCGCCTTCCAAGATTTAGCCACTGCCAACCTGGATGCTGTAAAGATGAATGCTACTTTCCTTATGTGTCCTGGTACTGCCTCTACTCTGTTTCCCAGTAGTGCCTGCTGTGGTGGTTTAATCCAATTCACCTGGGTTAGTAAATAAAATTTTATAGATGCAAATTCAAAATCGTCTGACTTTTTTAGACATGTCGACCTTATGTGGAACATTGTGCCTTCCATGCCACGGCCCAGAAAACCTGGGACACATGCCGCCACTCTTGACTGCATAGACGATTCTTGAAAAGTGACTTATTATAAAAACTTGGCCATATCTCTCTCTGCACTAATCTATGGATTACTTTTGGAGAAAATAGTTTTTAACACATTGGGTTTGATGTTTAGAGCGATTGGACCTTTTGATCATTTTAGATTTGAAAGTCTGGTGGGTTCAATAGACTACTTTTCCACAGGAGATTTGTTTCGTATGCTTTTATTTTTTTTTATTTTTTTTTTTTAGCTCAGCCTTTTTGTTTTGCACTATTTGAATTACATTTCACTGCAGTTGAACAGCACAGCACTGAAAACGCCTAAAATAGTAATCATTATAGTTTCAAGTTTTTACTTATTAGCACAGCAGCTGATGCATTGTTCGGGTATAAAAGATCAGCACTGCATTTATATCTATGTTCTCAAAACGTTTATATGTTTAGAAGATTCAAAAGTCTTGTTTTTTTTTTAAATTACTGCGTTGTTCAGAGCATTTTCTTTTTCTCACGTAGTTCCCCATTTAATAGGTTGGAATTTTCCTTTCTCTCAAGCTTCAAAATTGTGTGTGCCCCAGAAACAATGAAAAACTATGGGACCCAAAATTTTCTACAGGTGATGCTTTTTAATAGCATTTACATCTCATCCTTTTTATATTTAACCTTGAATTAGGGTTGCCACCTTTTTCTCATTCGTTCACTGACAGACACCGCCTTCTATCTTCATAACAATATGGTTATATCCAGGATAATTACCACCGCTCTAGGTGATCGGGTTCAAGCTTCCCGTCCTCCGCTGTGTGGTTGATTGTGAGAGCCCCAGGTGCCGGCAATTGCTATTCCAATGGTATGTGTGTGATGGAAAAATCTGGACAGCCGCACTCCGGATTGGAAACGTGAAAAATAAAATCCTCTTCATTGAAAAAGTAATAACATGATTAAAATCCATACATGGCTTTGTTGGGATAATGCAGCATAACCGCTAACGTGTTTCACGCTCCCATAGAGCGCTTACTCCTAGCTGGGTAAGCGCTCTATGGGAGCGTGAAACGCGTTAGCGGTTATGCTGCATTATCCCAACAAAGCCATGTACGGATTTTAATCATGTTATTACTTTTTCAATAAAGAGGATTTTATTTTTCACTTTTCCAATCCGGAGTGCGGCTGTCCAGATTTTTCCATCACACACAATATGGTTATATCGCCTCCGCAGGAGTAGGACTAGGCATAACAAAAAACACTCCCATGGGCCGTTCAGTCAGTATATAACCCCTTCCCTGCTCTAGGTATTCAGTGTTTTTTTCTACCTAGCCTGGAGTAGCACCTGGTTCCCTTCTTTTTCCTGGATTTTTTTCCAATGAGATCTACAATCAACTGCCGGGCTGGGCGACGGACTGGATACTTAGATCCAGGGGTCACCCCAGTCTGGCCAGTGAGCGTGTGCAGGCCTCAGCTACGCGCTAGGTCGGCCACGACATAGCCTCACTGGACAGGGGCTGGCCCTGCGAGTTTAACGACTCACGAGGTCGCATACGACCGGGTCTCGGCCTGTGTCGCAGCGTTTCTTATGGCCGACAGCCCCCCACTTCGGTGGCAAGGAGGATCTGTCTGGGAGCGTTATCCGCACACTTCGCTGGTGCGGAAGTAAGGGGCCTCTCCTTCCCTGAAGGGGTGGGGGGGCGCAGGTACTCCCTGGGGTGGTCGGTCCCTCCAGGGTTCTCCTCCAATCCTTCTCCCCCCCTCCTTTCCTTCCCAGGTAAGGCCTAGGCTTCTGGCCTAGGGGCTTTGTGGACACACTGTCCACCCCTCTTCCACCCTTAGGTTTGCTACTGGGGGGGATCCCATGGGCCCAGGAGGTGCTTTTGGAGCCCAGGAGGTGAGTGACCGGACGTCCGCGTTCGGTTGACTGGGCACTACGGGTGCTGGGGGGGTGGCCCCAGAGTGGGCGGCGGAGGCCGCCATTGTTCGTTTGGGGTCCGGGCAGCAGAAAATTTAGGCTGCGGCTTTGTGGCCTACTGGCTGGGAGGCCCCAGAGCCAGCTGTGAAGGCCGCGCCACTCCCGGAATCTAGGCCGCGGCTTGCAGCCTACAGGTGGATCGGTCCGGTGCCCCCCGCTCGAGGCAGACGTCTGAAAATTTAGGCTGGGGCCTGCTGGGCCGTGGCTTCTGCAGCCTGGTGGCTGCCTCCTGTGAGGGGCCTTGGTCTGTGGCCCCTACTATAAGGGGCCCATGGTATGTGCCCTGTGGCAGGCCACGGTCTGTGCCCCCTGTGAGGAGCCTCAGTCTGTGCGCCCTCTGGGGGCCTTCGGTCTGTGCCCCCTGTGAGGGGCCCCCAGGTCTGTCCTCCCTGTGACGGGCCCCCGGGCTGTCTCCCCCTGTGAGGGGACCCGGGTCTGTGAAGGGGCTTTGGTCTGTGCTCCCTGTGCGGGGCCTCGGTCGAGGGGAGCTGGTTTTTGCATTTATTGCATCTGTGCAGGAGCCTTTTCAAGATGGGGGGATGCAGCGGGGGCTGCGGCGGAGGGCCGGTATCCCTTTGGATAAGCGGTTTTGCGCGGCGAAGGCATACCTTCTCCCTCTTATTCTGACAAATTTGTCCATGAGGACTGGGAGTGTCCAAAGTGTCTTGGGTGTTTCCAAGAACACTTGCTGTAAGGTACCGCTTTGGGGAGTCCTTCCTTCAGTAGTGGACTGTTCCACCAGTAGTGGACCCCTCTGTCTCTAGGCTGTTCAAGGCGACCATGGTTCCAATAGAGGAACCTCTGGCTTCCAAAGGTCTAGCTGCCATACCTGGAGGGGGAGCAGAATCACCCTGTCTTTGCTGAATTGGCGGACCTGTTGGTCCAGGTGCTGCAGTTGTCCGATATGCCGCTTGGCCGCATTTACCCTGGTTTTTTGAGCTGTGTTTCCTCAGTGGTTCTGAGACATGTATTCTAGGGGGCGACCCTGAATGGCATCATGCCGCGTCTTGATCTTGTCTGGTTACAAGATAGTTTTCCGGCTGTGTTCCTCCAAAGAGGTTTTTTGCTTCCAAGGGCGTTTGTTGCTAGACTGCTGGATGTTCTCCATGGGAGGCTGTGCAAGCCCTGTTGCTGTGGAGTGTGATAGTCCCGGTTCCCATGCTGAGAACTGTTTCAGGTGTTTTTTTTAAACCTGTTCAGTCTACAGGATGGAGGGTATGGTACATCTAGTTCTGGACCTTAAGGCCCTGGCCTGCCTTTTGGGGGTACAGTAGTTCAGGATGGAGTCAGTCCGCACAGCGGTGGCACTCCATCATGGGGATTTTCTGACTTCTATCGACATCACGAATGCTTCTTGCGCATTCTGTTATGTGCCCGACTCCAGCACTTCCTCCGTTTTTGCTGTGGGTGAGCGTGTGGTGTTGCCCCCTTGGGTCTGGCCACCGCTCCTCAGGTGTTAACGAGGTGTTGGCCCCGGATCTGGCGTGGTTACGTCGGTGGGGGTTTGCGATCCTAGTTCTTATACAAACCTTGACTGCTTTCAGTTGGAGTCTATACTATCGGAAGTCTGCTTGGCCCTGCCAGATTGTTGGATTATCTGTGCCTGACCCAGGCTTCAGCTCTGGCCAGTGTGTTTCTTTTCCTGGACAATATTCCGGAAGTTGCATGCTGCGTTTTTTCATTTACTGTCTTGCAAGTGGGCTCCTCTGTGGATCTGTATGTGGGTGTTGGGTCCGACGTTATCTATTTTTTTGAGGCGATTCCATTTGCATAGTTCCATACAAGCTCCCTTCGGGGAGATCCTGGCATAATGGGACAAATACCCAAGATCTCTGGACAATCAGATTCGGCTGAGTCAGGAAGCCAGAGTTTCCCTAGCCTGGTGGCTTCGCTCTCCGGTTCTTCGGTGGGGTAAATCCTCTCCCCTTGTATTGAACAGGGTGACCACCGAGGCCAGTCTGTCTGGGTGGGGAGAGGTTCTAGGACTGAGCTCTGCTCAGGGTCGTTGGACATTGGTGGAATCAGGACTACCGAGTAATATCTTGGAGCTTCATGCGAACAGACTAGTTCTGGATCGTGGACGGATCGACTTCGGGGACTCTCGGTGTGGATCCAATCGGCAAGGCAATGGCGGTGGCTTATGTCCTTCGCCAGGGCGGGCCAATATAGGCTGTTGGTGGCCCTGGCTGTTGCCAGTATCCTCTGGTGGGCAGAGCGTCTCGTTCCGGCCCTTTCTGCCATATGCTTTCCAGGAGTAGAATACTGAAAAATGGATACCTCAGTTGGTTAGGGTTGGACCATGGGGTGGGCCCTTCACTGGGCCATGTTTCATCGTATTTGTCTCCGCTGGGGCACGCCTGTGGTAGATCTGTTTTGCGTACTGGCTCAACAGCACGGTACCAAGGTTTCTGGCAAGGTCACGAGATCTTCTGGCGGCTCTAGTGACCCACGTTAACTCTATGCCAGTGATGGCGAACCTTGGCACTCCAGATGTTTTGGAACTACATTTCCCATGATGCTCAACTACACTGCAGAGTGCATGAGCATCATGGGAAATGTAGTTCCAAAACATCTGGGGTGCAAAGGTTCGCCATCACTGCTCTATGCCTTCCTCCTCTCCAGCCTCTGCTGTGGCTTTTTGGCATGATCATGGCTGCGGGTATTCTGGATTAATTTTATTGGCTCCGGATGGGTCCCGGTGCTCTGGGTACGCCGACCGGGTGCGCCCGGTCACCAACGTTTCCTTGGTGACTGCCTCTCAGGGAGGACCTACTGTCCCAAGGACCAATCTTCCATCCTGTTTTTAGAGTCGCTGGTTTTTAATGGCCTGGCTGTGATGAGCCAGGTGCTGCAGTTTCCAACACTGCTGATAGGGGGATAGAAGGAATGGACCTTGAGTACCATCAAGGCCCAGGTGTCAGCCTGGGTGGTCTTCTTCAGCGTCTCTTGGTTTTGCACTTTCTGGTACATATTGTTTTTTTTCCCAGGGGTTAGACGTTTGTTTCCACCAGTGTGGTTCTTCTACCGCTCTCAGGGTGTCAAAAAGGGTGGCGTTATCTTGTCATGCTGTGTTGCCTTTCTTGTGTTTCTGGACAGCACATTCCGAGGAATTTGCCTTATCTGCCCTGAATGAGTTTTTGCGGATGTGCTGAGAAAGGGGCTGTCTGTGTTTTTTTTTTTTTTTGTTTTGTTTTTTTCTGGATGGAGGGCTATTCTGTCAGGGATTGGGTGCCTCCGTCCCTGTTACGGCGCATTCTTCTAGGTCGCTTAGTGCTTCTTGGGCTTTCTGTCATCATGCATCCATTGTGTAAGTTTGCAAGGCAACCACTGGTCATCGGTGTAAATTTTCACAAGTTTACGAAGTGGATAGGTTGACATCTGCGGATGCCTCTTTTGGACGCAACTTATTGCAGGCTGCTGTTTAGAGGGTCTATTCCCTCCTTGAAGGGGTAGCGTTCAGGTCGCGTTCCAGCTGGTCCTGTGTGAAGCTCTTGCTACCTGGTTGGCTCTTGTATTAGCCTTGGGATTTTTTGTTTTAACACCCCTCATGTTGGCACTGCTTTGGGACGTCCCTATCGTTTTGAAGATAGAAGGCTGTATCTGTCAATGAACGAATGAGAAAATAGGATTTATTTACTTACAGTAAAATCCATTTCTCTGAGTTCATTGACAGACACAGCACCCACCCCTCTATGGAGTTCTTTTGATACTTCTATTACTGCTTGCTACTAAACTGAATACCTAGAGCAGGGAGGGGGTTATATACTGACTGTGGACGGCCTATGGGAGTGGCCAAGTCCTTTTTTTTTTTTTCTGCCTAGTCCTACTCCCGCGGAGGCGATATAACCCTATCGTTATGAAAATAGAAGGCTGTGTCTGTCAATGAACTCAGAGAAATGGATTTTATGGTAAGTAAAAAAATCCTATTTTTTCTTCAAGCCAAACCGGAACACTTTCATGGCGCACGGCAATTTTTTTTGTAGTACACGCTATAGGATTGTAAAATACCTTGGGTTACCCAGAGTAGTAATGAGGTGTGCTACGGTGAACAGTGGCTGTGGCCAAATTGCATTAGCAGTGGAGGGGGGGGACTTAAAGGGGCATGATTAAACAAAAGCATTAGTGTACCCATAAAATATGATTCGATTAATAAAAAATGTCAGTTAAAATATGAAAATAGCCTACCTTTAAAAATGGACACGGTCAGTGTTGTGTTACACTATGTGATTTATTATGCTCTGTGTCTTTAAGATTTGTTCCCTCTGTCTATCTGAACTCTTTCTCTTACCGTAGTTCTGTATATTCTCCTCCCCTTCCTCTCTCTGATTCATTGTGCTCAGTATACCTCATTGCTGTAACATCTTACATGTGGCTTACAACTGCAACGTTTTTCTACCTATGAATATCCATCATTAAACGGAACATTCGAGAGGATTCATCGTCTGTCTTTCCATACAGTGAGTTATTCATTGAGTTAAGCTGCCTGAATTGATGCAAGGGATAAATAGATCACCAGGTCATGTAAGCTCTATGTGAAGCTGAGGATAACATTTATAGCCTTGTAGTTGAGTCAGAACAGTAGAAAAACGAAGTTTCACAGCCTAATTACAAGATTTCTGCATACAGTACTGTTACAGACAAGATTTACTGCCCTCATTGCAAGAAAGAATGAGACAGCAGCACATGGAATCTTCATAACCTGAGACCAGGCTGTAGGGTGTCATATTACAGCACACAGATCCTGCCTGCTTATCACTGAGACATTCTCTGCCTGTGTCAGCCATGAGTCACCACAGCTCTCAATATGAATATACAGCCACTCCAGCACAAGACACTGAGCCAATTGACTTACCCAAACGCTCAGTCAAACCCACCTGGAAAGTGATGGAGAATTATGAAGCCTTAAGAACTGAATTGTTTAATAGCTTGAAGCTAATTTGGGACAGGATTGCCTTTGAATCAAATACAGTGTCTGTTGAAGGTGAATTACTGACACTACAGGGCGCCATTAAACAACTCTCTATCTCTTATGAGCTCTATCAGCTTACCAGTGACAAGTTCATTAATGTCTTACAAAATATGAACACAGAACTTTCACTCGAGGAATTAAAGAATTTCAAGGCTCTTAATCTGGAAAGAGACAGTCTTATCCAGCAAACCAAATTAAAGGCAGAAGCAAAGTTAAAGCTGACACAGGACACTGCATCTCACAGATCTGTTTCCACCAGACATTCTAAAAGGTCTTCTAGAAGTCATAGTTCAAGATACTCAACACTCAGTGAGCGACTTATTAGTGCCCGCGCTGAAGCGGAAGCCAGCAAGGTGCAGGTCGCATATGCAGAAAAGAGAGCAGAATTGGAAGCTCAAACAGCACGTCAAAGAGCAGAGTTGGAAACGGAGTCAGTGCTTCAGACCGCACGTCAAAGAGCAGAGTTGGAAGCTCACACCGCACGTCAAAGAGCAGAGTTGGAAGCTCACACAGCACGTCAAAGAGCAACTATAGAAATCTTAAATGAACAGTGTAAACATGACGCAGCTATGGCAAGGCTAAGAGTTTTAGAACAAGCTATCAGTGCAGACGAAGGTGCAAGTGAGAAAGACAGCATCAACCTAAACATAGCAGATATGGAAGATCCCCTCAAACGCACTAAAGACTATGTCCTAAGCCACTGCAGTATACACTCCGTTGTCTCCAATGCTCCTGGCAACTTAGAAACTCCTTCACAGCTCCAAGTTAAAGAGGTTCCAGCAACTTCCTGCATGCAAAATCACTCCAATGCATTTCCTGCCTGCCTACCTAACCTTCCTTCTTATGTCACAGAGCATCAGATAAAGCTGCAAGCAAGTCATCAATTTCCTGTCATCGGTACAGCATTGAATCAACGTACCATTGGAACAACCGACTTCAAGCAAGCAACTCACCTGAACGCATCTGCTGCACCATATTTACCTGTGTCCTTTAACAATAATGTCAAAGATAGTGCAATCAGCACCGTTCAGCCAACAGCATCTCACATAAGGGCAGAGACAACTGAGACATCAGAGTTTGTGAGGTACATACTTCGCAGAGAGCTCACAAAGACTGGTCTTACAAGTTTTGATGACCAACCTGAGAACTACAGAAGTTGGAAATGTGCTTTCAGAACTGCAATCAGCGATCTTGGCATTACAGCGGCTCAAGAATTGGATCTCCTGATTAGATGGCTTGGTCCTCTATCTACTGCACGTGTTAAGCCATTAAGATCAGTTTTCATGGACAATCCTACAGCAGGCCTCACAGCTGCATGGGAGCGACTAGAGCAAAGTTATGGCAGTCCAGAAGCTATAGAAAATGCCTTGTTCATGCGCCTGGAAACTTTCCCAAAGATATCTGGTAAGGACAACAAGGAGTTCCAGAGACTGAGTGACCTTCTCCTTGAGCTTCAGCTAGCCAAGGCAGACCCAAAACTACCTGGACTCAGTTACCTTGACACTGCAAGAGGGGTAAACCCAATTGCCTCCAAGCTCCCGTATGGTATACAAGAGAAATGGTCTGCACTAGGATCATCATACAAAAAAGAGAACAAGGTTTCCTTCCCACCATTCTCTTTCTTCTGCAACTTCATCAGGAGAATCGCAGAGACCAAGAACGATCCAAGTTTTTCCTACGGTGAGTACAGTCTCTTCTCACCATTTCCTAAGAGTACCAGTCTTCAGGGCAACTATAGAAGCCGTAGAGGCCCAGTATCCGTGAAAAAGACTGACATCCTTCCCACTCCTACCACAGTTGTTACCACAGACAGACAGAGTAGGAAGATTGAAAACCCTAACAGAGAGTGTCCCATTCACAAGAAGCCACACCCCCTCAAAAAATGTATCGGCTTTAGGAAAAAGCCTCTTGAAGAGCGTAAGGAGCTTTAAAGACATTTAGGGTATGTTTCAGGTGCTGTGCTTCCACCGAACATTTTGCAAGGGACTGTAATGTATCCATCAAGTGCATAGAGTGTGGCTCCGAAGAGCATGTGCAAGCCCTACATCCGCTTGAGCCCAGCTCTGCACAACCTGCTAACTCTCCTCCCAGGTTAACGCATGGCGGGGAGAATACAGACCAAGTGCCTAATTCTACCATCAATTCTTCATCCTGCACTGAAGTTTGTGGAGAAGACCGCTGCGATAAGTCCTGTGCTAAAATATGCTTGGTGAACATATACCACAAGGACCAACCAGAAAAGACTCTAAAAGCCTATGCTATCTTAGACGATCAGAGCAATAGATCGCTTGCAAAATCAGAACTGTTTAATCTATTTGAAATAAAAGGCGAAGCTCATCCTTACACCTTGGGTACCTGTAGTGGAACTACAGAGGTTTCTGGAAGAAGGGCTCATGGACTCATGGTATCTTCTCTCAAAGGTAACTTGCAATTACCTCTACCTACTCTTGTCGAGTGCAATCAGATACCCGCTAACAGGGAAGAAATCCCTACTCCAGCTGCTGCTTTCCATCACCCTCACCTGAAGGTAATAGCAAATGAGATACCGCCACTTGACAAAGATGCTCAGATCCTTCTTCTTTTAGGAAGAGACATTTTAAGAGTTCACAAGGTACACAAACAAGTCGGTGGACCCCCAGATGCCCCATTTGCTCAGCGAATGGATCTAGGGTGGGTCATCATAGGCAACGTCTGTATAGGCAAAATGAAAAGACCTACCAACATTTCGTCATTCAAGACAAATGTTCTGCCAAATGGTCGAAACACTTACTTTGAGCCATGCCCACATCACTACTGGGTGAAAGAGAAGATAGCCAGCCATAGATGGCAACATGGTATCTCAGGTAACACAAGCCCTTTCTCCTTCCACGATGACGACTTTGGCTCTACAGTGTTTAATACAACCAGTCAAGATGACATACTGGCTCCTTCAATGGAAGACAAAGAATTCATCAAGGTAATGGACAATGAGTTCTTTCAAGACGACTCCAATAACTGGGTAGCACCCCTACCTTTTTGTCTCCCAAGAAAGAGACTGCCCAACAACTTGCAACAGGCCATCAGTAGATTCTCCTCCTTAAAATGCAAGCAGGAAACCAGAGATGCAAAGACACTTTGTCGACTTTATGCAAAATATATTTGACAGAGATCATGCAGAGCCTGCACCCCCACTAAAGGAGGGAGAAGAATGCTGGTACCTACCATCCTTTGGCGTGTATCACCCACGTAAACCAGACCAAATCAGAGTTGTCTTTGATTCCAGTGCTCAGCATGAAGGTGTTTCTTTCAACAACATGCTCCTTACAGGGCCTAACTTGAACAACAGTCTAATAGGAGTCTTGATTCGCTTCAGACAAGAACCTGTAGCAGTTATGGCAGACATTCAACAGATGTTTCACTGCTTCATTGTCAGAGAAGACAACAGAAACTACCTCAGGTTTCTATGGCACAAAGACAATGACCTCCACAAGGAAGTTATAGACTTTCGAATGAAGGTACATGTCTTTGGTAACAGTCCTTCTCCTGCAGTGGCAACTTATGGGCTAAGGAGAACAGCTCAGACTGGAGAAGAAGAATATGGATCTGATGCTCGTCAGTTTGTTGAAAGAAACTTCTACGTTGATGACGCACTCAAGTCTTTTCCAACCGCTAAAGAAGCGATTGATCTCCTCACCAGAACAAAGGAGATGCTGGCTACAGCAAACCTTAGACTGCACAAGATTATATCCAACAGCCAGGAACTTATGAATGCCTTTCACTCTGAGGACTATGCCACCAGTCTAAAAAACCTTGATTTGGGTACAGATGTGCCTCCTGTACAGCGAAGTCTGGGTTTGTTGTGGAACATCGAACAAGACACATTCACCTTCCAAGTGTCAACTTGTGACAAACCCTTCACTAACAGAGGAGTCCTGTCGGTGGTGAATAGCATCTATGACCCACTCGGTTTCCTTGCTCCAGTTACCATTCAAGGTAAGATTCTGCTAAGACAGTTATCTACTGAGAACATAGACTGGGATACTCCCTTACCTAGTGAGAATCAACACAAGTGGGAAAGGTGGAGACATTCTTTGAAGTCACTAGGAAAACTTCAGATTTCCCGTTGCTATGTTCCAGGTTCTATTTCAACTGTTTACCGGAGGGAAATTCATATTTTCTCTGATGCATCAGTTGAAGCTATTGCTACTGTAGCCTATTTGAAGATCTCTGAAATGAATAGGGAATCACACTGTAGTTTTGTCCTAGGCAAGGCAAAACTCACTCCCAAACCTGCACATACCATACCAAGACTCGAACTTTGTGCAGCCGTGTTAGCAGTAGAAATTGCCGAAGTCATACGAAGTGAAATGGACACTAGAATTGATTCTTTCACCTTCTATACAGACAGTAAGGTAGTACTTGGTTACATATACAACCAAACAAAACAGTTTCATGTGTATGCAAGCAACAGGCTTGAACGTATTAAGACATTCTCCCTACCAAGTCAATGGCATTACGTTCCCGCTGAACTCAATCCAGCTGACTGTGGGACCAGAGCTGTGTCATCTGATGTTCTTCAGGACAGCTTATGGCTGTCACCTCCAAGCTTTTTGTGTGAGGAGTCATACTCACCCCCTGTTGACTCCATGTTGCAGACTCACAAGTCTTTACCACTCACCCATGATACTTTGTCTACCTTTCTTGCTGAAGTGTGTGCTATAGTGAACGCAAGACCTTTAGTGCCGGTATCTTCAGATCCTGATGCTCCAGTGATCCTTACTCCAGCTTCACTCCTTACTCAAAAGATTGGGATTGCTGTAATATCTTCAAGTAAGATTGAACCCAAGGATATCTACAGGCGTCAATGGAAGCAGGTGCAGCATCTCGCCAATGTGTTTTGGCATCGCTGGAGGAAGGAGTATCTTCATCACCTTCAAGGTCGTAACAAATGGCAAACATCTAAGCCTAATCTTAAGGTTGGAGATCTCATCCTTCTAAAAGACAAGGAAGTTTGTCGGAATGAGTGGCCTATGGGTCTTATTACCAAGGTTATGCCCAGTGACGATAACAAGGTCCGGAAGGTAGAAGGCAAGGTAACCAAGGGAGGATCCACACGAACCTTCACTCGACCAATTACTGAGTTAGTACTCCTTTTGCCAGGTGAGTGACTTATGCAAGGACTAGCCATGCTGTTGGCACGGCGGGGAGTACATTGCTGCTATCTACAGGTTCTACCTTGAACTTTGGAACTCTTTGAAGACGTCATACTTCGGACTACATGTTCTTCAATCCTGTTGGACTTATGTTTATACTTGCTTGTTGCATGTTTTTCATTACAGGTTCCAGAACATTTAACAGTATTGGACTTATTGAATATATATATAATTGTTTATGGTTATGAAATCTAAAGATTTCAGACGGGGAGTGTTGTGTTACACTATGTGATTTATTATGCTCTGTGTCTTTAAGATTTGTTCCCTCTGTCTATCTGAACTCTTTCTCTTACCGTAGTTCTGTATATTCTCCTCCCCTTCCTCTCTCTGATTCATTGTGCTCAGTATACCTCATTGCTGTAACATCTTACATGTGGCTTACAACTGCAATGTTTTTCTACCTATGAATATCCATCATTAAACGGAACATTCGAGAGGATTCATCGTCTGTCTTTCCATACAGTGAGTTATTCATTGAGTTAAGCTGCCTGAATTGATGCAAGGGATAAATAGATCACCAGGTCATGTAAGCTCTATGTGAAGCTGAGGATAACATTTATAGCCTTGTAGTTGAGTCAGAACAGTCAGTCAGTAGGGCAGTGGAGGGGTGTCACCTGGTGAGAACTGTATATATGGATGGTGCATGGGGGGGACTGTATATATTGGAGGGGGGCGGCAGAACTGTATGTATAGTGTATGGTGGGGGGGGGGGGGAGGTGAGAGTACTTTGAATTCCTGACATGGCAAAAACTTGCCTTACAAGCTGGGCTCCAGTCCCAGCGCGATCCCTGCACACTTTCCAACAGAGCAGCAGGGAATGGTGAGGCTCCACCCACCTCCTTGTCCCTTCTGCAGCCAGCCAGAGGACTCGAGAGCACCCGGCAACATGGAGGCTCCGCCTCTGCCTCTGTGTCCCGTCCCACACTCAGGCAGCAGGAGCAGAAATCAAGCGGCGCTGCGGACCCGAACTCGAGGAGACACGGCCGCACTGATGGCACAGCTTCGGCACAGGCTCTGAAATGAATAATTAACGATGAACAATCATTTTTATACACCAATGCACCCAGTATGTGTATGTATTAATTTGTGTGTGTGTGTGCTTTAGTTTTTGTTTTGTTTTTTGGGTGTTTCTTCTTTTTATTATATTGACTTTTTTTTAAATTTTAACACTTTTTTTTTTTTAAACTTTATTGTCATCACAATGTGATAAAATGTAGTTTAGGTGACAGACCCTTGATGTGAAGTTAAGGAGAACCTATTAGGCCCCTAGTGACACCCCTAAACTCCAAAAAGTAGCTGGGAGTGACAGTGCAGAAAGTGATAAGCGCAGATGTACCTGCTGACACCCGCAATGGATGTCCCGACTCCTGGGCACCCAGAAGGTAAGGGTAAGCCTGCCATTCATGGCAGAAAGGCTTCAGAAGCTGGGTGAGGAAGGGAAGTGGCATGTTAGTGCACACATGGAAGTAAATTTCCACAATGAAGCAGACAGTTGGCTGAACCAATGTGTACAAGCAAGCACATTGACAAGGCAAGCGGCATGCACTGCTGCCAAACTATGACATACATTGGAAGCAGTGAAGAGGTTAAGTGGCACAGAGCACTCCATTTTTTTATGTATAGCATTATATTATCCACTGCAAGTTGATTATTTTTTCGGTATCATTAGTGATGAATTGTGTGTTTTATGTTTTCTATGGTTTTTATTGTGATCTTGTAGGCACATATGTTCAGATATAAAATCTAAAAAGTTAGGGAGGAACTTAGTCAATTTTCAGTATTTGTATACCTTAACGGTTGAATTTACCATCAGTCAAAGTAGGCATGTGTCTATAGGAAGCAGTTTTCATGTGCAGAGATATGCTTTAAGGTAGCCCATTCAGTGAGACTGGGCCATCTATGCTTGGCAACACAAGAAAAACCAGACCTGCGGTGCACGAAAACTCATGCTTAATCTACCAGGCTTCCCGAACATGCATTAGTCTCAAGTATGGTGTACATACTAAATCAAATACCTAATCATAATACACACAACAATTGCTGCCTGAAATTGTGGTAATTAACCACTTGCCGACCAGCTCACGGCGATATACGTTGGCAAAGTGACACAGGTGCGCAAAATTATGTACCCGTACATCACGCTAGCGGGCACGCCGCCGCTAGAACCCACCGCGTGTCCCGCGGTCTCAATGTCCGCCGGTGGCACAGAGAGGCAGAACGGGGAGATGCCTATGTGAAACAAGGCATTTCCCTGTTCTGCCTAGCAACATGACAGGAATCTACTGCTCCCAGTGATCGAGAGCAGTGATCTGTCATGTTCTAATGAGCCCACCCACCCCCCCCTTACAGTTAGAACACACTGAGGGAACACACTTAACCCCTTGATGGCCCCCTAGTGTTTAACCCTTTCCCTGCCAGTGACATTCACACAGTAATCAGTGCATTTTTATAGCACTGATCGCTGTATAAATGCCAATGGTCCCAAACTAGTGTCAAAAGTGTCTGATCTGTCCCCCGCAATGTTGCAGTCACGATAAAAATCGCAGATTGCCATTACTAATATATATATATTTTTTTATAATAAAAATGCCATAAATCTATCCCCTATTTTACATATTGGCCTAAACTGAGGATTTTTTTCTTGGATATTTATTCTAGCAAAAAGTAAAAAAATTGCGTTTGTTTCAAAATTGACGGGTTTTTTTTATAGCACAAAAAATAAAAACCGCAGAGGTGATCAAATACCACCAAAAGAAAGCTCTTTATGGGGAAAAAAAGGATGTCAATTTTGTTTGGGTACAGCGTCGCACGACCGCGCAATTGTCAAAGCGACGCAGTGCCGTATCGCAAAAAAAAAGGCTTGGTCAGGAGGGGGGTAAATTCTTCCGGGGCTGAAGTGGTTAAATAATATAAAGTCATTTCATGTTTAACAGTAGAAAAGGTGAACAAATCAATCCCCATATACAATCTAGATGGTATTGTCCAAAGCAACGCATGCCTAGTGCCCAGCCAGCCAGTCAAATGAACTTGTACAACTGGGGGGCAAGTGAGCAAATGTTTGCTCAATAATATAAATGGTGACAAAGCCCACTAATCCTAAAGTTGGTTTAAATCGGTATAAACCCAAAAGCAAACTTTTTTTATTTTTTTATTGCAGCTTACAAATTCTTAAAGTGGAAGTAAACCCTTTAGCTCATAAGGCACAGTTTATGAGATATTCATACTGCATGCAGCCACTATTCGTGGGAGTGATTTCATCCTGGCGCGGCCAATCAGACAGCCTGAGGACACAAACCCAAAAGGAAGACCAGGGTGAAGATGGAAGCGCCGTCAGTGGTGACAGCGTGCCGCTGCCCCCCCCCCCAGACTGTTATTACTGCTGTCCAAAGGTGCCCCCTGTGCTCCTTTATCCAGAGTAGGGGCGCTGTAATACAGGAGGTGTTACTGGCTAGATCACCAGGTGAAAACAGAGAGAAAACTGCCTAAAAAAAAAAAAATTGCAGCTACCACTTCTAAGGACTGGTAAGCTGCAATATGCCATTTTTGGTTTTGGCTTTAATACTGTATGTGTAAAGATCATTGATGTTACTATAGCTGGATAGGTATAGGGAGGTAAACGGAATAAAGCCATGGATGAAGACAGTGGTGTAACTGCATAGGATCCTAGAGTAAACTTTATAGCAAGACTTGTCCCGCCGGTTCACTATTGTCCAGAATTAATTATGCTGCTGTCATGTCATACAGGGAAAAAAATACACAAAAAAATACAATTTTAAATCTCTAAGCTTTATTGAACATGACACTATAAACAAATGCTATTTTTAATTTTTTTGTTCAGGTCACACCTATATTTTACAAGATTTTGATGGCATTGAAAAACAACGACGTGGAAAATGAAATAAAATCGCAGTTCTTTGAGAAGTTCAAAAAGCTGGAAGAGGTAAGATTTCTCAGATTATTTGGGGGGGGGGGGTTGCTCCACCTCTTTACTCTGTACATTATAACAAGTGCATAGGTGTGTACAGGGGGTTTACGGTGCGCTTCCCCTTCTCTCCTCTCCCCTTCACTTCTGTGTGGGATGTTTCAGGATGGAGATTGGGAGAAAGGGCAAGTCAATGTCATTTACCGGACCCTTCCTTTTCTAAATGAACACACTCGCCCACTGTGTTCATTAACAAACTGAAGCATTTAGTTTAATATGTTTAAGTGCGCTTGAGCTTTGGGGTGCACACACTATTGCAAAAGGCCGCACACACCTATGACCAAGTGTATGTTATATTCTACATACTGCTAACTATCACACATTAACAGATGTTTCTTTTTCATACATCATGGGACACAGAGTTAGGCTAATATTACCTACTGGGTTATAAGCCATCTCAAGGTAAATGGACACTGGTAGCCAGTCTTAGACAGGAAGTGATCCCCTATATAACCCCTGCCATACAGGAAGTACATCACTTTTTTTTTTTAAACCAGTGTCCAAGGTGGATGGGCACGTTTTTGTTTGAGCTCTCTGAGCTCCAGGTCTCTTGTCCCACAAACGGTACCCGAGCCTCGCAAAGAAGACACAAGATCCTGCAAGGTTTTGCCTGTAATGCGATCTACAGGCGCTGGACCCTGCGAAGTGGAATCCTGGACACCACAGAGCTAAGGCATTCCTGCAGGGTGCTGTACAGGTCCAAGGGAGTGGACCCTAAAGATGAAAAGGGTACCCAGTCCTTGAAGGTACTTAAGTGACAGGAACCCACCGTGATGGGTGATGATTGGGCTCTTACTTTCTAAGCTGCCCTGGATGGATAGGTTAAACCCCCTTATTTACTTATTGTCGGGTGTCCCAGTGATTGTAACAATCAGTCAAGCTAGCTAGAGGCTGGACACCTGTGTGCGGTGACCACATGGGAGTTTTTTAAGCTGTGTATGCCAAGCGTGCAGTGCTTCCAGAATGCAGCTGTGGGACACAGAGCAGGCTCTGAAGCAGGCATTTTCACCGGTTCATTTCTCCTTACCCGGGTCACGTGAGTCACCAGGTGTTGCTTGGCAGGCTAAGGTGCTTAGCAGGATTGTTGCATAGGGGCTTGGTGAGCATTATTAAAGGGTCTCCCTTCTGAGGTGTGATAATACTACACCCAGGTACTCCCTTTTTTGTGGCTTGTAATGTCTAAAAAAATTAGTCGCGGGACTAATGCTACAGGGAAGGGCACACCTATGTCCTCAGTAGCTCCTGACGAACCTAGTCGTATCCCTAGTGTTGTATCCCCCTGAAAGACCAGAGGCTTACGGGCAACCTGAGACGATGCACCTATCTGGTATTGTGCTTACTGTCGATGCTGTTTTTCACCCTTTTATTACCAAGGATGAACTGTCCTCAGCCCTAGCAGGGTTAGAGCACAGGATTGCTGGCATGAATGCCTCCATCCCGCACAATGCCAAGAAAGAAGCATGACAGATTCCCCTCCCCTGAGCCTCCTACGTTGGAGAAGGAATGGTTTGAGGATTGGGAAGAGCTCACGATTCTGTGGAGGGCCTGGCAGATGAGTCTGCTTCTGAGCAATCTGGACAAGAAGGTATCCAATTGGTGTCTGCCTCTCAGTCACAAAGACTTTTGATCCAGACTCTTAAATGGTTTGTTCTGCCTTTAAGTTGCCTTTTGCATAGGTTACTGAGCCCCCCGGGTCCTCTTTGGGGTCCCTGAGGTCTTTTCAGGCCGTACAGGCCTTCCCCTTACACCCACTGTTGGAACAGGTGGTGTATACTGATTGGAAACATCCTGACAGGATTTTTGTTCCTCCTAAAGAGATTTTCCCTTTTTATACCCCATGGATGAAAAGTTTAAGTGGAGCATGCCAGCCGTTTCTTCCTTAAACAAGAACTTAACTTGCCCGGTGGATAACTCACAGGGCTTGAAAGACCCTGTTGACAAGAAACTGGAGTCATTATTAAAGGCTTCCTTTTTCTTTGGCCATTTCAGCTATTCAGCCAGCTGTTGCAGCAATTGGTATCTGCCAGTCCTTAAAGGATCAGACCAGACGACCTGATAGGCCTAACCAGGAGGATGATTTTGCTGAAAATAAGACAGATATTCCTCGAGCACTATGTTTTGCTGTTGATGCCTTAAAGCAGTGGTCATCAACCCTATCCTCAGGGGCCACTAACAGGCCAGGTTTTATGTATTATCTAGGGGGGATGCAGACTAGAATTCTGTAATCACTGAGCAGCAAATGATATCACCTGTGATATATTTCAGTTATCATGCAAACCTGGCCTGTTAGTGGACCCTGAGGACAGGGTTGATGACCACTCCTTTAAAGGATTCAATACAGCAGCTTTCTCGTTTGGCTCTCTTGTCTGTACATATGTGCAGACTTTTGTGGCTTAAAAACTGGTCAGCCGAGTTTCCCTGTAAGAAGTTATTGACAGGATTCCCCTTTCATGGGGAACATTTGGTGACGATTTGGACAAATGGATCCAAAACATTTCCGGAGGGAAGAGTTCTCTACTTCCTGTGAAGAGAAGCACCAGGCATCCCCTGTCTAAAACTTTAGGGACTGCTTCCTCAGGTGTCTCAGTGCCAAGGCAGTTCTGCCGCCAACAGGGCGCTAGAGCCAGGGGCAAGTCGCAGGGCCAGAAAAAGCCCTGGGTCCAAAAACCCTTCTAAACCCGGCACCAAGCCCTCTTTTTGAGGGGATGCCCCACTCGGGTGGGGGGGAAGGCTGCTGCACTACTTTGCAGACATTTGGAGAACGGTGGTTCAGAACGAGTGGGCCACCGCGACTATATCCCATGGTTACAAGCTGGAATTCCGGGTGGTCCCCTCAGAGGTTTCTAAGATCCAGCGTTCCCTCGAATCCTCCAAAATAAACGTACTGTTTTCAGGCACTACATCATTTAGTGCATCAAGGAGTGACTGTACAGGTTCCTGTCGCCGAAAGAGTTTTATTCGAACCTGTTTACGGTTCAAAAACCAAACTGGGACACAAGACCCATTTTGGATCTAAGATCCCTGAACCAGTATCTACTAATCCAGTCCTTTTGGATGGAGTCTGTCTGCTCAGTAGTAGCCTCGCTCCAGATGGGAGACTTTCTTGCCTCCATCGATTTATAAAGGACGCGTAATTACACGTACCTATCTTTCAGCCTCATCAGAGGTTCCTGCGATTTACAGTAGAGGAACGTCATTTTCAGTTTGTGGCTCTACCCTTCGGGCTTGCCACAGCTCCCGGGTGTTCACAAAGGTCCTAGCATCAGTACTGGGTCTTTTAAGGGCACAAGGGATCTTGGTGCTCGGGTATCTGGATGACCTCTTGTCCAGAGATCACTCACTACAGGCTCTAGAACAGAGCATAGCCTGCACAGTGCGGTGTTTGAAAAGCTTGGGCTGAGTCATAAATACTGAAAAGTCAGCCTTGAGACCAGCTCAAAGTATTTGGGTCTGATCCTAGAGCAAAGGTATTTTTGCCACCCATAAAGATCTGTGCCCTGAAGGATCAGGTGCGTAAGATAAGGGGCACCAGACAACCTTCCATTCGGCTCTGTATGAGTCTTCTAGAAAGGATGGTGTCTCCTTCGAGGCAGTGCCCTATGCCCAGTTCCATTCCAGGCCCTTTACAACAAGACATCTTGTTGGCTTGAAACAGAAGAAAACAAGCCCTGGATTATCCAATGTTATCTCTTAAGCCTAAGCTGGTGGTCGCAGGATCAGAACCTGCGAAAGGGAAGATCCTTCCTCCCGCTAACTTGGAGAGTACTGACCACAGATGCCAGTCTGTCTGGGGAGCGACCCTAGAGGGATTCACAGCTCAGGGGAGATGGTCAGGGACAGAACATGCCCATCAACATCCTGGAGTTACAGGCAGTACCTCTGGCCCTATGGTCCTGGACGGTGGAGCTTCAGGACTGCCCTGTCAGGGTTCAGTCTGACAATGCCACTGCAGTGGCCTATATAAACCAGTTCAGCTCTGAAGGAGGTGACCCACATACTAGCCTGGGCAGAGGGACATGTGCCGATTCTATCGGCAGTCCATATTCCGGGAGTAGAGAACTGAAAGGCAGATTATCTCAGCCACCAGCAGATCTAGAATGGTCCCTACACCCAGGGATATTCAGGCATCCAGGTTCAACAACAAACTACAGCAGTTTGTGTCCCAAACAAGGGATCCTCTGGCAATCGGAGCAGATGCTCTGTTAGTTCCATGGAGCCAGTACTCCCCTGGTTTATGCTTTCCCCCGATCCTGCTCCTTCCACGTTTGTTGCGCAGGATTTGTAGGGGGGGGGGGGTTCCAGTCATTCTGGTGGCACCAGCCTGGCCCAGAAGGCCCTGGTTCTTGGAGATTGTGAGACTGGCAATAGACGGGCCACACGCTGCCCCCAATCTACGGTCTCAAGCTCCTATATTCCACCCCAATTTACAGCCTCTAAATTAAATTTGACGGCATGGCTATTGAAGCCAGGGTGTTGAAGGAACGTGGGGTCTACCCTAGTGAATGCTAGAAAAGCTGTCACTAGGAAGATCTATCATAGGGTCTGGAAGACTTATAGTGCTTGGTGTGAAGCCAGAAAATGGCATCCTCGGAAATACGTGATTTGGAGAATTTTCTCCTTTTCTACAGTCAGCTGTGGAAATCAGATTGGCTTTGAGTACAATCAGAGGTCAGATTTCGGCCCTGTCAGTATTCTTACAAAGGCCTTTAGCCTCCCATTCGCTGGTCCGAACCTTTTTGCAGGGCCAACTCGTTTGCTCCCTCCCCCCACATTAGGTCACCTATGTGTCCTTGGGACTTGAACTTGGTGCTGTCTGTGTTACAGAAACAACCATTTGAGCCTATCAAGGAAATTCCATTAGACTTGCTGTCACGCAAGCTAGCCTTCCTGATGGAAATAACCTCGGCTAGAAGGGTGTCTGAGTCCTTTCATGCAGGGAACCGTACTTGATCAATTTTATTTTTTTTTCTTTAATTTTTATTTTATATATACACAAACAAGTACATAAGTATACATTCGAGCGAACATTCCTCAGATCTTAATGAAAACATTCTTCTGGTATCCAGTCAAACACAAAGCAACATGAAAAGTACATTTCTAGTATGCTTGGTTTGACCCTTTTGGAGTCTAGGTATAGACAGGGCTCTTTTTCTTAAACAATAGGTGCTGGAACTCAACCACGACCCCCCAAAACCCCTCCACCCACACACACCCTCCAAATCACATCCAATAGTGGGTGTGGTCAGTCAAATTTTACGAACAGTAGGAGGGTCTTAAAGGGGCATTAAATACCAAGATTGCATTACATAGTGCAGAGTTCGG
The DNA here is from genome assembly GCA_037952835.1 of Lithobates septentrionalis. Lineage (NCBI taxonomy): Eukaryota > Metazoa > Chordata > Amphibia > Anura > Ranidae > Lithobates > Lithobates septentrionalis. Next base: position 3,475,509 of record JBBDGP010001201.1, on the reverse strand, counting down.
GGGGGTTACACACAGAGTGCAGAGCTGTCACTTGTAAACACAGGAACCAGACTTCTGTGTTTACAAGTGATTGTGGTGAGCAGGCCCCCTCCAAGGGTCTGAGCTAGAGGTGGTGTAACTGAGTTCCACCAAGTTCCCCCTGCAAAAAGCCCTGGGTATAGACATACATTTAACATAAGCCAGTGTTGCAGCCTCATACCATAGATTAGGGGGCAGGTGATCTGGTACAATCTGAGCTAACCCAAGAATCCCAAATCTTGGAAAAAATTTTTTAGAGCATCCTCTGGCTTCATATGTCAACTTATACAATGAGATGGCATGGTTACCAATAGCGAGCCAAAAGGCTATAGTGGGTGGGGATTGAGATTTCCAATGCATTGTTAATTTTTTTTGGGCATAAAACAGAACTATACGTAATAAAGGTTTGTACATTTTTAGACAGTCCATCAATATATTCTAATAGGCATCACAGGGAATTACAAATATTAAGTATCTGAGTTATGGAGCTAATAAAGACCGTGACCTCCAACCAGAACTTTCTAATCGGCGGACATTCCCACATTAAATGAGAACGTGCCATCAGCCATGCCACACCGGGAATACATAGCAGAGGGTATTCTATGCAGTCTAGCAAGCAAGGTGTGAAGTAGGACCTGTATAGCAATTTGGTTTGGATCACCTTATTACTGGATGAAATGAGAGGCAACCTGGACAGGAAGCACTTCCTGCCAGATATCCTCTGTCAGCTCGGGTATGTCAGAATGCCATTTACTTTCAGTGGCGCAAAGCCTGTTGGTCGCGGAGTAGAGATTTATAGTATGTAGAAACAAGTTTTGTATGAGAGGGGTCAGTCAATAGACGTTCAATCTGGGAAGGATGGATATCTGTTTCGAAGGCCAAGCTGTTGCAGCAGTGTGATGTATCTGTAGATATTGGAAATATGCTGTGGGAGGGAGACCAAAGTCTCTCTGAAATTCCACGAAGGAGCGAAACATGTCTGAAAATAGATGCAAGATTATTTTCACCCCCCGTTTAAACCAGAAACCCCCATCCGTTCTACGGAAAAATTCTTGCAGCTGTGGGTTGCCCCAAAGCGGGGCATTCGGTGAGTGTGCGACTTGTGAGTCGGATGGTAATAGCTTAGAAAGCTTAAATATCTGTAGGGTCATTGCTAGGACATTTTCTTTATCGTACATCATGGGACACAGAGCCTTAAAGTGGATGTAAACCCCAATTTTTTTTTTTATATCGTACTGTAGAGTATAAGATTTCCTATCATTTAAGCCCAGTCTTGCCACACAGAGTTAATCCATCTCTGAGCAATCCTCTTTTATTGTTCAGTGAGATAAATCTTGACAAACTGAGAAAAACTTTGTCAAATACTCCCCCTTGCTGTGAGTGACAGGTGATTTACATATCTCGTGCACTAGCCTAAGACATGCATTATTTTTTAATTCCCTCCCGCTTCTTTCTTCAGCAGCTCTGCAAGGATTGGCTGTTCCACACCTCAGCATGATTTGGCATGCTGAAGTCATGTGGTTACTTTTCTGCCTTTTCACTGGATGTTAGAGATCATAGCAGAAGTTCAGTGTTAGAAATACACAGGAGAAAATGCATATTGACAAGAAGAGTGTAGAGGTGGGCGGGGAGTCTACTGACATCACGACTTCACCCACCGAGCTCCAGACAACAGACCCACCCACAGACTATGCAGTTTTTCTAATAACAGACAGAGGGGAGACATTTGACAGGTAAAGATACATAAAAGGGGAATCCAATGGACTCGAGCATCGCTTGTAAATGTAATTGGTTCATAGACAAATAAATGATCAATGGTAAAGTGCATTAAATCCATAAAATCAATAAAAGTCCATAAATTAATATGATCGACACATTCATTAAAGGTCCTTTTGGAAATGAAACACCTTTTAGGAAGAAAAATTCTTCTAAAACATCCTTTTAACCAGAAGAGAAAGGAGTCCAGACACCACACGTGCTCGAATAAATGGGGGGGGGGGGTGCACAGGAGAACCCCCTCTCAGTTAAACTCTTACCAGATAAAAAATAAATCTCAGCATGTATGGCGTCCAAGTCGGTATTCTCCTTCCCTTGTCCAGAACTAGAGCCTCACTCGGGTCATTCAAAACCACATTTGTGCTTGGAGCTGCTTTGTTAAACATTTGAAGAAGATGTTACAACAAGGAAGTGACAATGCTGATCACTGCTGTTTCATGTACTCTTGTGAAATCATTTTCTCGTGCTATTCACCTAACTCCTTTTGATGTTGGAACATTCAGAACCACCCCCAAATTAACAGACTAGAGGAACAGAACTGGAGCCATGGAAATCTGAATCAGGTCCCCTGATGGTCTCTTTCAAGATGGAGAATGAGAAAAGACTGGTGAACTCCAGTTCTCTTATCTCTGCAGGCACTAAGCTACCACCAAATTGGAAAAATTCTGTGAGCCACGATAATCTTATGCCTTGCTTGTGCTACCTCCAGCTGCATGCGCTAATCACGCTTCATATAACGTGAATAGGATAAATTTACAAGTTATGTGCTGCTCTTGGGTGACCCCAAAAACAAAAATTAATATTAACCAACTCTGTGCTTACTAGTGCGATAAAATACAAATAATATGAATGTTGAATAAATAAACAAGATGTGAAAAAACAAGTGCTTGTTACACCATAAATTAGTGCTTATTAGTGCTTGTTACACCATACATAGTGATCATATCCCCCTGATGATGACACGTGATCCCTGTGTCGAAGACGCATAGGGGAGGGGCCATGACGGAGAAACTGACACGGACTTTACACCAGCGCTGTCCCAGCACAGCATACAGCACCAAACATCCAGTGATTTTGCATAGAAAGCTGTTATAGTATGGTGCACTGACACACCAGTGCTATGTGAGTACCCCGGAGTGGGGAGCGTTTTCTTTTAATAAAAGTATTTTGACTATATTACACTATATAGTTTCCTTTTCATTTATATGTATGGAGCCACATTGTTTCCAGCTGGAGGAGTGCAGCAGACACTGAGACTGAGCCCAGGGGTGGCTCCAAAGGCTATTTGGACTCCTCAGGGTAGCAGCTGAGTCACACGCTCTGAGGTGAGCACATTAGCTTAAGGGGGTCACGAAGGTGCACCGGAGCATGTTTTGCAGCACTCAGGATATCTTCAGCATGATGTTGGATTGTTGTCACAGCTGAACACCACCTGCACGCATTGTTTTATTATCACTGCTGGACATTATTTGCACACACTATTTAGAGTGCTAAAGAGAACCTGTTTCATTATTTATTTATTATTTTATTCATTCAGACAGGCAGGATACTTTATATTGAGCACTAAGCACTTTTTATGTTTATTAAGACACTATGTATGGTGTAACAAGCACTAATAAGCACTAATTTATGGTGTAACAAGCACTTGTTTTTTCACATCTTGTTTATTTATTCAACATTCATATTATTTGTATTTTATCGCACTAGTAAGCACAGAGTTGGTTAATATTAATTTTGTTTTTGGGGTCACCCAAGCGCAGCGCATAACTTGTAAATTTATACTAAGCTACCACCACCTGCTGATTGCAGTTCTTGGGTGTGGAACAGAAGAAGGTGAGCCTAGGACCTTCACCACTACAGCCAGTATGCTCAGCTGGAGGACATAGGTAACCTCATGTTCTCTAATCATCTCCTCCAGCTGAGCATACTGGTAGTGTAGTGGTGAAGGTCCTAGGCTCACCTTATTCTGTTCCACACCCAAGAACTGCAATCAGCAGGTGGTGGTAGCTTAGTGCCTGCAGAGATAAGAGAACTGGAGTTCACCAGTCTTTTCTCATTCTCCATCTTGAAAAGGACCATCAGGGGACCTGATTCAGATTTCCATGGCTCCAGTTCTGTTCCCCTAGTCTGTTCATTTGGGGGTGGTTCTGAATGTTCCAACATCAAAGGAGTTAAGTGAATAGCACGAGAAAATGATTTCACAAGAATACATGAAACAGCAGTGATTCGCATTGTCACTTCCTTGTTGTAACATCGACAACTTCTTCAAATGTTTAACAAAGCATCTCCAGGCACAAATGTGGTTTTGAATGACCCGAGCGAGGCTCTCGTTCTGGACAAGGGAAGGAGAATACCGACTTGGACGCCTACCGATTTAGATGACATACACGCTGAGATTTATTTCTTATCTGGTAAGAGTCTAAGAGGGGGTTCTCCTGTGCACCCCCCCCCCCCCCTTTATTCGAGCACGTGTGGTGTCTGGACTCCTTTCTCTTCTGGTTACAGCCGTCCTTTTTGAAAAGGATGTTTTAGAAGACTTTTTCTTCCTAAAAGGAGTTTCATTTCCAAAAGGACCTTTAATGAATGTGTCGATCATATTAATTTATGGACTTTTAGTGATTTTATGGATTTAATGCACTTTACCATTGATCATTTATTTGTCTATGAACCAATTACATTTACAAGCGCTGCTTGAGTCCATTGGACTCCCTTTTATGTTGATTACTGATTTCTTCCACTGAGGAAAGATTTTTTTTAAGGCAGCAGCTGGTGCCATTCAGTTTGGCTAGTTACAATTATATTGGTCTGGTATTTATTAATTTCCCCTGAAGCGCTTGCTGTATAAGGAGACAATAGGCCACGTTTCAATCATACAACATATTTTTCTGGTAAAGATACATGCAGGAGGCATGTATATCCTTATGGATAACCCCTATGGCAGTAGTTTAGAAAGGATGACATTGGATTTACATCCCCTTTAAGTAATTACTTAATGGGTTATAGGCCACCTTCAGGTGTTGACACTGGTAAACCCAGTCAAAGGAAGTTTACTCCCTATATAACCCCTCTTCCTTCCAGGACCACATCAGTTTCTTCGCCAGTGTCTAAGGTGTTGGTCACAAGTGAAGAAGTGCTCTGAGGAGCTCCAGGAGGGATCCATAATGGATTTAAATTCCTCCATAAAAAGAAGCCAGATCCATCCAAAGTATCCGAAACACAAGGTTTTGCCTGTAACGCCTCTTTGTAGGGCTGGACCCCAGGAACCCAGGGCTTAGGTCTTGCTACATTACCTAAACTTCCCGATGGGGTGCTTGTACATGGCCCAAGGCTTGGAATGGAATCCCGTTTTAGGGACCCAGTCCTTGAAGGTTTGTAAACGTAGCCCGCCATGATGGGTGAAGGTTGGATTAAAAGTCACGACTATTTTCAGTGATTTAGTGCAATTTGTATAGTGCCTCTGTTTTTGTACTTAGGACTATGCCTACTAAAAAAAGACACCACAAAAGCCAAAAAAGTAAAGGTTTCACCCCCAGGCATTGGGATCTCAAGCTGTATTTCCACGTTGTCATCCTCGCCTGAATTACCAGTTATGGCAACTCAGGGTGAGCCATTGGAACAAATTGATGGTGCAGCTCCCTCTCACATCTCAGCACCTGTATATGTGACTGAAGATGCCCTTTCCTCCTCTCTCCAGAGTCTGGAAGAAAGATTAGCGGCTTTAATCACATCCTTTATTCAAATGGATAGGAAGCGTACTAGGTCCCCTTCCCTCACTTCAGCTTTGCAAGGGAAACAGTGGGCACACGATGAGGTGTTACCCTCAATCGATCAGGAAGAAAAGCAAACCGATGATTCCTCTGCAGAGGAAACAACAGTAGATGAACCTTTTTCAGCTTCTCAATCTGAGAAATTGCTGATACAATCTTACAGAAATGGTTCATTCCTTTTTCATGCTGCCTCTAACAGTCTCATGAAAACTTGGCCTCTTCCTTGGGTTCTTTAAAACCTTCCCATCCTTTGCATGAGTTTCCAGCACATGCATTACTGGAACAGCTTATTTTTGCTGAATGGGATCACCCGGATAAGCATTTTCTCCCTCCTAAAGGGTTTTCAATTCTCTATGCTCTGGAGAAGAAATTCTCCAAAAGATGGAAAGTACCAGCAATTGATGCTGCGATTATCAATGTGAATAATAACTTAACTTGTCCTGTAGACAATGCATAGATGCTTAAGGATCCAACAGATAAGAAGTTGGAATCCCTGCTAAAATCTGCCTTTTCCATAGCAGGTGCCGTCACTGAGGCCACAGTCGCTGCGATGGGCATCTGCAAATCCCTCAAGGACCAATTTAAACAGGTCCTTAGAGAGCTTACTACACAACAAGCTTGGGATTTGGCTGAACTACCTAAGGCATTATGTTTTGCCATAGATGCCATTAAAGATTCTATTCACCAGGCATCCCGCCTTACGCTTATGCTTGTACATATGCGTAGAATCCTGTGGTTGAAAAATTGGTCAGCTGACACACCATGTAAAAACCTCCTAACTGGGTTCCCCTTTCATGGGGCGCAACTATTTGGAGAAGACTTGGATAAATATATCAAGACAATTTCTAGTGGGAAAAGTACTCTTTTACCAGTCAAAAGAAAATATAAACGCCCTTCATTTAAATAGGCTCTTTCCCCTGTGCCAGGAACTTCTGCCTCTAGGCAGTGGCGATGGCCTCCGCCATCAGACTCTAGAGGAAAACCTCAGGGTCAGTCCCGGGCTCAAAAGAAGCCCTGGGGTAGGAAATCTGCAAAACAGAATCCTAAAGCCTCATCATAAAGAGGCAACCCCCCTCACCAAAGTGGGGGGGGGGGTGGAAGACTTCTGCAATTTTCAGAAGTCTGGAAAAGGGAAATTCAGGACAGATGGGTCATCTCCACAGTAACGCTGGGGTACAAGCTGGAATTTCGTGACTTTCCACCTCCTCGCTTCCTGAGGTCAAGCTTTTCCAAAGATCCAGAGAAGAAACAATCTGTTTCAGGCACTAGACCTGATTAATATCTCAAGGGGTGACCATACAGATCCCCATAAAAGAGCAAGGTCTGGAGTTTTAAATTAAATCTTTTCATGGTACCAAAACCAAATGGAGACGTCAGACCCATTCTAGATCTAAAAGCCAAATCAATTCCTGAAGGTTCGCTCCTTTCACATGGAGACAATCAGGTTGGTAGTTTCTATCCTTCTAGGAAGAGAACTTCTGGCGTCAATCAACATCAGGGATGCATATCTGCATGTCCCTATAGTTCCTGCTCATCAAAAGTTTCTGCGGTTCCAGTTAGAACAGCAGCATTTTCAGTTTGTAGCCCTGCCCTTCAGGCTAGCCACAACACCTCGGGTGTTCACTAAAGTGCTGGCCCCACCTCTAGCTAAGTTCAGGGCACAGGGCATAACAGTCGTAGTGTACCTAGACGATATATTACTTATAGATCAATCGGTGACTTGTTTGGAGCAAAGCGTACGCACTAAAACCAACTATCTGAAAAGTTTGGGTTGGAGTCTCAACCTAGAGAAATCTTCCTTAATGCCGCTAAAAAGGCTGGAGTACTTGGGTCTGATCATAGACACAGCCCAGGAAAGGGTGTGCTTGCCTCAAGCAAAGATCAACTCCATAAGAGAGCTGGTGCGGAGGGTCAGGTCAAATGGCAATCCCTCCATTCTCCTCTGGATGAGGTTGCTAGGAACCATGGTGGCTTCATTCAAAGCAGTTCCCTATGCCCAGTTCCATTCAAGAGTGTTGCAAAACCGTATCCTGTCTGCTTGGAACAAAACAATTTAAACTTTAGACTTGCCAATGTGGCTGTCCCCAAGAGTGGCCAAAAGCCTCACTTGGTGGTAATTAACCTAGGATCTGCTGAAAGGAAAGTCCTTCAGACCAGTCATCTGGAGAGTGGTAACGACGGATGCAAGCCTTTCAGGCTGGGGAGCAGTACTAGAAAAGACAACTGTCCAAGGACAGTGGTCAGGAACCAAAAGAATCTTGCCCATCAATATCCTAGAGATTCGGGCAGTACGTCTGGCTCTAAAGGCCTGGACTTTCAGGTTATGGGATTGTCCTGTCAGGATTCAATCCGACAATACCACAGCTGTGGCCTATATCAATCACCAAGGGGGCGTCAAAAGTCTCTCAGTACAGAGTGAGGAGAAACATATTCTAACTTGGGCAGAAAGTAGAGAATTGGCAGGCAGACTACTTAAGTCACCAGCAGTAATTCCCAGGGGAATGGTCTCTTCACCCTGACATATTTTGGGCTGTTTGTCAAAGATGGGGGACTCCGGACGTGGATCTTCTAGCATCCAGGTTCAACACGAAGCTGGTCAACTTTGTGGCCAGAACAAGGGATTCATTCACATGCGGAACGGATGCGTTGATGACCCCATGGGATCAGTTCTCACTGATCTATGCATTCCCCCCTATTCAGTTGCTGCCTCGACTTCTTTGCAGGATCAAGCTGGAAAGAAAACTGATAATTCTGGTGGCACCAGCATGGCCCAGAAGGTCATGGTACGCAGAAATCATAAAGATGGCAGTGGAGGGCCCATGGTCCCTCCCACTACGGCCAGATCTGCTTTCTCAGGGACCGATATTCCATCCTTCCGGTCTCTAAATTTACCGGCTTGGCTATTGAAACCCACATTCTAAAGAAACGTGGGCTTTTCTTGGGACTTAAACTTGGCTGTTTTTGTAACACAGACAAAACTAGCCATTTGAACCGATACAACATATTCCCCTAGTCCTTCTGACAAGGAAGTTGGTATTTTTGGTTGCTATATCAGCAAGGAGGGTTTCAGAATTGGCTGCTCTTTCTTGTAAAGAGCCATATTTGATTTTTCATGAGGACAGAGTGGTGTTACGCCCTCGTCCAGGCATTTTGCCAAAAGTAATTTCAGGATTTCAGGTTTTCACCTGAACCAAGTTATTGTCCTGCCATCGTTTTTTCCAAAACCATGTTCCAGGGAAGAAAAGTCACTACATTGTCTTGATGTGGTGAGAGCAGTGAAAATCTAGTTAAAGAAAACTGCTCAGATTCGTGAAACTGATGTCTTATTTATTCTGCCGGAGGGTCCTAGAAAAGGACAGGCAGCGTAGAAATCCATTGTCGTTAAGTGGATTCGGCAAGTGATAATTCAAACGTATCATCTAAGGGGTAAGATTCCCCCGTTTCAAGTTAAGGCGCATTCTACCAGGTCGGTTAGTGCTTCTTGGGCAGTGCGTCATCAGGCCTCCATGGCTCAGATCTGTAAGACCGCAACTTGGTCTTCATTGCATACCTCCACAATTTTATCAGGTGGATGTAAGGAGGTATGAGGATATCGCCTTCAGTGTACCCTGCGGGTTGTTTCTCCCACCCCTCAAGTGGCATTGCTATGGGACATCCCATTAAGTAATTACTTAAGGCTCTATGTCCCATGATGTACGATAAAGAAAATAGGATTTTTATTACAGCTGGCCTGTAAAATCCTTTTCTTGGAGTACATCATGGGACACAGAGGTCCCTCCACTCTTTTTTGGGATTTAAGTATATTGCTTTGCTCCAAAAACTGATGTGCTCCTGAAAGGAGGAGGGGTTATATAGGGAGTAAACTTCCTTTTGATTGGGTTTACCATTGTCAACACCTGAAGGTGGCCTATAACCCATTAAGTAATTACTTAAGGATCTGTGTCCCATGATGTACTCCAAGAAAAGGATTTTACAGGTAAGCTGTAAAAAAAAATCCTATTTTTACCCCCTCTGTCCCTGAGTGACATTCTATGTATGACGTTCTGGAAAGATTCATAGTAGGCAAGGATGGCTGCCTCCAAAGCAGTGGCCGCATTGTTGGCTTTGGGATAAAACCACCGATGCGCATGTGCTAATTGCGAGGCCATATAATGGGTTTGAAGGCAAGGAAGTGCCAGACCCACTTCCAAAACACAGGTAATTGTAAGGTATTTTTTGTGATCCGAACCGCTCCTCCCCTCCAGAGAAAGATTCCATCCTTACTAACTATCTCTTTAAATTTTGGTTTTAGTAATATAGATCGGTGAGTTACTCAGAATATACAAAGCGCGGCAGAAAAATCATTTTAAAAATATTTATCCTACCTAGCAATGTCAGAGGAAGATTGGACCATATCTTCATAGTGTTCCTTAATCTACTAATAAGAGGGTCCAGATTAATTTTCACATGAGGAGATGGGGTGCTGTATCAAAACCCCCAGATATCGAAAAGAGTAGACGATCTGTAGTGGTCATGTGGGAGGCAATACTATAGAGGCTGCCTGGTCTATCATAAATAAGAGATTTATCCCAGTTAACCTGGAAACCTGAGAAATGACCAAACCGCCAGGTAATATCCAGCAGGGCTAGGATAGACGATTGAGGGTCCGCCAAATATATCAGCATGTCGTCCGCATAACATTTTCTTCCAGACCCCCCAATCGTCAATCCCACAACCGCCCCACTGGATTGTATCAGTGCCACAAGGGGTTCTATCGCCAGTGCGAACAGCAGCGGAGACAGGACACCCCTGTCTGGTGCCTCTCCTTATTAAAAAGGAATCAGATATGGAAGCATTCACTCTGTCTAGCCGTAGGTTTATGATACAGTAGCTGAACCCATCTGATAAGGTGTTGCCAAATCCAAATTTAGCCAAAACTTCTAATAGATACAGCCACTTGACCGAGTCGAAGGCCTTATGAGTGTCTAGAGCTAAAACGGTCCGAGATTCCATTGTATCAGGAACTGCCTGCATGTTGGTAAAAAGCCTGCGCAGATTAATGGAAGTTGATCACTCTGGGATAAATCCAGTCTGATCTTCTCCAATAAGAGTAGTGATGACTGTATTCAATCGCCGGCAAGCACTTTGGTTAGAATCTTTACATCCGAGTTAATTAGCGAAATCGCTCAGTATGATTCACAAGGAAGATGATCCTTATGGGGCTTAGGAATAAGGACAATCAGCACCTCTGACATGGAAGGTGGCAGCTGTCCCGTCTTTAGGGCGAAGTTATATACCCGAAGCAGGTGTGGGATCAATAATTCTCTAAAATGCATGTACCACTCTATGGGGAATCCATCTAGTCCCAGCGTTTTATTTCTGGCAAATGACTGGATAGCCTCCCATATTTCCTCAGTTAAGGGGGCATCAAGCAATGAAGCCTGAGGGTCCTGCAACTTTGGAAGTGAGATGTAAGATGGTCATCTAGTTGCACAATAGTGTAGTGAGCTCTAGAGTATAATGTGGAGTAGAATGTGACAAATGCCTCCATTACCTCTTCGTTTTGTTCAACTATGGTTCCCTCTGAGTTCTTAATTCTCAGAATGTTGCATGGATGATAGTCAGGTCTAGAGAGAGATGCTAATAGGCGACTATTCTTGTCGCCAAACTCAAAAAGCCGCTAATTCTGGTATAGCAATTTTTTCTGGGTATGCTCCAGGAGCACCAGATCCAACTCTCTAGCCCTATGTCACCAAACAACGTGTCTCAGGAGTGGGAGATGTAGAGTATGCATGGTCTCAGCCTTCCTAAGTCCCCTTCTGCATCCACCAGTCTGGACTGAGATGCTTTACCAGCCTGCCCGATAGCTGCAGTGGAGGCGCCGCGTGTGGTGGCTTTAAAGGCATACCATACCGTAGGGATGGAGGTGCTCTGTTTTTTTGGTTATCCAATAGGATTTCATTTCGGCTAGGCTCTGATCAACAACTGCCTGGTCAGCCAGCCATAGTGGGCTCAACCTCCACAAACGATAAGAGGAAGTAGTTCCCATAGTGAGGTCCATCATCAAAGGAGAGTGATCAGACATCACTCTAGGGAGGTATTTAACCTCAGACACCATATTAAGCATGACCGACGAGACCAGACATAAATCAATGCGTGACAGTGTACCGTGAGAATCAGATTGGCATGAGTATTCTCTGACATCCGCATGCTTCTATCCATGTCTGCACAAAAAAAAATGTTGATTGACCCGGATCCTAGATATAGAGTGTTCCAGGGTGGCAGAAAAATCAAATAAATGGATGTGGTGGCAATAGTCACCCAGGATAAAGGACGTCAAGGCAATACATGGCAAAGTGTCCCCAGCTTCTTATCGATAGGAGTGAAAAAGAGAGGAATGGAAGGCATTGTGGCAATATCTTCCCCCGGTAACATAAATTAAGTGGGGGGTTTCAAACAGGAGGTAGAGAGGCCTATTGCAGGACTTTCATGTTCAACGAGGAGGAGATCTCTGGTTTTGGTTTCGCGGATCCGGAGGCCCTAGGGCAGTGATGGCGAACCTTGGCACCCCAGATGTTTTGGAACTACATTTCCCATGATGCTCATGCACTCTTCAGTGTAGTTGAGCATCATGGGAAATGTAGTTCCAAAACATCTGGGGTGCAAAGGTTCGCCATCACTGCCCTAGGGTATCCACCCAGTGCGCTGCATCCTTAGGATCTGTAAAAAGTAGGCCTTGCCCTGATGAATGATCCGCAGCCATGCAGGATACAGCATGTTGTAAGACAATTGGAGATCCCTCAGCCTTCTTTTGATGGCCAAGAAGGTAGCCCTCTGTTTTTGTGTAGCTACTGAGAAATCCGGGAAAATGGTGATTCTGTTACCGTTAAAGGATACACTGCCTTTTTCTCGGGCAGCCGTGAGAACCACCTCTGTCCCTGAAGTACAGTAGTTTAATAAGCATGGCACGTGGTGGGGCCCCAGAGGGCAGGGGGCATAGTGGAACTCTATGAGCTTGTACAATGGTGAAAAAGTGGAGGTGCCAAAAGTGGATGTCAGCCATCACTCCATAAAAGCCTTGGGGGCCCTGCCCTCTGAACCCACCAGGAACCCCAGGAAGCGCAGATTATTACGCCTAAGTCGATCTTCCATGTCAGTAAGCTTGTCAGCAGTGTAGCCCTGAGACAAACGCAGCTCTCTAACAGAGGCTTGTAAGGGATGTGTCTTATCCTCCAGCTCTCCTATGCGTTGTTCAGCATTAGTCACTCTGTGACGGAGATTGTGTACATCCTGTTTCAGGAAGGAGAAGTCAGTTTTAATGAAGTCTATTTGTGTGGTGAGGGAAGCATGGCTGTGCTGAATTGCCTCCATAATCTGTGCCAGGGTCGGCTCTGCAGGGCCTGTGTCAGCATTCCATGCATTGGGGGTAGCAGGATCTGTGCCCTCAGAAGGGGAGGATAGGAAGGGGTCTTCGGGCTGGCCAGCGCCATCTTGCTTCTGCATGCATGGCGGCATCAGCGGTGTGAATCCCGGTGCATCCTCCATAGGTTGACTGTATTTGACCATCGCCTGGTAGGCTCTAGGTTCAGAGAAGCTGTGGAGGCAGAAGCGGGCCCCTGAAGAGAGGTCGGGTCTGCAGGATCAGGTAATGTGTGCGGTGTGGACGGAGCTCAGGCGACTCGCATCCCGGTCGTTGGCCATGCTCCCGTACTTGATCCTTCACCACGACAGGGTCGTGTTACGACGTGTTACAACCTGTTCCATCCTTTTTGCCAAAAGTAGTGTCAGCTTTTCATTTAAATCGGGACATTATTTTGCCTTCTTTTTTTCTCTCTCCGCCTCGTTCGGAAGAGAGACTGCATTCCTTGGACGTTGTCCAGGCAGTCAAGGTTTATTTCTCTAGAGCTGCGGAGATCTGAGGATGAGACTTTTTTTGTTTTACCAAAAGGACTCAAGAAGGGGCAGGCAGCTTCCAGAGCTTTCATTGCCAATTGGGTCCGTCAGTTGGTCATTCAGGCCTATGGTCTGAAATGTAAATCTCCTCCCTTTAGGGTTAGAGCTCATTCTACCAGGGGTGTAGGAACCTCCTGGGCTTTTTGCCATCAGGCGTCTGTGGCTCAGATTTGTAAGGTGGCCACCTGGTCTTCAGTGCATACGTTCACAAAATTTTATGAAGTGGATGTTCGAACAGCCGAGGATTCGGCTTTCGGCCGCAGTGTACTGCGGGCTGCCGTATAAGGTCTGATGGCTATTGCTTGGCAGGTTGTCTCCCTCCCCTCAAGGCTATTGTTCTGGGACGTCCCAGTAGGTAATGAATATTAGCCTAACTCTGTGTCTCATGTATGATAAAATAAATAGGATTTTTTTTCGTCATACTTGCTTGTAAAATCCTTTCGAAGTACATCATGGGACACAGAGGCCCCTCCCCTCTTCTTTTTTTTTTTTTTTTTTTTTTTTAGGATTTAGTGCTTGCTACAAAACTGATGTCCTTCCTGTATGGGAGGGGTTATATAGGATCACTTCCTGTCTAAGATTTTCTACCAGTGTCCATTCACCTAGAGATGGCATATAACCCAGTAGGTAATGAAATGAATATTGGCCTGTGTCCCATGATGTACTTAAAAAGGATTATATAGGTAAGTATTATGAAAAAATCCTTCTTTTTTTTTTTTTTGTGCAGCTTGGGATTTTTTTTTTTTTTAGACTTTGAAATTACACACAGGCCTTGTTTCTGTTAGTGAAAAACTTAGCATTTTCAACATGATATGTAGCAATCCTGCCCTTTGCAGCTGTAAATTTTAGAATGTGTTACTGCTAGGCTGTAACCAGCCTGAGCTAATGTTTACCTTTTCTGGGTTCTACAAGGTTCCATAAGCCTAGTGGGTTGATTGCTTCAGCCTATTTCTGGAAGGAGGTTCCAATAATTGGTGTGGGAAACACTTGTCTCTTTTTCAATCAGACTAACTATGTAATCCCTAGGTTATATGTAATATTTATCTGATCCAGCCTATCTCTGAGCGGTGAAGTTCAGGGTTATCGTCTGTGGTATAATTTAATTTATTTACAGCGGCTCCCTAGGAATATGCATATTGTTGCATATGCAATGGGTCTGCAGTTGCAATGTGACTGTACCATATAATCTCTCTACATTTGGGAACCATCAAATGAGATTACTACATTTCAGAGGTTTTACCTTAAAGTTCTCCAAACCATTTCATTTTCAATTTCCTTCTTTAACGAAAACTTCCTATGGAGCTGTTTTGAATAGGTACCGCTTTGACTCGTCCAGCTCTGTATGAAAAGCTAAACTTGAGATATTGAGCTCTTTAAGCTAGCTTTTGTTTTTGGAAAAGAAGATATAGCATGGAAAAATATGAAGGCATAGAATTCCAATTACTGACTAAAAATAGAATGTATAGTTAAAAAATGTTTTATCGCAAAAAGATAGAAAAACAGAATGTTCTTAAATCTGACAATGCAAAAAAGTCAAATCCACTATACAGTATTTTTCATTCAGTGTAGGTCAATATTTATATGATCAAAGACCATACTGGAATAGGTAAAAGTCACTGGTATTAAAAATGTTATGTCTTTGCTCTACCTTGTCTCCAGGCTCTGGCTAAGAAAAACACACCATACTTTGGTGGTGAATCTGTGTCCTTTTTTGACTATATGGTGTGGCCCTGGTTTGAGAAATTCGGCTTTTGTGGATTGGAAGGGTAAGGCCAACCACTTTTTTTGTTTACTCAATGTGATAAAGAACTGGAATAGCTTGTCAAAAACATATTGCAGTTGCAATATCCTCTTGTTTTAAAATTAAGACTTGACCTTCGGAAGATTTACCCATCTTCATGACCAGGCAATTTTTTGCGATCCGGCACTGCGTTACTTTAGCGGACAATTGTGTGGCCATGCAACGATATACCCAGATAAAATTTGTAATTTTTACCACAAATAGAGCTTTATTTTGGTGGTATTTGATAACCAAAAAATACTTTTACTTCCTGATATAAACATATCCAATAAATGTAAAAAATCAAATTTCTTCATAGATTTAGGCCAATATGTATTCTGCTACATATTTTTGGTAAACAAAAAAAAAATCCCAATAAGCGTATATTGATTGTTTTACGCAAATGTTATAGCATCTACAAACTATGGGATATATACTGGAATTTGTATTTATTTCCCTTTATACTACTATTAATGGCTGCAATCAGTGACTTATAGCAGGACTGCAATATTGTGGCCGACATTCTGACACTTTGTGACACTAATACAGTGATCAGCGCTAAAAATATGCACTGTCGCTGTACTAATGACACTGTCTGGGAAGGGGTTAAACAGGGCAATCAAAGGGTTAGCCAGCCAGTGTTTGTGTACACTGTGTGGTGCTTTTACTAAGAAAAGTAATGATTTCATTCCCTGCATTGCAGGGAAAGAAAATCCATCACCCCCCCATCAGGACTGAGCTCTGACTTGTTTACATAGGGAAAGCTCTGTCCTGTGTCTCTGCTCAACGATCAGCAGGTGCTGGCAGACATCCATTGGACAGCACCTGCTGATCGGCTTCTGCTGAGACAAATTACAGCAAAAGTGGTGCGCCGGGAGCCCCTACCTAGACGTGCAGAATAGCGTATATGTGACTCTGCGCTGCCTCCCTGTAGCAGTAAATCTGCTATAGGACAGTCGGATAAGCAAGTTTTGTATTGCCTGAAGGTGTAAATTATACTAGTCCCCATATTTTAATTGAGTTGACTTCATCCAAAGTGCTGTACAGCGCTGTGCTCTCTCTTCATGCAGGTCTGGTCTACCACCTCCTCCTGTAGTTTTTTTTTGTAAGCAACATATACAGTGGGGAAAATAATTTAGATCATTTTTATCATGGGTGTATTTTAAATAAGACAGACTATCAACCAAAAAAAACACATAAAACAAATATTTGTTTCCCAAGCAAAACATGACTTAGTACTTGGTGGAGAAACCCTTTTTGGCAAGCAGAGGTAAGATGTTTCTTGTAATTGGTTACCAGGTTTGCATACATCTCAGGAGGGATTTTGGTCCACTCTTTACAGATCTTCTCTAAATCCTTAGGGTTTCTTGGCAACTCGCAGTTTCAGCTCCCTCCCTATAGGATTAAGGTCTGGAGACTGACTAGGCCACTCTATGACCTTGCTGTCTATGACAATAAGAACACCATCCCTACAGTCAAGCATGGAGGTGGAAACATTATGCTTTGGAGCTGTTTCTCTGATAAAGGTACAGACAGACTTTGGCAGCATTGAGGGGCCAATGGATGGGGCCATGTATTGTAAAATCTTGGATGAGAACCTTCTTCCCTCAGCCAGAACACTGAAGATGGGTCATGGATGGGTCTTTCAGCATGACAATGACCCGAAACATACCGCCAAGGAAACAAAGGAGTGCCTCAAGATAAGGCACATTAAGGTCATTGAGTGGCCTAGCCAGACTCCAAACCCTAATTCTATAGAAAATTTATCAAGGGAGCTGAAACTTGGAGTTGCCAAGCGACAACCAAGAAACCTTAAGGATTTAGAGAAGATCTGTAAAGAGTGGACCAAAATCCCTCCTGAGATATGTGCAGACCTGGTCACTAACTATGAGAAACCTCTTACCTCTGCTTGCCAACAAGGGTTTCTCCACCAAGTACTAAGTCATGTTTTGCTTGGGGATCAAATACTTATTTTTCTCACTGAACTGAAACTTAATTTATAGCATTTGTTTTTATTTGTTTTTATGTGTTTTTCTGGGTTTTTGATTGATATTCTGTCTCTATCATTTAAAATACACCTATGATAAAAATGATGGCCCCTTATTTCTTTGTAAGTGGGCAAACTTACAAAATCTACAGGGGATCAAATTTTCCCACTGTAGTAGGTGGGCCTGCCGGGTCCCTCCCACAGCTCTGCTCTCTATACATGCCATGTGAAGCACAGTGATGTCATTGCTGATTTAACAAATTAATAATTAGGTTTGCAAAAAGATTTAGTGCACACAAATTTGACTTTTATCCTTGGTGGCTATTGAAGAATATATTTAAATGGAAGTTTGTGTGCACAGAGTTAAGCTTTAATGCTTTATCCTGCCATAAGTTGATTATCTACACATCTAAAGATCTTTATTACAAAGGATCTTTTCATAGACATGCACATTTTGGATTGGCTAAGCAGGAGAGGAAATGCTAATTTGGAATGAGATGCACAACTACAACTAGCTAGACAGTCATTAAAAAATGTAGTACAAGACACGTCCAAGTGATTTTCATGTTTCTGTTTTTTAGCCTTTTGGATAAGACCCCAAATGTCAAAGCTTGGCAGGATCGTATGCTGCAAGACCCAGCTGTCAAGGCAACCTACACTGAGCAAGAAGACTTTGCAGGATTTTTCAAGCTCTACACTGAGAACAGTGTGGAAGCTGCTGATTATGGCCTTAATTAGGAAAACTGTTCTCCAACATTGTGACCTACATGTTGTGCCTTTTACACAGTAATAATCAGTACTGTCTCCTGTGGTTCATGCCATCTAAAGCAGGGTTTCCCAGCCTCCTGAGGCCACTAACTACATCCTTTCCAGCCAGCTGCATAACTGTTAGTTACAGTTTAAAGAAGGAAACCAATTATTTTAACCCACTATTCTGGTAGAGTTTCTAGAAGATCAAGCTGTTGGTTCCTGAGGGGTTGTTTGAGAAATGTTAATCTTAAGCATTTGTACTTCAAATTACCATCGTAATAAAAAAAAATTTCCACAAATTGAGCAGCGTGTATGTAACATGGGTATGACCACTGCATGGACTGTAGTGAATTTTATGAGCATTTTGGCTTTGTTCCTTTTAAGGGAACATTATCAAAGCAATTGCACTTTGTTTTAAAGCATCTTTTGGGTTCATGTATAACTAAAGGCAAAACTTTTTTTTTTTTTTTTAATTGCTTTCTGTGCCCCTTTTTAGGGAGATTCACCCTCTCTATTCGTCCTGTTAACTATTATCATTGAAAATTAAAATAAAAGAAAATTCCAAATTTTGGGTTGTTCCCAGAAAAGTAAGAGGGGAAATCTTCCAATGGGACACTAGTTCTGGTGACCTGGGGGTGCCCAAGGAATTTGCGTGGATTTCCTCTCACTTCCTGTTTAACAGGGACAGGAAGTGAAGGAAAATGGGACTGTCATGGTTATGTAATAGAGTTTTATTTATTTATTTATTTCAGGTACTTATATAGCGCCGTCAATTTACGCAGCGCTTTACATGTACATACATTGTACATTCACATCAGTCCCTACCCTCAAGGAGCTTACAATCTAAGGTCCCTAACTCACATTCATACATACTAGGGACAATTTAGACAGGATCCAATTAGCCTACCAGCATGTCTTTGGAGTCTGTCAGCTTACCTGTCTCCATGTGTTCATCTCTAAAGACCAGCTGACTCTCACCTGACTGGTTTTATAACCTCTCCTCTAAGCATGGCCCCACCCCAGGCCCTATCAGTGAACCCTATATTAACCTGTGCACTGCAAGCCAGCAGTGCTGATCAACCATTGTGTGTTGGCTTTCGTGTGTACTTGCTGTGTTTCCTGCGTCTGATTCCAGTTACCGACTTTGGCCTGTTCTCGACTATTCCTGTCTGCTCGTGACCCTGACCTTTGGCATGTCCCTGACTATCCCTGTTTGCCTGTGACCCTGAACCTTGGCGTGAACTCTTGCCCTTGTCTGCTTGTGGCCCCGACCTTGGCTTATTCCCTTACTATCCCTATCCTCCTGTTTCCTACTGTGGGTTTGAGCTGGGGGACCCTGGGGGTCGAGACCTGGAGCCAGTTGCAGCCCAGTCCATCCTCACCACTAGAGGCTCTGGTGAACACCTGCTGGCTCTAATGCCCTGTACACACGGCGAACATTGATCAGGCATTCTGACAACAAAATCCATGGATTTTTTCCGACGGATGTTGGCTCAAACTTGTCTTGCATACACACAAAGTTGTCGGAAAATCCGATCGTTCTGAAAGCGGTGATGTAAAACACGTACATCGGGACTATAAACGGGACAGTAGCCAATAGCTTTCATCATAATTTATTCTGAGCATGCGTGGCACTTTGTGCGTCGGATTTGTGTACACACGATCCGAATTTCCGACAACGGATTTTGTTGTCGGAAAATTTTATAGCAAGCTCTCAAACTTTGTGTGTCGGTAATTCTTATGGAAAATGCGTGATGGAGCCTACACAAGGTCGGAATTTCCGACAACAAGGTCCTATCACACATTTTCCATCGGAAAATCCTATCGTGTGTACAGGGCATTAGACTCCGCGCCCCAGGGAATCTTACGCTCTAACCCCAGTGGGATCCGTGCTGGTGTTCCAGCAGCCCTGCCTTCCTTACCACCCTGACTCCCATCCGCAGCAGTCAGCTGTAGGGTCCACTACCTTGCGGTGCACTCCTGATCCCTACGGTGTGCATCTGTCACGTAGCCTCAAGGTGACCTGACAGGGACACAGATGACAAAAAACCTGATGGGTTATGACCCACTCTTACTCTATCCAAATTGAAAAAGTTTTGCCTATAGTTCTACTTTCAGTCCTGGTTTTACCAGACATATCAGTAACTTTAACATTTCTTAACCAAATCATTTGCCAAAAAAGATGTCTATAAACTCCAGGGCCACTAAAAATGTCCCAGGTTCATCTCGCTAGTGCAGGGGGCAGCCAGGCACACAGCAGCATTCACTCCTCTGACTCATTAAATAGTGTAGGGGTTGCCATTTTCTGTATGTATTGCTAAATACCTTGGATAGGGCAGGGTGTTGTGGGATACTCCCAGAATTCTACAATACAGTAATAAAAAGACACTTTACTCTGCAGCTACTTCATAGAACAGCCCCCTAATGATAGCTCAGGGAATGGGCAGCACTGGAACACCATAAGCAATGTTCCAGGCCAGGCAAGCCTTGGTATTAGTGCACCCAGATCCTGCACTCAGGTCTGTACTGACAAGTCCTTGGATACTGGGATGCCTCCCTAGTACCCAAGGCAGACAATTCCTTAGTGGACTCTACAGACTGGATCTTAGGTGAAATCCCCCTTTAGGTTCAGAGATTCTTGGTAAATAAGCCTCCCAGCTTTAGCATAGCTGGGACATTGATGAGCTGCTTGGCAAATGTCAGCTGGACTGCCAGAGAGGGCAGCAGCCCTCCAGTCTGAGAACTTCTCCTCCTCCTCCTGGACAAGAACTAGGCTGCTCCAGGCTATTTATGCTTACTCCCAGCCACCATCTGGGCACCCTCCCCCTAGGGATTGGCTGAGACCACATTAATGTTCAGCTGCTGATTTGCTTCATTCAGCCCACTACATTCTAGAATCTTCCAGAAAGCAGGGGGAAGTAATCAAACCTGCAGCCAGTGAAACCCAGAACAACCCAAAGCAATCACACACTGCTCCACCGATTACAGAGGAGCGCAAAAAGAACTACATTTATTTATCTGACAGCCTAGTACCTGCATAGGAGGGTGCCACACTACTACATATTTGTTGAAAAGCTATAATGGAGTGGCTGGCAAATATAAGGGCTCATGCACAGAGGCATACAATATGCTACATTCAGATCTCTAATTTATAGGGATTTGAACACAGTGGTATTTTATGCTATGGACCCATTAACCCAGCACTGTTTTGGTCTATGGCATTTAGCTGCAACCAAAACAAGGATATTTCTGCATCCACACTGATTTTTGACTGCTTATTACGCTGCACACACGTATATGTGTGTGCAAGTATTTGCATGTGTACAGCATAAATGGGCTGTATCTGCTGGTATTTCTGCTGCCCAGGGAATTCAGTGCCAAAATATAAAAATTGTGTAGACAATGGTGCAGGTGCATTATGGCTGGTGTCTTAAAGTGTTTGTTACACCCCAGCATTTCATATTCCTGATATGTGCCTGCTGTACCATTTACTTGTATAAAAAGTCTCCTGTTATTTTGTATTGCTTCCTTTGTGTGAAATCCCTGTCAGTCCCTCTGCTTTTCTATTAACTGACCACACTAAGCAGGAGAAGACACCGTGGTCCGTTCTTTAGCTATGCTGGGAACCCGGCCTGCTCTCCTCCAATGATCACACTTGTCCTGACATCCCCCTGCACAGCCATTCATCACTGGTTCACAAGTTCACTGTGCTGCTGCTCCCTATCAGCTCTTATGCAGCTGAGAACAGAGGGAATGTGATCACTTCTAAAAAGGTATTCATAATGGTTTCTTTATATCTATACTCAAATATTTTGCTTTCATTTCTATTTTACAAGGGGGTAATTTACAATCACTTTAAGTCATCCTGTGCCACTGCCTACATATTTAGATTTTGCCTTGAATAAGCCATTTACACAGAGGTGCAGGCTCAGATTGAGTCATTTAGTCATTCTGTGGTAGCAGCACATGAATGACTTATTCAGGGCAAATTGTAAATATCAACAATGTGTAGGCAGTGGTGCAGGTGCAAAATGACTTTACTTTAGTAAGCATCTCAACCCATATTTTTTAATTTAGATTTAATTTTTCAACCAACAAAAATCATGGCCAAATCATCATTCTAAACAACCACTTCTAATTTTCACATGATGCTCAGATACTTGAAAATCATAAATGAGAAATATTCCAAAGTTTTCAGAGATATTCAAAAGTGTTCCAAAACATTTTATATAGTGTGCATATAGATCTTTTACAAGTGCCCCCCCCCCCCCCCCCCAAAAAAAACCCCTTACCCCTAATGTTTAGATTTAAATTCGAACACAATGCATCAATCCATTTTTCCAGATCCTTTCGAACTTCCATAAAATGTTGCATTGAATATTACATATTTATCCATTTCCCAAATCCAGTCCTCCAATGTAGGAGGATTGGGTGAAACCCATCGAGAGGCTTTCAACTTGCATACTATAAAAAGAGATCTCATGGCCACTACTTGATCACAAGTCATCCTGTTAGAATTCATATAACCCAAGATGCATAAAACTGGGTCTAGAGCAGCGGTTCTCAACCCGTGGGTCATGCCCCCCTGGACCAGTGGCCACCCAGCTGGGCTTTTCCTGGAGCCTGTGGCTGCCCATTAAGTTCACGGCATGGCTGGGGGGGTGGAAGCTAGAGACAGTGGGCTGGTGAGGAATGTGAAGTAGGAGAGGATGGAAGAGACCCTATCTCCTGATTTCGGCATAGGTGTCACTGCTGCGAGACACCACGGAGCCGGAGACAGTGAGTAACACTGCCTGCGATTATAGTTGCCATTAAAAGTCCCCACTACAGTTCTCAGACCAGCAGATGACCTTGATCAAGAGCACCTAAGTTGGCTCATCAGAACTCCCCCCAGCACTGCCACCGATCCCATTCTCGCCCCCCCCCCCCCCCAAGAAGGAGCAAGAAAAGGGAAAAAATATAAAGAAGACATTAGGATAGAGCGAGATAAAAGGGAAAGAAAGGAGAACAAAGAGTGGTACGTTCAAAAATGTGCCAGAAGGGGTTTTAATACTGTATGAGTGGAAGGGACTCGGGGAGCGCTAAAAATCCACGGGTTAGGGCCGCAAATTACTTGCCTTAGGTGCTGACAATCCACGCTACGAAAATAATTTTAATGTTAGGGGTCCCCACAACTTGAGGCATTTTATCAAGGGGTCACAGCACTAGAAAGGTTGAGAACCATTGGTCTAGAGTCAGCCTGGAGTTTAGCAAGTCCAGCACTTCCTGCCAGTACTGAAATAGCTTTGGACATTTCCAAAAGAGGTGCATAAAGGAGCCAGGAGATTGAGTGCATTTTGCACATTCAGAGTTTTCTCTCCTGCCTACCCTGTACAACAACTTTGGGGTATGATTAACTTTATACAGAATAAAAAGTTGAGTTACTCTGAGTAGGGAATATAACGGTTTGCTCTGTAATATTTGATCCAATATATTCCCAAGAGTCACGTTGATCTCTGCCTCCCATCTTTGTCTACATGGAACAGTAACACCAGAGAGCATTTCACAAAATCGCATATAGACCCTAGCAAAAAGACCCTTCGTAGTGTTTGATCTGGCTACACTGTCCAAAATAGGAACAGAGGAGACTGTTGAGGTCAAACCTTGAATCTTCAAAGCATATCTTGCAGATATTGAAAAAAACATTTTTGGTCTAGGTTATATTCAGTACAAAGTTGTTGATCAGATTTCAAGACCCCATCGGCGTGTAGTTGTATCAGGGTAGTAATCCCTGCACTCTCCCATCTGGAAAATCCTTCCAGTTGTAAAATTTCTGGAAATGCTCTATTTGACCTAAATGGCATAAATCGAGTATAGCCTGAAATACCCAGTATTTTTTTAGTAGACTGCCAGACCTTGTATAGCAAATATAATATTGGATAGATGATATGATTAAAATGTGCAATAGTGAAATCTACCACCAGCAAAGGATCACCATTGTGAAATAAGTGAGTAATTTGTTGCACCATAGTAGGTTCCGAAAGATGGTAGCAAGTTCTTTAAAGCAGAGGTCCGTGGCCTGTTGGGTGGGTGGCAGGCAGGTGAGCGAGCCCTAAATTAACTACCTTCCCTGCCAGCACACTGCCTCCTCATCCCATCTATGACTGACGCCCCCTGCTGTCCGTATACCAGTACTGCAGACTACAGAACAAAGTGCTGATGTGTTGTGTTTCGGACCATTTATACTGCAGCACCCAGTGTGTTATGTATAAAGAAGGGGGAATAACACAGCGACAGAAACCATGTCCAACTATGTAAGTACATATCAACCTGGCATATCTTTGTCTGCAGTTGGGGAGGGGGGGGGGGGTTGTAATCATAGTTGGCAATTGTCCCAATTTGCCCGGCACATTCTTTCTTTTTCTCTCTCTGTCCCCCTTACCCTTTCACACTCTGTCTCCCACTCGCTCTCCCTCCATACCCCTCTCACTTTCCCCTTCCTCATTTAGCCACGCCCAATATTTAGCGTAATTTAAACAGCACCCATTTTTCGCTACAGTGCGCTTTGTATTTCTCACTTGTTTGCGACCACTCCTAATTAAAATATTACTCTGCCTACATAAAAAGTGTGTCCCTAAAACTTGCTTGAGAATGTTGGCAACTATGGTAGTAGTACGGGCTGAAGCTGGGGCTCTACCCTGGTGGGATTACATGTCCTAGCATTCCCATGGCAGTGTATATAGCTTTAATAAACTTCTCCAGGAAGTCCCAGGATGCTTTGTATAGCAGTATACAGAGTTGAGCATGTTCCTCCAGGAGGAATACATGTCTCAGCATTAAAGTGATTGTAAAAGTTTGTTTAAAAAATAAAAATAAAAAATAAACTAACATGTTATACTTACCAGCTCCGTCCAAGGGTTTTGCACAGAGCAACCCTGATCCTCCTTTTCTGGTGTCTCCCTGGCAGCGCTCCTAACTCCTGACTCCTCCTCGAGTGCCCCCACGGAGAGACACTTTTCCGAGTCCTGCTGCGTCAATTAACACAGACAGCAGGACTCGGCCCCACCCCCTGGCTCCGTATCAGTGGATTTGATTGACAGCAGCGCGAGCAAATGGCTCCTGCTGCTATCAATCTGTCCAATGACAGTGGCTGGAGCTGCTGTGCTCATTCTCGTTGCTGGAACGATTGGGTTCAGGTAAGAAAAAGGGAGGTGCTCTGGGGGGGAGCTGTTGCAGCACAAAGTTTTTCACCTTAATGCATAAAATGCATTAAGGTGAACAACCCCTAGGGTTTACAGCTCCTTTAACGTCAAACAGTATACTTAGCCGAGTACACTCCTCCAGGAGGACTACATGTCCCAGCATTACCTGCCAGACAGTGACTTCCCTCTATGAGGACTACAAGTCCCAGCATGCTTTGCTTGGCAGTATACATAGCTTAGCTTACCTTACCTTACCTTTAAATACAAATTTGTACATCGCATAACTGCTCTACTTTATTTTCATAAGGTAAATATATATGACTGGACTTCTCACATCAGACTAGAGCAATCATAATAGAATGAAACCTGATTGTGCTCTTTTGTAGGTGGAGAAAAGTACTCTGCATCCAGAAATCCCATTCTATAATGTCTTTGGAAAATATCCCGAATGTAATAAGGGAAAATAACAAAATACAGCAAGTGGGCTGGATCCACATTAAGGTTCTGGTTGATAGCACTCTAGGATAGGCATCAGTATACCATTGAAAAAAATGAGTTTGGGAGGAAAGCTTTTAGAATGAGGATTTATAGCAATTGTTGAAATGCTTACATTTTCCCTGGTTCTTCCTTTCCACCTCATCAATGCACTAATGTCATTTTAAAATAAAATCTTATATGTTTAATTCCGTACACTTTTTTTTTTTTAGATTAAGTGATCCGATCACTGTGTCTCTTCACTTAACAATGCAATATATGGCTAGTGGGATGGGTCAGCAGGGTGCTGTACATAGCTTCCCATAAACAGCACTGCACCCTGTCTCAGTATTATTTTAGGCTCGATTCACACCTATGCATGTTGCTTTTGAGCGTTTTTGGAGGTTTTTTTTTCATGCTTGCCACGTTTTTGAGCCGCGTTTTTGCCGCGATTTTGCCGCGATTTGCGTTTTGCGTTTTTTTTTTTTTTTTTACATTTTTTTTTTACAGTCTTGAAAAAAAAAAATTAAAAAAAAAAAAAAAAAAAAAAAAAAACGGCAAAAACGCATCAAAAACGCACCAAAAACGCATCAAAAACGCTGCAAAAACGGTGCACTTGCGTTTTTGATGCTTGTCCATTGAATTCTATTACATGCAAAACGCTGCATTTTGCATGAAAAAAAGTCCCTGACCCTTTCCAAAAATGCAGAGAAACAAAAAGGCATTGATGTGAACATGTTCCATAGGAACCCATGTTAAAAAATTCCCGTGCATTTCTGCAAAATGCAAAATGCATCAAAAAACGCGCTAGTGTGAATGGAGCCTAAAAGTCGGGCACACACTGGGGTTGATTTACGAAAGGCAAATCCACTTTGCACTACAAGTGCACTTGGGAGTGCAGTCGCTTTAGATCTGAGGGGAAGAACTGGAATGAGGGGAAGCTCTGCTGATTTTATCATCCAATCATATACAAGCAAAAATGCTGTTTATTTTCCTTGCATGTCCCCCTCAGATGTACAGTGACTGCACTTCCAAGTGCACTTGTAGTGCAAAGTGGATTTGCCTTTAGTAAATAAACCCCACTGTGTGTTCAACCGGTGGGTTAATTGAAAAAAAACTGTCAGCTCTGGTCGGAGCCGCTGTACTAACTATGCAAAGTTAGTATAGCGATCTCCCCTGCTGAGCTGTTGTATTCTGACAGAGCCCCCCCCCCCCCCCTCGCTAGAACACTCTGATCAGAGCTCTCCACCAATGGCTGAGAGCACTGATGGGAGCCCAGGAATGGGTCGGCTGCTGGTTTTCCAGCATGCTTGTCCAACAGAAGCCAGCCGAACAGCTAGCTTCTGTCGAACAGGGTGGCATACACACGGGCTGAATGTTGGCTGTTTTTTTTTTTATAATCTGGCCGATGTCTCTCGACATTGAGCCTGTGTGTCCCCGGCTTAAGAGCTCTCTGCCCTGGTGCAAACAGTGGGTTAGCTCATGGGAGGTAGGCAAATATAAAAATCCTTTGATGGCTGGTAGTGGCGTCTCCAGCTTTTATATTTATGGGGGGACAGGGACAAAAGTAGGAGGGGCAACTATAAAATGCAATTATATATATATATATTCTGGGGCCCTTTACTTTTGTTGTGGGGCCCTTATTATTATTATTATTATTACGATCCAACAACTAGACCCTTTCACATGTTTTGCAGTGAGCTCCCTTCTCACTGTATTGGGGCCCCCCAGTGTGGCAGAAAACAAGAGATATGTTACCGGCACACCAGGAAAAATATAAGGGTCCAAAGCCGTGGAAGAACTACCAGGGTTGCAAAGGTTGCACTTTTGACCGGGCCTTGGTGCTCTGTCACTCCTCTTGCTGTCCTGCCCCTGCTATTGACAGCGTTGGACTGGTGTCTGTCTCCTTGGCAGCGGTGGCAATCTATTAGGACCCAGCAGGGACAGCAACAATGGTAGTTCTTCCGCTGGTCCACAGTGGGAGGATTCCCCCATCCACCTGGAAAGTGTAGATGGGGGGGATTGGAACATTCTTTTTTTTTTTTTATTCATCCTAATAGTTGAATGAAAAAAATTATCAATGTATGGGCTGCCTAAGAGCTAAGACCAGCCATAGACAGTTTAAATCTTGGCCGTTTCAGCGAGAACTGGCTGAGATTTAAACCATTAATGGACAGGCTGAATGTACCAAGTTGATTGATCAAATTGAGTATAACCAGCCCCGCCGCATTCTCTTATGATTATCGCTAGCGATTGTTATATCTGCTAGTGATAATCGCTATTTGTCAGGAGAATACAATTCCTTAGCGGGAGGGATTGTGCTGATGGGGGAATCATGCAAGTTTCTTTCCTGCAATCTGTGGTTGCAGGAAAGAAATTTGCACCATCTATGGGCTGCCTAACTGGAACTGAAAGTTTGTGAATGTCTTGAAAGCACAGGAGAGGGGGAGGGAGACAGATGGGGGAGAGAAGGGAGGCAGATAGGGAAAGTTCAGTAATTACAGTGCATAGCTCCCAACTGTCCCTGATTTCGAGGGGCTGTCCCTGATTTGGAGCAATGTCCCTCTGTCCCCCTCACGTGTCCCTCATTTTGGTCTGATCCATATGGTTGTATATAAAAAGCACTTTTTATCTTTCAAAAAGTGTTTCCCAGTGCTAAACCTTTCATCCAATTTCTAAATGGCTGCATTTGTACATTTTAAAAACCAATATAAAGGAATAGTAGTGGCAAAAAAAGTCCTTGTGGATTTAATTAACCTTTTTTTGGTTAATTCTCCTTTAAAGGGGGTGTGGCAGGGGGCGTGTCCTATGCTTACATACGTTTGTTAATAGGTGTCACTTTTTCCCATCTCAAAATGTTGGGAGGTATGACAGTGTACACTCACCCACAGGTCCAGGCTGGGAGCTCAGGCATCATTGACACATAGAGGAATCTGCAGTTGCTGTTTTATATATTTTCCACCCACACATCCCCTCTTCAGATACAGCTGTACGCCGGGGATAGTGTGGGCGGGACAGAAAGACAGAGGAGGAGCAGAAGTGGGAGGAGGAGGAGCAGCTGTATTTCTCTTTGATCTCCCGTCAGTGAAGGAGGTGGGTGTGTTCACTGGGCTGTGTAAGAGTGTCACAAATACTCTTATGCCCCATACACACGATCGGACATTGATCGGACATTCCGACAACAAAATCCTAGGATTTTTTCAGACGGATGTTGGCTCAAACTTGTTTTGCATACACACGGTCGCACAAAGTTGTTGGAATTTCCGATCGCCAAGAACGCGGTGACGTAAACCACGTACGACGAGACTAGAGAAGGCCAGTTCAGAACCAAGCGCGGCACTCTTTGGGCTCCTTTTGCTAATCTCGTGTTAGTAAAAGTTTGGTGAGAGACGATTCGCGCTTTTTCAGACTCGTGGTTTTCAGATCGTTTTCTGCTGTTCAGTTTGTGCTTGTGTATCTGCTCTTCAGTGCGTGCAAGCAAGCTACGCGTGACTTTGTCATTGTGTTCTTGTTCGTTACTGTTTTTCAGGTCGCTCTTCACAGGCCTCTCTGTTCTTCAGTGAGTGCTGTTACTTCGTTCTGAGCAGCCGACCGTTTTCTAGCCATGTTGCGTATATGTACTCCTTGTACAGTTCGTGCTGTGCGGGGGCTTGGTGTTGGGGTCCTGACCTTGACACAAGTCCAGTCCATGAACAGGGTGGGGAGGAGTTCATGGACCAAGAATTGGTTGCTTCAGCGTGACCAGTTCTGTCATATGCCTTTGCTCTGTGAGATCCGTGAGAATAATCCTGATGATTTCAGGAGGGGGGAATATGATAGGTGTACCTTTATACTTTGGTGTTTAAAAATTCCCATAAATAAATGTTATCTTGATGTTGGCCAAGAATGTTTGTGTCTAATCTGCTTTCCATGTTTATGTGCAAAAAGACAAATTTTTTTTTTGTTTTCCTCAACAGTTTCCTTCCACGCCACAGGAATGGCAGACTGTGGCCTCCCACTTTGCCCAGCGGTGGGACTTTCCTAACTGCGGAGGGGCAATTGATGGGAAACACGTCCACATCATCCCACCACCCAACTCGGGGTCATACTATTATAATTACAAGGGGTTCAATAGTATTGTGATGTTGGCTGTGGTGTCGGCTACTTATGAGTTCCTGTATGTGGACGTGGGGAAGAATGGCCGGATGTCCGATGGTGGAGTGATCACCCAGACCAAGTTGTACAGGCGTCTCCAGAATGGCAGCTTGGACTTGCCACCTCCAGAAGACAATTTGGAAGGACTCCCATTCGTCTTCATTGCGGATGAAGTCTTTGCGCTGGGGGACCATCTTATGTGGCCATTCCCGATGAGGACCCTCACCCCGGACCAGAGGGTTTTTAATTACCGGCTGGCCAGAGCCAGAAGAGTGGTGGAAAACACATTTGGAATCATGGCCAGCCGGTTCCGCCTATTTCTTACACTCGTACACATGGCGGAGTACAAACTGAATCACATTATCCTGGCGTGCTGTGTTCTACACAACTTTTTATGGCAACATTCTGCCAACTATGCTGGCTCAGTTGGGGCTGAGGCCGGAATTCAAAATGAACCAACCCTGACGGCGCTTGAAAGTGGCCGTCCTGGCTTGCCCTCCCTGAGTGCCCGTGATGTCCGGCTAAGATGCCTTGAATTCTTTGTGGGTAGGGGGGCTATCAGTATGCCAGACAATGTGTGAAACCTTTGTCAAATAAAAAAAAAACATTAAGCAAATCTTTGGTGACATTTACTGCTTGTGTTTGTTTTAGCTGACCCTGACAGAAATGTGTTGAGTCCTGAAAATGGCGTGATTGTGTAACCTTATACAAAGCATTGTTGGGTGTTATTTACTAAAGGCAAAGACACTTTGCACTACAAGTACACTTGAAACTGCACTTGGAGTGCAAAGTGGATTTGCCCTTAGGAAATAACCCCCATTGTCACTGAAAACACCAATTAGAGCACAACAAAAGTGTTGTAGCGTTGAGACAATAATCCACACATTCTTGATTAACAATCTTTTTCTTGTCAATTTTGTTTATTGAGTTTTGAAACTTTTCAAACAAGGTTACAATAAATAGTAGCAGTTAAAGAAAACATATAATTGATAATAGTGTCTAAGTAGAGTTCCAATATTAAAAGAAAGAAGACATAAAATTAACTTAAATGAATCCATAACTGGTATTTCGTTAAATAATATGTTTGGTGTAGATATCAGATAGAAACAAAGCAGGTATCACCTTTATATATAATGTTACCTTGGTAGAGACTATAATAAAAGATAATATAACTTATTTTCTTGATATATATATATATATATATATATATATATATATCGTAGCATTATTGTG
Organism: Lithobates septentrionalis; assembly: GCA_037952835.1. Classification (NCBI taxonomy): domain Eukaryota; kingdom Metazoa; phylum Chordata; class Amphibia; order Anura; family Ranidae; genus Lithobates; species Lithobates septentrionalis. Next base: position 3,444,477 of record JBBDGP010001201.1, on the reverse strand, counting down.
CTTTAAGATGATAGAAAAAATAAAGAAATAAAGAAATAAAAAATACATATACATATATTAATATATATATATATATACACATACATACACATACACATATACACACATATATATATATATATATATATATATACATACATACACACACACGTGTGTCTATTGTATATCCAATAAGTGCGTATTAATTTAATGGAACTCAGTAACTATTGTTTAATAATAGATATGAAGTTATAATAGAAGAATTCTGCTACTAGTATAGTGTAGAAAAAGGAAAAAAAAAGAAAAGACAGACTAAAAAGAAAAAGTAGAAAAGAGAGAAAGGTAAAGGAAAGAAGAATGAAGATAAAGTCCCCGAGGTTTCTTATAGTGGTAATCATATATATGGGTACGCTAAGTATATATTTGAAGTTGTGTTACAAAGGTCTTAATAATGTGGTGTCAAAATTGGGAGAGAAAAAATGAGTCACCCAAGGATTCCAAATTTTTTCAAATTTTTCTATTTTATCATTGGTTATGGCTTCTGTTTTGGAATGAGTCATAGCTTGATTTATTCTATTCTTGGTTTCAGAAATTGTTAATGTTGTGGTTTTCCAAGCTTTGGTGATTGTCTGTTTTGCCGCTGTGGTGATTTGTATCAGGAGGTTAAATTGAGTGTGTGAAATATTCGCTGGTTTTAGATTTAGGAGAGCAATTGAAGGATCCGGTTTGATCGATTTTTTGAATAGGGTTGAGAGGAAAACCTCTTTCCAAAACTGTTTTGTAACCGGACAGTCCCAAAATATATGTATATGCGATCCTAATTCACCACAGCCACGAAAGCAGAGCGGAGAGTATTGGGGAACAAATTTTGCAATTCTGACTGGGACCAAATACCAGCGCATAAGTACTTTATAGTTTGTCTCCAGAGCTATAACATTTTGTGAAGATGATTTTGTTGTGGACCAAATTTTTTTCCCAAGTGGATGCTTCCAAATGAAGTCCAAGGTCTCTCTCCCATTTCGTCGTATACGATGGTAGATCTGCATTGGGTAAAGTGATAAGATAATTATATAATAGTGATATAAGACCTTTTGAATGGGGATCATGTTTACATATGCGTTCAAAATGTGTGAATTCGTCTAGGTTACTCTTTCCTTGTATATATGGTGTAAAAATTTTTTTGATCTTTAGATAACGAAAAAGTTCTGAATTGGGAAGCTGATGACTATCACACAGTTCAGGGAATGTTTTAAATGAGGTAGATGTCGATAAGTCACAAAGTTGAGTCAGATTGGAGGAAATCCATTTTTTAAAAGATTTTGGAAATGTGCTAGCTGGGTAGAAAAGTGGGTTTCTGATAAATGACAAAAGGGGAGCATGTGGAGATTGCAGTCTATGGGTTATTTTAAATGTATCCCAGATGTTTATTGTGTGTTTGGTAATCTTATTATTAATATTTTTATGATCAGATGTATTGGACCATATTAGATTTGTTATAGAGAATGGATCACAGTCAATTGATTCAAGTCCTACCCAATGTGGGATTTCATTTTTCGCATGGTATTTAGGGATATGTGCTATTTGAGCTGCATGATAGTAAGTGGCAAAATTAGGAAATCCTAATCCACCTTTAAGTCTGGGAAGGTACAGTGTGAATTTAGGTAAACGAGATTTCCGGGAACCCCAAATGAACTCTAGAGTTTTTCGTTGGAGTTTTCTAAGAAAGTATGCTGGAACTGGAATGGGTAACACACGAAATAGATATAAAATTTTAGGTAGAATGGTCATCTTAATGACATTTATTTTACCTATCCATGAGATTGGTAAAGAGGACCATTGTTTAAGGAGATTTGTGATTAGCCGCAGTAGTGGGGGAAAGTTAGCCGAGAAGAGTTCAAATAAATTGGGGGTTAGCTTAATTCCTAAGTAAGCCAGGTGTGATGTAGACCAAGAAAAAGGGAGGGATGTTTGTGCTTGTTGTAAAGTGTGAGGAGGTAAGGAGATATTTAAGACTGTAGATTTTTGGGGGTTGATATTAAGTCCAGATATGTGGGTAAAATGCTCTATTATTTTTAAAAGGTTGGGAGCTGATATATGAGGGGAAGACATAAAAATTAATAAATTGTCAGCAAATAAGCATATTTTATGTTGATGGCCAGCTAAGTCTAACCCTTTAATTGAGGGGTTCATTCGAATAGCCTGAGCAAGGGGTTCAATAAGTAGGGCAAATAAAAGTGGGGACAGTGGACAACCCTGACGCGTTCCTCTATTTATGTCAAATAAACTTGATTTGTATCCAGCATATCTAATATAGGCTTTAGGATTATTATATAATGATGAAACCCAATTAAGGAAGTGAGGACCGAAGCCCCATTTTTGTAGGATAAAATGCAAGTAGGGCCATGACACTGTGTCAAATGCTTTCTTAATATCTAACGACAGAAGACACATGGGTATTTGTCGTGTTTTAGCTGCTTGAATCAGTAGCATTGCCCTGCGTACATTATCTGCTGCTTGGCGAAAAGGTATGAAACCTACTTGATCCTTATTTATTAGTGAGCCTATAATGTTATTTAAACGAGTCGCTAGAATTTTAGCTAGTAGTTTTATATCAAGATTAAGCAAAGAAATGGGTCTATAATTAGCACACGATGTTTCGTCAGACTGGGGCTTAGGTATCATTATGATTATAGCTGTTAGAGTTTCAGGGCGAAAGGATTGATTATTTAGAAGTGAATTGAAAGCTTCAGATAGCATTGGCGCAAGGAGATGAGAAAATTTTTTATAATATAAGGCAGAAAAGCCGTCAGGACCTGGTCGTTTGTTTGTATTATGTCGGTTACCTCTGGGTTATCAGTTGTGGTTAAGGCAGTAGTGTTACTAATGGATGATAATTATAAAGTAACGGTTAATACTTATATGATAACAAAATTTACTTCTATGCAGTAAAAAGTATTTTGAACAAAATGAGATAAGACCCTTTTAATAATGAAGGAAAAAAGGGAAAGGGGTGGGGATGGGGGAGGGGGGGGGGTGTAGAATTGGAGGAGTAGGAGGGAGGGAAAAAAGGAATGTGAGATAGGGGAAGGGGAGGAGAAGGAGGTAGGAGTGTAAAGGGAATAGGGATAAATTGGATAATTTAAATATTAATTTATTCTAATCTAGAGAGGGAAAAAAAAAAAAGAGAGAAGAATCTGAGGTTAAACTATGAACTATTCAAAGGAAGTAAATTTAGGATGGGTAAAAAGGAATAAGTATTCAGTATCTATAGAATGGGTGAAAGATCATTCAAGTTTAAATGAGCTGCAATGAAACAAGCAAAATATATTTAGTCCATTGAATCTGGAGGATCTTGGTCTGGGGAGTTGAATCGACCCCTCTTGGATGAGCTTTGTTTGTTTCTGTCATTTCCGATTTCGGAGGTATGTTGTGGAGAGCTAGATATTGTACGTCGCCGAGGACTAGCAGATGGTCTTTCGCAAAGGTGAAGTTTTTGCAGGGTGTTCAATAATTCATCATAGGATTTGCATGAATGTTTGGTGCTTTGATATGTGAAACGAAGAGAGAATGGGAAACCCCATTGATAAGGAATCTGATGCTGTTGTAGATTTTGTAGGAACGGTTTCATCTCGCGTCTTTTAGCAACAGTTATTGGGGATAGGTCAGCAAAGATCTGGTATGGGTGACCTTGAAAGATAAGGGATTCTTTACTCCTTGCGGCGACCATGATTTGCTCCTTGGTGCGAAAAAAGTGAAATTTCACAATTATGTCGCGAGGAGGACCTTCTGACTTGCGAGGTGCTAAAGCTCTATGTATCCTGTCTATTTCCAGCCTCTCAATTGAAATTGACGGTGTTAAATCTTGAAATAGGGCGGTAATAGTTGATGGAAGGTCAATAATAGACTCAGGAATACCGCGTATGCGGATGTTCGAGCGCCGTGCTCTATTTTCAAAGTCCTCCAAACGCGTTTGCAGCAATACATTTTAGTTTTTAAGAGAGTCTAATTCATTTTCATGAGTCATTATATTAGTTTCCATGTCTTCCATTTTATTTTCTAAATCAGCGGTGCGCTGACCTAAGTCACAAATTTCTTTAGTCAATTTTTCAGTTATATGGTCGGAGGTCAGCTTTAAGGCTTTCTGCAGCATTTTCTCTATTTGATTCAGAACATTTGGATGTAATGAATCTGTTAGTTGTTGCTGAGAGGTGGCGCTGTATTCAGTGTCTGTGTCATACATAACATGAGGTAAAGGCTGCTGCCTGTCAGCGCGAGATGTGCCTGTGTGAGGAGATTTAGACTGCGCCATCTTACAGGAGCCTCTGGGGAGATTATCTCTGAAGGATTTTGTCTTATTTTTCCCGCGGGTGGCTCCCAAAACCATGTCAGAATATACCCAGGGCACTGAGGAAGATGTGGGTAAGTTTTATATATAATTTACCCTTACATACGGGTGTATATGACGGCCGTGAGGTCCCGAGTAAAGCAAAGCTTCAGTGGGACATGTCCGTCGCCGTCAGCTCCGCGCATGCGCCGATTAACAATCTTTTTAATACCTGCACAATCACATGTGCATTTAGAAAAGGTTTTTAAAACAAACCAACATGTTTTTTGTATAACAATTTTTGGGATCACATTAGAAAAAGTAGAAATGTCCATTTAAGATAAAACAGGCATGTTTAAAACCAACAAGAAAGACACAAATCTTGAACTTAAAAAGTTCACATTTGGTAGAACTTGAAGGCAATATCAGACATGAGTATTTAGGAGCTGTGTTTGATATTGCGTTCAGATGGGGTGAAGTCACCCCCGGAAAAGCCAAATTTGGAAGATGCACACAAATAGCCGAATGACAACATGTGCTAGCTGCCATCATGGGGATCAAGGGACCTGTTTTGTGGGAGCCACCCCTTCCTCACAGCTACTTTATTATTGAGGAAGGGGTTGCACCCCCAAAATGCGTCCATTGATCTCCCGTGATGGCAAATAGCACATGTTGACTCACTGTGTGCATCCTCAAAATTTGGCTTTTCTCCAATTAAACAAAAAATGTTAAAATTGTAGCACACCATAAAAGAAAGGGCTTTGGAGGGGTTTTAACTACTTCCCACCCGGCCAATGTACATAAACGGCCGGGTGGGCGCTCTCTCCTTCTGAGTGGACGTTCAGGAACGTCCCTCAGAAGGAGCGGGATCGCGCGCGCGCGTGCCCGCGCAGCGGCGCGATCCCGATGCGCTCGTGTCCCCCGGACACGGCGCATCTCGGATCGGCAGGAGGGCTCTGTGATTGGCCCTCCTGATCACATGACGGCCGTGTCCAATCACAGCCGTCATGTGATGTAAACACAGCCGGTTGCTAGGCGATCAGCTCTCCTCTCCTCACACGGAAGTTGTCGCTGAGGAGGAGAGGAGAGGGGATCGCTGCAGCCGGCTGATGATCAGTGAGTATGAGCTGTTTTTTACAGCTTTTTACACACTGATCACCAACCTAGTGTCAACACACATGTAAATACATACATGTAAAACACACACATGTCCCCACATAATGTAAAACACAAACATGTCCCCACATAATGTAAAACACACATGTCCCCAAAACACATGTCCCCAAATAATAAAAAAAGCTGTCCCCCACATATGTCACACTAAAATCACATGTCCCAATGGTAATCTGCACACATATGTACGTGATCACCTGCACACATCTGTACATGATCATTTGCGTACATATGTCCGTGATCACACAAACCAATTATTATACACTTAACAGGATTTTTTTTATCAAAAACATGTAGCAGAATACATTTTGGCTTAAATTTATGACAAAATTCGATTTTACTGGATTTCTTTTAAAACAGAAAAAAGAAAATATTGTTTTTTTTCCAAATTTCCACTATTTTTGCGCTTATATCGCAAAAAAAAAAAAAATGGAGTCGTGAATAAATACCACCAAAAGAAAGCTCTATTTGTGCGAACAAAATGATAAAAATTTCATTTGGGTACAGTGTAGCATGACCGAGTAATTGTCATTAAAAGTGCGAGAGCGCTGAAAGCTGAAAATTGGTCTGGGAAGGAAGGGGGCGAAAGTGCCCAGTATTGAGGTGGTTAAACTCTCCCCTAAACATCAATGATGTTTTTATTTTTTTGAAGAACATCATTGATGCTTTTCTGGATGTTTTCCAAGTCCCTATTACACCCCATGATCTCCCCAATCAGGATCTGTGCATCCATGATCTTGGCCTTTCTGACATTGGGGTTTGGGTAAGGTCCATACTTCCCGTCATAGTCGGCCCTTTTCATTATGTCGACCATCTCCACCATATCCCCAAAGGACATATTTGATGCCTTAAATCGTCTCCTTCTGGATCGGGACGTTTCTGGCGCCGAGCTTTCCTCCTCCTCCTCGTTGGTGTAAATATCAGACACCTTCTCTGACTCCGCCATGTGCTCTTCCCCACTGCGCCGAACGATAAGGGGCGGGGAATAGACTAGAACGTCAGGGCGGGCGGAGTTTCACGCATGCGCAGTGTCTATAAAGCGTAACACGCGTGCGTAGTACGTACGATCTGTGAGCGGAGGAAGGAGTAACAGAGGCGCCGATCGTGATAACGAAGGTAAGATTTAACATTGGGCTTATACTGCTTCTAGATTGAGGCCTGTATTTGCACAAGTTTAGAAGACTTTAGGCTGACATTAGGGTTTGTCTTGTGTTATCTCTTGCAGTGAAAATGGATATCTTGAAAGATCAGGACTTTATGCCAATCTTCATTGATATGTTCAGGGAGCTGCCTTGTCTGTGGGAGATAAACCACCCTTAATATAAGAACCAAACAAAGAGGAAGGCAGCGCTGGATCAATTGCTGGAATTTGTGAAGACGGTGATCCCCACGGCAGACATCACCTATTTGAAGATCCTAATTGGTGGCCTGAGGAGCACTTTTATCTAAGGGAGCACAAGAAGGTCCAGGATTCCCAGAGATCCGGAGCTGCAGATGACATCTATGTCCCCAGGCTGTGGTACTATGACAGGCTGCATTTTCTGGCAGGTCAGACTGAACCCAGGTCATCACTCTCCAGTCTTCCTTCCACGCTTCCTTCCCCCCCTGCTGAGGCTTCTGACGCCCAACCTGGGCCTTCCAGGCAGCAACATGTGGAGGAGCCCAGCTTGAGCCAGGTATAGCATTCTTCTAAATATTTCTGCTTGTCCAATCAATGATGTTAACTAGATGTTAGTTTGGAGTACTAATTTATGATTGTGATTGATGATGCAAAAACTAAAACCATGTCCCTTTTTCATACACAGGGAAGTCTCAGCCAGGAGGTGGCCAGGCCAAGCAGGCCGGGCCAAGCAGGCTGCCTGATATCCAGGTCCCTCCCCTACACCTGCAAAGACAAAGTGGCAGGAAGAGAAGTAACCTGGAGGAGGCTGCCATAGGCCTCTTTTGGAAGGCTACAGAGGCCCTGAGAACCCCCCACACTGTGGAGGAGGACTTTTCTTGCATAACTGCCTGCAAAATGCTCCAAATGGAGGAGGGCCAACGACTCCTGTGTGAGTCCTTAATTTTGGAAGCTCTCAATAAGGGGTTGAGGGGCCAAATAACATCTGCTACCCACATTTGTGACCTCACACATAGTCCTCCTCCTCCTCCAGGTCCTACTACTCGTCCTCTTCCTCCTCCTCCAGGTCCTACTACTCCTCCTCCAGGTCCTACTCCTCCTCCTGCCACATCTCCAACACCAGAGCCATAACCAGGAAGGAAACGTGGAAAGAAGAACAGAAAGTGATGACCCTGGGTCCAGTCTGGTCTGGCAAAAGATGCAGCCTTTTTTAGTACCACAGCCTGGGGACACAGATGTCATCTGCTGCTTTCCGTATCTCTGGGACTTCTGGACCAGACTGCACTCCCTTAGATAAGGACTCCTCAGGCCACCAATTTTGATGTTAAATAATTGATGTCTGCCCTGGGGGTCCAAGGCTTCGCCAATTTCTGCTGTTTCTCCAGCGTTGCCTCCCTCTTTGTTTGGTTCTGAGCCCTTAATAAAGGATTTTTTATACTTGCCTATGTGTGTTTTCCTTAAAAAAGGACAGTTTGTTTGTGAGGATTCAGGTACATTTCAAAAATACAATGTGAAATTAACAAGGGACACCAACACCAAGCAACCTTCTTGAGATTAAATAATATAAGATATCAATGGTGTTGTGGTAACTTGACACACAAAACACACACAAAAATATTAGGGAGTAAAACTAACAAAAAAATAAAACAAAGATCAGCCTTGAAAAAAATACAACCCCCCCCCAAAAAAAAACAGCCTTTAAAAAAAAAAGAAAAAAGAAAACAACCAAAAAAAAATTTTGTCAGACGTGACAAATCAAAATATATTGAGGGAATCCCGATAAATAATAAAGAAAGAAGTTTGTGAGAAGTGTGAATATGAGCAGCAAAACTACTTAATTCTTCTCACATTATAAAGAAGAAGAGAGTGCGCTGTATTAAACCATTTTTTACATTGCAGTGTGACAAAAGTGCTGTATCCATTGCGAATGCTAATTTTACCAGACCGAGCTGTTCCGTCTCGGAATTTCTTCTGAGCATGCGTGGCACTTTGTGCGTCGGAACTGGCCACACACGATCGGATTTTGTTGTCGGAAAATTTTATAGCCTGCTCTCAAACTTTGTGTGTCGGAAAATCCGATGGAAAGTGTCCAATGGAGCCCACACACGGTCGGAATGTCCGACAACACGCTCCAATCTGACATTTCCATCGGAAAATCCGACCGTGTATACGGGGCATTACAGAGCTGCAGCCACCAGTCTCAGAATTTACAGGCTGATTCTCCTGTCCTAGAGAAATCAGTCTGTTTTTTCACTGTTACTTAGATAATGGGAGGCTTGCCCACCCCAGTGCTGGTGGAGTCCTTCCTGAAGTCGCTCTCCTCCCTGTCAATGAGGATGCAGAGAGAGGGAGCAGATAGGGAGGCCGTGGGTATGCGAGTGGCTCTCATATTACGCATGCAGCATTGCACAGTGTCAGCGAGCAGAGGGAGGTAGAGAAATCCCCCGCAGGAGCTGTCAGGACGCTCTGCCTCTCAGGAGAGTCTGTGTCCACTCAGCGGTGACCGAGTGGACACACAAACAAAAATGTGTTTTAATTGGCTGGGGCACATGGTGGGGCACAGCATAACTTTGGGGGGGGGGGGGGGGGTCAGGGCCCCCTCTGCCCCCCCCTTAGTGACGCCACTGAGAGCTTGCTGGAGTGCACACTCATAGGCAGATTTCATTTGCATAGCCCACCCTAGGTAATGCCCACACGTGAGCCTGAATCTCCATGATTGGAATGAAAGGAGTGGGCCAAGGACAGTTGGGGCCCATTCAAACGAACACGTTATATGTGTTGGCATGATGAGGTCCCATTCATTCTGATTGGCACACCAATACCAATGGACGTACATTACGGTGTGAGGCCAGAAATGATACATACACCTTTTTCTTGTTGTAGCGCATTACTATTCAAATGAATGGGCTGACTTGAACCAATGCACAGCATAAAGCATGTTAAGGGTTTCCTCGCATCCAATTCGGGTTTCCTCGCATCCAATTCATATACAGATACGGGGATATGAAATATGAAATATATATTATGAAAAGCTCACAGTGTGCAGTAAAATCTATGCAGCGCAGGGGTTTTTGCTACCTAAGTTACTATGTAAATAATGTGATATTCCTTTAAGTGAGAGTTTGGCTCCCTCTAGTGTCCTTTCTATTAAATGCTATTAAGACTTTTGTTTGGTTTCATTAACCACTTCAGCCCCGGACCATTTGGCTGCCTAAAGACCAGAGGACTTTTTCCAATTAGGCACTGCGTCGCTTTAACTGCTAATTGCGCGGTCATGCAATGCTGTACCCAAACGAAATTTGCGTCCTTTTCTTCCCACAAATAGAGCTTTCTTTTGATGGTATTTGATCGCCTCTGCGGTTTTTATTTTTTGCGCTATAAACGGAAAAAGACCGAAAATTTTGAAAAAAAATGATATTTTTTAATTTTTGTTATAAAAAAAATACAATAAACTCAATTTTAGTCATACATTTAGGCCAAAATGTATTCGGCCACATGTCTTTGGTAAAAAAAATGTCAATAAGCGTATATTTATTGGTTTGCGCAAAAGTTATAGCGTCTACAAGCTAGGGTACATTTTCTGGAATTTACACAGCTTTTAGTTTATGACTGCCTATGTCATTTCTTGAGGTGCTAAAATGGCAGGGCAGTACAAACCCCCCCCCCCCCAATGACCCCATTTTGGAAAGTAGACACCCCAAGGAAATTGCTGAGAGGCATGTTGAGCCCATTGAATATTATTTTTTTTTGTCCCAAGTGATTGAATAATGACAAAAAAAAAAATTACAAAAAGTTGTCACTAAATGATATATTGCTGATACAGGTCATGGGCATATGTGGAATTGCACCCCAAAATACATTCAGCTGCTTCTCCTGAGTACAGGGATACCACATGTGTGGGACTTTTTGGGAGCCTAGCCGCGTACGGGGCCCCGAAAACCAATCACCGCCTTCAGGATTTCTAAGGGCGTAAATTTTTGATTTCACTCCTCACTACCTATCACAGTTTTGAAGGCCATAAAATGCCCAGATGGCACAAAACCCCCCCAAATGACCCCATTTTGGAAAGTAGACACCCCAAGCTATTTGCTGAGAGGCATGTTGAGTCCATGGAATATTTTATATTTTGACACAAGTTGCGGGAAAGTGACAATTTTTTTTTCTTTTTTTGCACAAAGTTGCTACTAAATGATATATTGCTCACACAGGCCATGGGCATATGTGCAATTGCACCCCAAAATACATTTAGCTGCTTCTCCTGAGTATGAGGATACCACATGTGTGGGACTTTTTGGGAGCCTAGCTGCGTACGGGGCCCCGAAAACCAATCACCGCCTTCAGGATTTCTAAGGGTGTAAATTTTTGATTTCACTCTTCACTGCCTATCACAGTTTCGGAGGCCATGGAATGCCCAGGTGGCACAAACCCCCCCCCCAAATGACCCCATTTTGGAAAGACACCCCAAGCTATTTGCTGAGAGGCATGGTGAGTATTTTGCAGCTCTCATTTGTTTTTGAAAATGAAGAAAGACAAGAAAAAACATTTTTTTTTTCTTTTTTAAATTTTCAAAACTTTGTGACAAAAAGTGAGGTCTGCAAAATACTCACTATACCTCTCAGCAAATAGCTTGGGGTGTCTATTTTCCAAAATGGGGTCATTTGGGGGGGTTTGTGCCACCTGGGCATTCCATGGCCTCCGAAACTGTGATAAGCAGTGAAGAGTGAAATTACTCAGGAGAAGCAACAGAATGTATTTTGGGGTGTAATTTCACATATTCCCATTGCATGTTTGAGCAATATATCATTTAGTGACAACTTTGTGCAAAAAAAAAATTGTCTTTTTGTCTTCTTGTCTTTCCCGCAACTTGTGTCACAATATAAAATATTTCATGGACTCGACATGACTCTCAGCAAATAGCTTGGGGTGTCTACTTCCAAAATGGGCTCATTTGGGGCGGTTTTGAACTGTCCTGGCATTTTATGCACAACATTTAGAAGCTTATGTCACACATCACCCACTCTTCTAACCACTTGAAGACAAAGCCCTTTCTGACACTTTTTGTTTACCTGAAAACATTTTTTTTTTTTGCAAGAAAATTACTTTGAACCCCCAAACATTATATATTTTTTTAAAGCAAATGCCCTACAGATTAAAATGGTGGGTGTTTCATTTTTTTTTTTCACACAGTATTTGCGCAGTGACTTTTCAAACACATTTTTTTGGAGAAAAAACACACTTTTTTAAATTTTAATGCACTAAAACACACTATATTGCCCAAATGTTTGATGAAATAAAAAAGATGATCTTAGGCCGAGTACATGGATACCAAACATGACATGCTTTAAAATTGCGCACAAACGTGCAGTGGCGACAAACTAAATACATTTTTAAAAGCCTTTAAAAGCCTTTACAGGTTACCACTTTAGATTGCGCGAGAGCAGGGGGGGACAGGGGTGCTTTTTTTTTTTTTCTTTATTATTTTTTTGCTTTTTTATCTTATTTTTAAACTGTTCCTTTCATTTTTTAAATAATTTTTATTGTTATCTCAGGGAATGTAAATATCCCCTATGATAGCAATAGGTAGTGACAGGTACTCTTTTCTGAAAAAATTGGGGTCTATTAGACCCTAGATCTCTCCTCTGCCCTCAAAGCATCTGACCACACCAAGATCGGTGTGATAAAATGCTTTCCCAATTTCCCAATGGCGCTGTTTACATCCGGCGAAATCTAAGTCATGAAATGCTCGTAGCTTCCGGTTTCTTAGGCCATAGAGATGTTTGGAGCCACTCTGGTCTCTGATCAGCTCTATGGTCAGCTGGCTGAATCACCGGCTGCATTCTCAGGTTCCCCGTTGAGACAGGAGAGCCAGAGAAAGACACGGAAGACGGTGGGGGGGGGGGGCATTCCCTCCCACTGCTTTTAAAAGCAGTCTAGAGGCCAATTAGCCACTAGGATTGCTTTTACATGAAAGCTGACCGCTGGCTGAAAAGAATGATACCAAGATGATACCTAAACCTGCAGGCATCATTCTGGTATAACCACTCAAAGTCGTGAATGGCGTACCTGAAGACAAAAAAATGATTAACAATAAAACACAGTAAACGGTAAAGTATAAAAAATTGCATACCTGAAAAGCAAACATGATAAAACATAATAACAATAAAACATTGCAGAATAGAATACAGTAAAAAAGAGCAGAACAATAGAGAGAGAATAGAGAGAGAATAGAGAGAGAGAGAACAATAAAACGACAACTATTTTTTTTTTTATATATATATACACTACCGTTCAAAAGTTTGGGGTCACCCAAACAATTTTGTGTTTTCCATGAAAAGTCACACTTATTCACCACCATACGTTGTGAAATGAATAGAAAATAGAGTCAAGACATTGACAAGGTTAGAAATAATGATTTGTATTTGAAATAACATTGTTTTTACATCAAACTTTGCTTTCATCAAAGAATCCTCCTTTTGCAGCAATTACAGCATTGCACACCTTTGGCATTCTAGCTGTTAATTTATTGAGGTAAGCTGGAGAAATTGCACCCCACGCTTCTAGAAGCAGCTCCCACAAGTTGGAATGGTTGGATGGGCACTTCTGGCGTACCATACGGTCAAGCTGCTCCCACAACAGCTCAATGGGGTTCAGATCTGGTGACTGTGCTGGCCACTCCATTACCGATAGAATACCAGCTGCCTGCTTCTGCTGTAAATAGTTCTTGCACAATTTGGAGGTGTGTTTAGGGTCATTGTCCGGTTGTAGGATGAAATTGGCTCCAATCAAGCGCTGTCCACTGGGTATGGCATGGCGTTGCAAAATGGAGTGATAGCCTTCCTTAGCTTTTACCCTGTACAAAGCTCCCACCTTACCAGCACCAAAGCAACCCCAGACCATCACATTACCTCCACCATGCTTAACAGATGGCGTCAGGCATTCTTCCAGCATCTTTTCATTTGTTCTGCGTCTCACAAACGTTCTTCTTTGTGATCCAAACACCTCAAACTTGGATTCATCTGTCCACAACACTTTTTTCCAGTCTTCCTCTGTCCAATGTCTGTGTTCTTTTGCCCATCTTAATCTTTTTCTTTTATTGGCCAGTCTCAGATATGGCTTTTTCTTTGCCACTCTGCCCTGAAGCCCAAAATCCCGCAGCCGCCTCTTCACTGTAGATGTTGACACTGGTGTTTTGCGGGTACTATTTAATGAAGATGCCAGTTGGGGACCTGTGAGGCGTCTGTTTCTCAAACTAGAGACTCTAATGTGCTTATCTTCTTGCTTAGTTGTGCAACGCGGCCTCCCACTTCTTTTTCTACTCTGGTTAGAGCCTGTTTGTGCTGTCCTCTGAAGGGAGTAGTACACACCGTTGTAGGAAATCTTCAATTTCTTTGCAATTTCTCGCATGGAATAGCCTTCATTTCTAAGAACAAGAATAGACTGTCGAGTTTCAGATGAAAGTTCTCTTTTTCTGGCCATTTTGAGCGTTTAATTGACCCCACAAATGTGATGCTCCAGAAACTCAATCTGCTCACAGGAAGGTCAGTTTTGTAGCTTCTGGAAGGAGCTAGACTGTTTTTAGATGTGTGAACATGATTGCACAAGGGTTTGCTAATCATCAATTAGCCTTCTGAGCCAATGAGCAAACACATTGTACCATTAGAACACTGGAGTGATAGTTGCTGGAAATGGGCCTCTATACACCTATGTAGATATTGCACCAAAAACTAGACATTTGCAGTTAGAATAGTCATTTACCACATTAGCAATGTATAGAGTATATTTGTTTAAAGTTAGGACTAGTTTAAAGTTAGCTTCATTTAAAAGTACAGTGCTTTTCCTTCAAAAATAAGGACATTTCAATGTGACCCCAAACTTTTGAACGGTAGTGTATTTATTTTTTTTTACACTTTTTTTTGTAACTAACTTTTATAACTGTAAAGGGTTCCAGGTTCGGATCTGTCACGTACCTTATCGGAGTCTGAAGTGACAAGGTCGGCCTCCCTTGTATCTCCAACCCGGGTCCCGCTGAGAGTGGGAACAGAGGGACCCCAAGGAAAGGAGGAACACGTAGGAGTGTAATGATAAATCCCACTTTAATATGCTCGGATGAGAAGGTTCGTGGTAACAAGGAAAAATAAAGTTCACAGGCATTTTGAAAAGTGCAAAACAATTTGCGATCCCCTGAAAAATGCTCTGGCAAGGGTACTCTGGGTTCAGGAGGCAGAGGGGTTTCGTTGAGTAGGCAAAAATCAGTCTGTACAGACGTATTTACAAGTGCAAGGAGAGCAGCTGCAGATGAGACACCAAGCAGATTCGGTAGACGATCTTGCATCTGGCCCAAGTCTTCTTGGAGATTTCGTACAGTATGGGCTAGTGCAGAAATTGCCCGGCAGATGTCCATAACAGGTGAGGCCTCCCTTTCAGACTCCATTGCTGGCTGACTGATACTGTCACGTACCTTATCGGAGTCTGAAGTGACGAGGTCGGCCTCCCTTGTATCTCCAACCCGGGTCCCGCTGAGAGTGGGAACAGAGGGACCCCAAGGAAAGGAGGAACACGAGTGCCTGTAGAAGTAGCCCAGGAATCTTGAGGCAGATGATGCGGCTTTAGGTAGGCAGGAAGTCGCAGCAGATCGCAGGAGCCGAGATGCAGGGACTTGACAGGCAGCTTGGAGCCAAACAGAAGACAGGAGCGGAGTCACAGGAATAGCCGGGTTCGGAAGCAGGCGGACAGCAAGGTACCAGATCATCAGGCGGAAGCAGAGTCAAAGTAGGAAGCCGAAATCAGGAACCAGTGAATCAGGATATGGGAGAGTCCAGAGGCAAGGTCAGGGGAGCCAAGGTTCAGCAACGGATATCAAGCAGGCAGGTAACACAGGATACAGATACAGGAACAGCTGAAGATCAATCAGCACCTGTCACAGTCAGTGTGTCCTTTAAATAGGCCGTCTGGTGCCAAAGGGCCGCGCGGACGTGCTCCCGCGGACGCGCCCATTCCTTTGCGCACGCGCATTGGCACGTCTGCGATCCGAAGAGACCTTCCCGAACGCATGCGTGCGTGAAGAGTCCTTTACGAACGTGTGTACACGCGAGTGAACCCGGGACGCAACAGTTCTCTTACATTGCCCCCTCCTTACGGGCAGCCTCCGGATGCCCCTCAGGGGCTTCTTCTCTGGATGGTGCTGAAAAAATGCTCGTACCTTTTGCGGGGCATGTACGTTAGAAGCTGGTTCCCAGGAATTGTCTTCAGGGCCGTAGCCCTTCCATTTAATCAGAAACTGTGTTAGGCCATTTCTGGTTCTGCAGTCGAGAACAGCTTCTACCTCAAACTCTTCACTGCCCTCAACGAGCAGTGGAGGAGGGTTTTCTGGATCCCGGTTAGAAAATGGATTGGGTACTGATGTCTTCAACAAAGAAATATGAAAAACAGGGTGAATTTTGAGATTCCTTGGTAGGATAAGTTCAAAGGCCACAGAGTTGATCCTCCTCTTTACAGCAAAGGGCCCCAGGTATTTTGAACCAAGTTTCTTGGAGGGACACTTAAGTTTTAAATTAGCAGTGGATAGCCAAACCTTGTCTCCTGGATTCAGATTCAAGTTACCCCTCCTTTTCCTGTCAAAAAATCTTTTGTTGTTAACCTGAGCCTTAGAGATGGTGTCCTGAAGCACTTTATTGTTGGAGATGAACCAACTCAGTCTGTCTTGAACAGCAGGCACAGCAGAATCCACGGGTAATTCAGGCAAAAAAGAAGGGTGGTATCCATAATTGGCGAAGAAGGGTGTTTGCTTGGTAGCAGAGTGGATGGAATTGTTGTATGCAAATTCTGCTAGCGGAAGCAGAGGTGACCAATCGTCCTGTGAAAAAGAGGAGAAGCAACGCAAATATTGCTCCAGTGTCTGGTTGGTTCTCTCCGTTTGTCCGTTAGTCTGAGGATGGTAGGCAGAGGACAGACGGAGCTCGATGTTCAAGACTTCACAGAGAGATCTCCAGAATCTAGACGTGAACTGTACCCCTCGATCAGAAGTGATATTATCGGGAATACCATGTAGCCTCACTATCTCTCGGATGAACATGGAAGCAGTCTCAGCGGCAGACGGGGTTCCTTGCATGGGTAAAAAGTGTGCCATTTTAGTCAAGCGATCAACCACGACAAATATGGTGGTAAAGTCTTCAGACGGGGGAAGTTCCACAATGAAATCCATGGATATCATGCTCCATGGTTTCTTAGGCACAGGAAGACATTCTAATAGGCCCCAAGTCTTGGCTCGGTCAGTCTTATTGCGTTGACAGGTCACACAGGATTTGACGTATCTTTTACAGTCTTGAATCAAGTCTGGCCACCAGAAAGAACAGGAAATTAGGTTGATACTCTTGTGAATCCCAAAATGGCCTGCCAAAGGATGATCGTGGCAACGCTTCAGGACAGAAACCCTGAACTGCTCCGGGACAAAGACCTGTTCCTTATGGTAATACAGCCCGTCCTTGAGTTGAAGAGATAAGTCTTGGGAAGGGGGATGCTCCAACAACTCAGCTCTTATTTGGGACGTCAGGTTGGTTTGGAGAAGAAGAAAGTTTTTGGCAGGTAAAATGGTGTCTGCTTCGGAAGGATGAACAGGATCATGGAACATGCGCGACAGCGCGTCTGGTTTCCCATTCTTAGAACCAGGGCGGAAGGTTATGTGGAATGTGAAACGGGAAAAGAACAATGCCCATCTTGCCTGCCGAGGTCTGAGTCGTTTAGCCGTTCTCAAATACTCGAGATTCTTATGGTCGGTGAAAATGAGTATAGGGTGCAAGGCTCCTTCTAACAGGTAGCGCCACTCCTCGAGGGCAGCTTTAATGGCCAACAGTTCCCGGTCCCCTACATCATAATTCTTCTCAGAGGGATTCAATTTCTTGGAGAAGAATGCCACAGGATGGAGTAGGGACTTGGGGCCCTGTCGCTGCAATAATATGGCTCCCACTGCGATCTCAGAGGCGTCCACCTCCAGAATATAGGGCAAGGAAGGGTCGGGATGCTTTAAGAAGGGAGCTGAGGTGAACAAGGCTTTCAACTGCTCAAAAGATGTTTGTGCTTCAGTACTCCACCGGAAGGGAACATGCTGTTTGGTCAAAAGGGTGATAGCAGAAATAATACCAGAAAAGTTCTTAATAAATTTCCTATAGAAATTAGCAAATCCCACAAACCTTTGTACCGCCTTTCGATCTGTAGGAGCTGGCCATTCCAAAACAGCAGCGACTTTCTGGGGATCCATGGAGATCCCATCAGCGGAGATGACAAGTCCCAGGAATTGAATTGTCTGTTTTTCAAAATCGCACTTTTCAGCCTTGACATAGAGATGATGTTCACGAAGTTTACTCAAAACTTTTTTCACATGGGTACGGTGGACCTTGATTGAGTCAGAAAAGATAAGAATATCATCGAGATAGACAATGATAAACAGGTCAAGAAAGTCCCGAAAAACATCATTTACCAGATGCTGAAAGGTGGCTGGGGCGTTGCAGAGACCGAAGGGCATAACTAGATATTCAAAATGCCCAAAGCGTGACCTGAAGGCAGTCTTCCATTCATCCCCCTTTCTGATTCGAACCAAATTGTAGGCACCTCTTAGATCTAGCTTGGAAAAAACTCGTGCTCCGCGCAGTCTCTGAAATAACTCAGGAATTAAGGGAAGTGGGTACCGGTTCTTGATAGTTATTTTATTAAGATCACGATAGTCAATACAGGGCCTCAGGGAGTGATCTTTTTTCTCCACAAAAAAAATACCAGCTCCTGCTGGGGAGGAAGAGGCTCGAATAAACCCTTTTTCTAGACTTTCATCAATGTATTTGCGTAAGGCCTCTAGTTCAGGTTCCGAGAGAGGGTAAATTCGGCCGAAGGGAATTTCTGCCCCTGGTAGAAGTTCAATGGGACAATCGTAAGTCCGGTGGGGAGGTAAGCTCTCTGCACTCTTTTTATTAAATACGTCCAAGAATTCATGATAGACTGTGGGTACTAATTTCATAGTTTCAGGGTCCGAGTGGATGCTGAGGAGAGGAGCAGGATTAACAAACTTTTTCGGGTAACAATGTTTCTGACAATAATTAGAGGAAAATGAGATATCTCCGATAAGCCAGTCAATATGGGGGTTATGGGCCCTTAGCCAGGGTAACCCCAGGATAACAGGAAACATGGGGGACGTTATGACATCCAAACGGAGCAGCTCCTGATGTTCCGAAGAGACTTGGCAAAGAATGGGTACAGTCTCTTGTGTAACAGGCCCAGACTTGAGACCAGAGCCATCTGCCAGATGCACAGTAAATTCCTGCCTCTTGGTACATACAGGAAGTTGATGTAAGGTGACAAAGGCTGAGTCCACAAAACAACTGCAAGCTCCGGAGTCTATAATTGCGGTTACAGGAATAGTCCTCCCTGGCAATTGAAACTGGAGCGAAAGAGGGAGGTGTAGCAGATCCCTCCCAGGAAGATGCAACATGTAAGGTGGCGTAGAAGTGGGCTTGGCAGGTCTTATGGGACAAGCTTGGATGAAATGGCCCGCTCCTCCGCAGTAAAAGCATAGTCCGTCATGTACTCGCCGGAGGCGTTCAGAGGAAGATAGTGGTGGTCTTGAAAAGCTTCTGCGGGGAAACTCAGGGGGCTCCTTATTCTTGTAGGGACCCCTTGGTAATCTGGACGTGATTGTGAAGACAGGAGCGAAACTTCTTGAGAGAGTAGCTGGCTTGGTACTAGCTTTCTCAGATTGCCTTTCACGCAATCGACGGTCAATTTGGATAACAAGATGGATCAGATCTTCCAGGGATGAGGGCACTCCTATTCGGGCAAGTTCATCTTTTAATTGGTCAGAGAGTCCAAGACGAAATTGATGATGTAAAGCAGCTTTATTCCACTGCGTATCTAAACTCCAGACACGGAAATCTGTTACATAGTCCTCCACGGATCTCAAGCCTTGTTGGAGTTTTCCCAGTGTAAATTCAGCAGTCTGTTGGAGGAAGGGGTCAGCATACAGCTGGGACATGGCTGAAAAGAAGGAGTCAGCGGTAGACAAGGCCGGATCATGGTGTTCTCTAAGATGATGAGCCCAAGAGAGTGCTTCATTTCGTAGGAGTGTAATGATAAATCCCACTTTAATATGCTCGGATGAGAAGGTTCGTGGTAACAAGGAAAAATAAAGTTCACAGGCATTTTGAAAAGTGCAAAACAATTTGCGATCCCCTGAAAAATGCTCTGGCAAGGGTACTCTGGGTTCAGGAGGCAGAGGGGTTTCGTTGAGTAGGCAAAAATCAGTCTGTACAGACGTATTTACAAGTGCAAGGAGAGCAGCTGCAGATGAGACACCAAGCAGATTCGGTAGACGATCTTGCATCTGGCCCAAGTCTTCTTGGAGATTTCGTACAGTATGGGCTAGTGCAGAAATTGCCCGGCAGATGTCCATAACAGGTGAGGCCTCCCTTTCAGACTCCATTGCTGGCTGACTGATACTGTCACGTACCTTATCGGAGTCTGAAGTGACGAGGTCGGCCTCCCTTGTATCTCCAACCCGGGTCCCGCTGAGAGTGGGAACAGAGGGACCCCAAGGAAAGGAGGAACACGAGTGCCTGTAGAAGTAGCCCAGGAATCTTGAGGCAGATGATGCGGCTTTAGGTAGGCAGGAAGTCGCAGCAGATCGCAGGAGCCGAGATGCAGGGACTTGACAGGCAGCTTGGAGCCAAACAGGAGACAGGAGCGGAGTCACGGGAATAGCCGGGTTCGGAAGCAGGCGGACAGCAAGGTACCAGATCATCAGGTGGAAGCAGAGTCAAAGTAGGAAGCCGAAATCAGGAACCAGTGAATCAGGATATGGGAGAGTCCAGAGGCAAGGTCAGGGGAGCCAAGGTTCAGCAACGGATATCAAGCAGGCAGGTAACACAGGATACAGATACAGGAACAGCTGAAGATCAGTTAGCACCTGTCACAGTCAGTGTGTCCTTTAAATAGGCCGTCTGGCGCCAAAGGGCCGCACGGACGTGCTCCCGTGGGCGCGCCCATTCCTTTGCGCACGCACATTGGCACGTCTGCGATCCGAAGAGACCTTCCCGAACGCATGCGTGCATGAAGAGTCCTTTACGAACGTGTGTACACGCGAGTGAACCCGGGACGCAACAGTTCTCTTACAGGATCTCTCAAAATGCGATGGCATCTTGGGAGACCCTGTGAAAGTGTGCCTAGTCTGTGCAATGCTGTACCCTACGCTAATACTCAACTAGTGAATGGTAGCGTTCAAAACATTCACCAATGCAAAGACCAGGATTGTCAGGACAGGAGGTACAATAATAGCGGGTGTCACGCCTATATCCGCGCTTGCTGCAGACACAACATCTTTTTTGGGGGGGTTCGTTGGGTAGGGGTACTCGGGAGGACATAAAGAAAATGCCTCTCATGCAGCCGACTGCATTTCGTTGGGGATGTGAATGGGGGAAGTACGGGCGCTGCAGAAGTGGTGGGTTCCCAATTATTAGGATTGGCGAATGCAGCAGGAAGGGCATTATGGGCACGACAAGCCTGTTTGTCTTCTTCTTGGGGGCAGTGGGACACTACTTGTGCTTGCCACCTCACCAGCTTGAACTGCACTTATGGGACTCGCCACGTCACCAAGTGTTACTGCAGTGCTGGTTTGACTACGACCGGGGTGTACTAGGCCGCTGGTGCTTACCACTTCACCAAAACGCTACCAAAAAAACTGTTAGCGATCGCAGGGATCAGGCCTGACTCTGCGAACGCTGCAGTTATGTGTTTAGTGTTTTGTAAGTGACAGTGATCGATCGATACTGCACTTGGGTGGGCTGGGCGGAGGGGCAAAACGCAGGTGCTAGCAGGTATCTGGGCTGATCCCGCTAACACTGCATTTTTGGGAACCCTAAACTGCTGGGGACGCTAGTATAGATCTGATCGGATCAGATATTGATCCGTTCAGATACTATACCACTAAGGGAGGCGTATGCTGCGTGCGTGGGTGTTAGCGGTACTGGCGCTAATCTGACGCTGCCTGGGGCGACGCATATCACCGCCGGGCGATCAGGGGGCTAAACCTTTATTCGGTAATAAACGGCGGGTGCCCTGACACTATAAAAAATAAACAAACTAACCAGCATCACCCGTAACAGTTATACGGTGATCAGTGGTGAAAGGGTTAACTAGGGGGCAATCAAGGGGTTAAAACATTTATTAGGTAGTATATGGGGGTCCCTGTCGCTATAAAACGCTGACAGCGAACCTAAATATTTACCACCCTAACTAGCGTAACCAGTGACACTAATACAGCAATCAGAAAAATGATCGCTTAGCGACACTGGCGACGGGGGGGATCAAGGGGTTAAAACTTTATTAGGGGGGTACCCTAGACCTAAAGGGGGCTAACAGTAACTGTCCTAACACACTAACTGTCACAAACTGACACCATGCAGTAATCAGAAAAAAAAACAAAAACTGCTTGGTGTCAGTGTGACAGGGGGGTGGGAGGGGTGATTAGGGAGTGATCGGGGGGTAAAGGGGGGTGTTTTGTGTGCCTGGCATGTTCTACTGTGTGTGTGTTTTCACTCACAGTGCAGTCTTCTCTCCTCGGCGCCGGAACGGAAAATACCGAGCCGAGGAGAGATGACATCATTTCCTTTGCTGCTGTTTAGCATACAGCCAGGAATGATCTGATTGGCTGGCGGCGATCGCAAGGGGCGGGCCATGAATGGATGGTCTCCCCCTCACCTCCGATCGCCGCTGGACAAAAGCGGACCGCCTCGGGCATCGGGGGGGGGGGGGTCCGACCGGACCCCCCACCCGCGGGAGGCAGATCACGTTCATGTACGTGATTCTGCCTGCCCGTGCCACCTTGCCAACGTACATCGGCGTGAGGCGGTCCTTAAGTGGTTAAAGCCACGCTCCAAAGCATTGTGGGAGATGTAGTGAATGAGGAAGTGACTCGTGCTTAAACTCAGTCTGTGAACTACTGACCCACAATGCCCAGTTCACCTACCCACAATGCCAGGACAGAGAACAGCCTTCTGGGTAGGCAAATAAAACGGACAGTGTGGCCATTTTCTGGCCTCTTAGGACACCATTCAAAGCCTGCCTACAGGCAGGTCTGTGTGTGACCGACAGACTGTGGCCTGGAAGGCGCGGAGCGGAATCGTTTGGCCTCTGAGGAGCTCCAGAGCACAGTCAGCTGGACCAGCATGCGGATGGACAGGAGGATCCAAGATTTCTAGAGGTTTCCTGCATTACAGTCACTGGACATCAGAAGGAGCGGTGCGGTGTGATGGCACCAGCTTGGATCAGGACTGAGATACCAGGAAAGGAGCCTTGCAAGCATCTGGGCCTGTTGTGGTGAGCGGGCACTTGCCCAGATCAGTAGAGTTTACTGTTATTGTGTGATTTGGTCAAAGACTGCTGGTGGGACCTGTGTCCCACAGAAGTGATCTCACTTATTCACAGACCACATGCAGTGGAACTTTGACATTTGTTTCTCTATCCTATAAAGTCCATGCAGAATTACACTCACTGCTAAGAAAAGGAAGTGTTATAAACCTCTACTTGTTTCCTCGTTTTGGATTTACAAATACTGCAGTTAAAATACTATAAGCTAGCGAAGATTCTGAAGACAAGGAACTTTTATCGCCATTTATTCTACATCTGGAACATTGCATTGCCGCCTAGGGGGAGCCCTTGAACACATAACGTAAATGTATTGTGTTGTGCTGTTCATGTTCATAGCATTGTGCTGCAGTATCGGTGTGTGTGTGTGTGTGCTTGGGGGTTTCAGTGGGGAGGTGCTCAATATAGCTGTTGATGGGTATTGAGTATCTGTCCCACTGTGCACATGTTTGCATATGCTATCTGTGGTGATCCTTGTCACATTTACATTGACTGTTATATTACCATTTACTGTCTTTGAATTATCACACTGCTCATTGTATTAAACTTATACCTCAGTAAACTTTCATATGGTTAATTGATACCCTGTGTGAGTATCTATCTTTGTTACAGCTGGCACAGTGATGGGTACCAAGGTTACAGTAAAATACTGTGTAGTGTAAATTGCTGTGTCTCTCTATACTACTGGGTCTTACACTAATATCACCATACAGGTGTGCCAGAGGGGCTGAGACTGTTCTTGGGGTTGATAGAGAGGGTGCAGAATTGAACATTTATCAGCAGCTCCTACGGGGTTAAGTGCTACATCTATATGAGGTTTTAAAGAATAATAGCACGCTCTTTGAGCTCCAGTCGAACGCCAATGACTCCTCCTTTTCTACACAACAAAGCATTTCTCATGAGCCAAAGAAAAGCTGTTAGGATGAAGTGTGTACTCTTTTAGTATGTAATGTGCCCACAGACTCCTCTGGCATGGCAACTGATAACAATTGCACCTCTAAGTAGGTGCGACAAGATGCAGAGCAGATGTTTGATAAATCCCTTTCTCCTAAGAGAGGATATTTTAATTCAATGGTTGAAATTGTAAATTACAATTACCACAATGCTTTACATATTGTGCATTCACATCAATCCCTGTACTCAAGTTGCTTACAATCTTAGGGCCCTATTCCACACATTATATATATATATATATATATATATTTAATTAGGGTCAATTTAGGAGTGAACTAACCTGCCAGTATGTCTTTGGAATCTGAGAGGAAACCCACCTAAGTATAGGTTAAACATGCAAACTCAATGCACCTAGGCTTCACAGCAGAATGCAGTGGTGTAGGCATTTTTTTTTTTTTTTTTGCAGGTAAAAACATGTGCATTCATTATTTTTTGTTTTGGGAGCCTGAAAAGCATCACACCAGCAATCAGCAGATTGCTGATGCCACGCAGGTCTCCTGTACATCTGTCAGTGTATCGGCTTGCTTGTACCTTTCATGAGTAAGCCGATACATTCTAATACTGGTTATATTTTCATTAGTCATAAGGGTCGTCAGGATGTGCTTTACCTGTGCAAATGTAACAGCTGTTTTTTCCAGGCCCTAGCTATTGCACATTTGGCTGCAATAAAATAAATAGATGGCCAATTTTTGCTGGTAGGAGAAAAGGCCTTGGCCATTTTTGCCAGTAGGAGAAAAGGCCTTGGCCATTTTTGCCTTGTAAAAATTAAAGGAAACACATCTCACAGGGCATTTGAGGACCATCAATGCTACTTGAACGTGTCCAAAAGGCTCATACACTAAAGGTGTGTTAATAATCATTAAGACATTTGGGATGATTTACTAAAGACAAATAGATTGCAATTTGTAAAGTGCAGTTGCCCTCTGCAAATGCAGTTGCTCCAGTGCTTAGTAAATGAGGTAAGGCTTCACTTTGCAAAGAGTACCCAATCACGTGCAAGGAAAAATTAAAAACACAGGATTTTTGCTTGCACACGATTGAATGATGGAAGTCAGCAGAGCTTCTGCTCATTTACTAAGCTCTGGAGCAACCGCCCTTTGCAAAGTGCACACTCCCCATTTTTCATACTAGCGGTTGAGGGTCAGTAACACCCTGCATTTGAGCAACATTTTTTATCGCACCCCCCCCCCCCCCCCCCACAAGCTCCTGCTTTAGATGCAGAGGCAACAGCTGGCAGTGTACACATGATGCGGCCACAAAGCCTTGGCTTGGCACCTGCAGCAGGAATTTTATACCCCCTAATGCTTTCGGTGGCCATAGTGCCATGAGTAGGGTCTCTTTGCAACTGCCCCACAACCAATGCATGCATTTGCAACGTGCTCCCGGGAGGTTTAAGGGGTTAAAGCAGGCTACAAGGAGGCAATAAAATGCCTTCTCACCGTCTGTCAAATGCTCTCTCAAGAGTGATCTGAATACGGATCGCTCTTCAGTGGCCAAAGCAAGTGTGAACGAGCCAGCTGGCAATAGACTGAAAATCAGACATGCACAATTCTTTCAAACATAACATGCACAGTAGTGAATTACAGTGTGTTGAGGTGCATTCCTTTAGTATGTGGGGGTGCTATTAAATATAAATGGCACTGTGACACACTAATGCATTAGGTGAAAATGAGTCCTCAAAATATAAACCTTTTAGTGACAATACTAATTCAGCACTGTGCTCATGTTCCCACGTTCCCAGGTATGGCAATAGGAAAAAGGAAAACTCTGCTGGCCCAACAAATCAGGTTCCCATTGTTCTTTTTCCAGTGTAAAAATATTATGCATCCAAACCCACAGGTCTCCAAAGAACAGCTGCTAATCACACAAAAATAGCAGACCTTTGCTAAAACAGGATTCAGGTGAAGGCATCTAAGAGTAAATGACAACACCTGTGGACTAAACAGCCTGACACAGGAAGGACTCTTTTTCATTTAAAGTAGACATCAGGCAGATGGTTTGGGTAAGAACTGGTGCATGTCATTCATTGTTCTTAACATTTGCTGATGATACTGTTTGACAACAGATTGTCTCCAGGGACAAACTTTCATTAATTTATGAATTTCTGTTGCACTCTTTGGTGGTTTGCGTCATCTTTTACTGTGTGTGCAAATAAAGTCACGCTGGACTGATTCTAACTTCCTGTAAAGACAGTATGAAATATTAATACTAACCTAATAACCTGTTTCTGCAAGATATTATCATTTATGGACCTGCAAATTGTACAAGAGACAAGAAACTGGTTGATTTAGAGATTAAACTGTCTCATATGCTGTGAATAAATGTGGATTCAGCTGGGGAAAGGCTAAAAATGTCAGTTATTCTACAAAAAGGCATTGATTGATATATTTACGAATCCAAAATAATTTTATCTCCTTGCTGTGTGTGGTGATAGGGAAGCTGTTGTGTGTAAAGTATAATGGACAGGCCAAGGATAATGATACTGGTTTATTTTGTTTCTCCTATGCAAAATGACAAAGTGCCAGTAATGCCAGACGTGTCAAATCGCAGCCTATTGCCGGCAACAGCACTGTCCTAATCGGTGCGTTGCCGACTTTGTGGCACCGCACCGATTTCCAAAAGTAGTTCCTGCTTTTTGGGGGCGATTTGAATTGACACCTGTGCATGAGCCCACACAGATGTCTTTTTCAAATCTCCCCCGAACTTGCACCAAAATGCTGGTCTGAAATCGTGCGAGCTCAGCTGAACTCGCACAATTTAAAACCCGCTTTTAGGCCCCTTTCACACTTCTGCGACTTCACCGCGATTTCACGGCCGCAAATCTGCCACGATTTTATCACGATTTTGTGCGATTTTCCTGCGATTTGGGAGCAGTACGACTTTGCCACAACTTTTGCATTAACCATTCTCAGCTTGTGCTTACAAAGTAGTACTGAAATTGTGTCTTTTTTTTATTCAGGTACGATTTGCATGCTACTTGAGGGTTTAACAATGAGGTCTATGGTCATCAACTCGCATGGAAGTTGGACCAAAGTAGTGCAGGGACTACTTTGAAGTCGGCACGACTTAAAGTCGTGACAATATGAATGGTAGTCATTGAAAATCATGGAGAATGACTTGTCACACGATTTTGCAGTACAAAAAACGTGGGACAGGTCGTATAGGTGTGAAAGGGGCCTTAGTGTGAACAAGGGCTCAGGAATTCTTGCCTTTATTTCAACTTTACATGTAATGCTATGATTTGTATAATGATTTTTTTTTTTTTCAACAAAAGGGTTGTTATCTTCTGGGGAAAAAATAAATGAAGTACAAATTTTGATCTACAAAGAAAAGGACAATTTGGTCTGATGTATTTGGGTCTTCTGCAAGAACTAATTTTTTTTTAATTTTTTTATGGAAGTAGCCATATATTTGTTAAACTACTTATTTGGTGTGATTATTTATTTAAAGCGGGGGTTCACCCACACCGCCAAAAAAAAAAAAAAATTAAAAGCCAGCAGCTACAAATACTGCAGCTGCTGACTTTTAATACATGGCCACTTACCTGTCCCGGGGTCCAGCAATGTCGGCAGGGGACGCCGAGAACCCGCTCGGTTCTCAGCAGCTGCCGCCGCCATCCTAGGTGAGGGAATCAGGAAGTGAAGCATTGCGGCTTCACTTCCCGGTTCCCTACTGCTCATGCGCGAGTCGCGCTGCGCGTCCCTAGTGGTCGCTGCTCTCTGCTGGGAGCTGTGTGTTCCCAGCAGACAGCGCGATGGGGACGGGAAGAGGCATAGACTCCCATGGGAGTCTATGCCGGAAGTGGGTGCAAATACCTGTCTTTGACAGGTATCTGCACCCCCCTCCCCCCTGAAAGGTGCCCAATGTGACACCGGAGGGGGGGAGGGTTCCGAAAAGCGGAAGTTCCATTTTTGTGTGGAACTCCGCTTTAACTACTTCCATACAGGGCATTTTCACCCCCTTCCTGCCCAAGCCAATTTTCAGCTTTCAGCGCTGTCGCACTTTGAATAACAATTGCGCGGTCATACTACACTGTACCCAACTGAAATTTTTATCATTTTTTCCCCACTAATAGAGCTATCTTTTGGTGGTATTTGATCACCCCTGCGGTTTTTTATAACTTGTGCTATAAACAAAACAAGAGTGACAAGTTTGAAAAAACACAATATTTTTTACTTTTTGCTATAAGTATCCAAATTTTTTTTTTAAAAAAACAAATTTTTTCCTCATTTTAGGCCGATACGTATTCTTCTACATATTTTTGGTAAAATATATCGCAATAAGCGTATATTTCTTGGTTTGCGCAAAAGTTATAGCGTCTACAAAATAAGGGGATAGATTTAGAGCATTTTTATTATTAGTTTTATTTTACTAGTAATGGCGGCGATCTGCGATTTTTATTGTGACTGCGATATTGCGGCGGACACTTCGGACAATTTTGACACATTTTTGCGACCATTCACATTTATACAGCGATCCGTGCTATAAGAATGCATTGATTACTGTATAAATGTGACTGGCAATGAAGGGGTTAACCAGGAGGGGGCGCTGTAGGGGTTAATGTGTTGCTAGGGAGTGATTCTAACTGTGTGGGGAGAGGATTCACAAGGGGAGGAGACCGATCGGTGTTCCTCTGTACAAGGAACACACCATCGGTCTCCTCCCATCTGACAGGACGTAGATCTGTGTGTTTACACACACAGATCCACGGTCCTGCTCGGTTACCGGGCAATCGCGGGTGCCCGGCGGACATCGCGGCCGCCGGGCACGCGCACCGGGACCCAAACGATGCGGCGGGCGCGCACGCGCGCGCGCCCCCTGGGCTGCCTGGAAGGCTGCGCCGTCATATGACGGTGGCCCAGGATAACAGCTGCACCGTCCCGCCGTCATATGACGGCGGGCAGCAAGTGGTTAAACATACCATTCTTTCATTGTTATGATTGTTACGTGTATGTCGGACATATGATCTGTCCTTATTGATTGTTATGTGCATAGTTGCAAAAGCCACAGAGCTGCCTTTCCTAACCAAGGTTCCGCCAGAAGTTTCAAGGGGTTCTTTGCTTATTACCAGACTGATCTACTTTCTTATATTGCCTGCATTGTTCCAGGGCTGACACTTGGTAGGAACCAGCAGTATATGTCCAGGTAACTATCCTCTGACTCCAGTGATCTTTCTGTCTTTCACTGACCCAAACTTATGGGGCATTCCTTGCAATGACCCACAAGGACATTCTTCTCACTGACCCACAATGTAAACAGACACTAACCACCAATATAAAGGGCTTAGTTACCACTGACTCCCAATGTAAAGAGAAGCTTTTGCCCAGCAATGTAAAGGTGCTTTCCCCCCTGGCCAGTGATGTATAGGACCCTTCTCCCACTGACCATCAATGTAAGAGGTCTTCTCCAATGATCACACTAACCACTTGGCCTACAGAAGATATACCCCCTTCCTGACCAGGCCATTGTTTGCTTTTTGGCACTGCATTACTTTAACTGACAATTGTGCGGTCATGCAACGCTGCACCCAAAAAAAATTGTTCAGCGACTTATAGCGGGACTGCGATAGTATGGTGGACAATCTGACACTTTGCAGGAACCAGTGACACTTATGCAGTGATCAGTGCTAAAAATATCCACTGTCACTGTACTAATGACACTGGCTGGGAAGGAGTTAAACATCTATGGTGATCAAAGGGTTAAATGTGTGCCTAACCAGTGTTTGTGTGTGTGTACTAAGGGATGTGCCGTTTTCTATTCCCTGTTATTTATTTGCATGGAAACGAAAACCAGCACATCCCTGCTGACAGGACAGAGCTCTGTCCTGTCTTCCTCCTCGCCGATCAGTGGGTGCCGGCGGTCATCCACTGGCACTGGCACCCCTACTTGGAAAAGCTAGCAGTAAAGCTACAGTGCGGTACTATGACCTGTAGATATAATATTTTAGCAGGGGTTCCCTGGGACCTAAAAATTATTTCAAGCGTTCCTCCTGGGTAAAAAGGCTACCATGGAGGAATATTTTTGTAAAGCATGTCTCAGGTCTAGAAATAGGCAGGTCTGTGCTTAAATATCAAAACACTGTTTTGCTAGTATAGGCAACTATACTTACACGACTTAAAGTTTTTACAAACTATAGAAATCACCTCACTGGTAAACTTGTGCATGTTTGTAAGTGTTCTTGCCACCCATGGAGGGGCAGGGAGGTTGAACATAATATTCCATGTGCTAGTGTTGCCTCATGGGCACTGGAGGGGGGTGAAATGGTGAAGAGAATGGTGATCATTATCAGTGGGCACTGGTATATGGGAGAAGTAACCTAGTATTTGGAAGAGTAACCCTCTAAACCCATCCCTAAAGGGCAGGTGGGTTATTATCATTATAACAAGGGGTATAATCACAGTCCTGTAGCCATGGTGATATCTGCCCAGGCTAGATTGGTAGAATTAGGCTTTTTGGACATGGGCTGTAGATAGAACAGAGAGAGCAAACACAGGGTGCTGGAGTTAGTAAAACCACAACAGTACCACTTTAAGGAACCATAGCACACTTACCGTATATGTTAGTAACTTTGTTGACAGCATGCAGAAACAATGGTAAATTAGTAGGCATGGGTGAATGAACACACTATGGTTACTGAGCAGGTCATGCAGCAGTGTGTGTGGCAGGAGTGCCTAGCACAGCCAGGAGTTGGCAGTAAACTGTTGGCGTGTACAGCCACTATGGAGGAGAGACAGGCTGTCTGATCTAGCCAGTGATGTCAGGGCCGCTATGCTTTTCAGGGGCTCCATCCACTTTGTCAAGCCAGGTACTCCTGCCACACACACATTTCTGCATATCCTGTACCATTACCATTATGTGTTCATCAACTCATGCCTACTGGTTCACCCTGGCTTCTGAATGCTGTCAGTCAAGTTATTAACATGTAAGTGAGCGCACTGGCATAGTATAAGAACCGCTAAATGTTTTTGATAAGATAAATATAGTGTACTCATAGAATTTACATAGAAATACCAATGAATGCAGACCTCCATTCATTACTACTTCGTTCCAAGAAAAACCTCCTAATAGCATGGCCAACATTCCTCGAGTAAAACCCTGTTCACCAGACTGCCGTTAGTTTTTTGTACTTGCACATGCATATGGATATGTCAGTACACGCTGGTGCTGGCAGTTATGAGCGCACATCTTTTTCTGTAATGCAATCCTACGGGCTAAAATACACTGCAGCTATGGCTCCCTGGGCATCAAAACAACATGCATACTTTACACTATACACCCAAACACTCAACTTTATGGCCATGTACAAGAACTAAATGCAAAATTTCTTTTTTGAACAGATTGGAGAATGATTGAAGCACCTATTAGGTTTTTATTGCTGTCTGTGCCACTGTTAGGGAGATTCACCCACTTTGCTTTTCCTGTTTACGGTTATTACCAAAAGTAAAAGAAAAACTGAAATATTGGGTTGTCCCCACTTTGATGTATTATGCCACGTACACACGAGCGGACTTTCCGGCATACTTGGTCCGGCGGACCAGAGTCTGCTGGACAATCCGCCCGTGTGTAGGCTCCGGCGGACTTTTCCGGCTGACTTTTTCCCAAAAGCCCGCCGGACCTAGATTTGAAACATGTTTTAAATCTTTCCGTCGGACTCAGCTTCTGGCGGAAAGTCCGCTCATCTGTGTGCTGGTCCGACGGAAAGCTTGCTCGTGTGTATGCTGGTCCAACGGACCAAATACGACGCGAGGGCAGGGTATTGCATCTCGCGCTCGCTGCAATAGGAAAAACAAATTTTCCTATTGCGGCGAGCGCGGTGCATACCAGGCCCTTAGGTCTGGTATGGATTATAAAGGGAAACCCCAGTGACCACGTCCCCTAAAACGTCACAGTCCCAGCATGCCCAGGGACTGTGACATCATAGGGAGCGGGGTCTCCGGCTATATAAGTCATAACGGAACCCTCAGAGAGCAGTCCAGCCGGAGAGAGCGTCGTGTAAACATCTGGAGAAGAGAAGAGAAGACAAGAAGCCCAGAAGTCCGGACCTCCGCTGGCAAGAGAGCTACCTGAACACAGCAGAGGTGCCGGCCGAAGAACTGGAACACCGGGAGAAGAGGCCGGAGAGAGCGGAGAAGAACCAACCGGATGCCGGGAGAAGATGAACTGGAGGGAACCCCGAAGCCGGAAGAAGACCCCCGAAGCCGGAGGAAGATCCCCCCCCCCCCCCGTAGCTGTTTAATAAATTATTTTAAAAACCTGTGTAGTGTGTTTTATTATTGACACTTTTTCCCTAGGTGAATGAGTAGGGGTACCATGTACCCCATACTCATTCACATAGGGTGGGGGGGCCGGGATCTGGGAGCCCTCTTATTATTATAGGGGGCTACCGGATTCCGATAAGCCCTCCGCCCGCAGACCCCGACAACCAACGGCCAGGGTTGTCGGGAAGAGGCCCTTGTCCTCATCAACATGGGGACAAGGTGCTTTAGGGTGGGGGGGCCCGCAGGGCGCCCCTCTTCCCCAAAGCACCCACCCCCCATGTTGAGGGCATGCGGCCTGGTACGGTTCAGGAGGGGGGGCACTCGCTCGTCCCCACCCCCTTTCCTGACCGACCGGGCTGCGTGCTCGGATCGGAGTCTGGTATGGATTCTAGGGGGGACCCCATGCCGTTTTTTCGGCGTAGGGGTTTCCCTTTATAATCCATACCAGACCTAAGGGCCTGGTATGCACCGCGACGGGGCTCGCAAGGTGTCAATCTCGCCGATAAAAGTGACAAGATTGACTTCCTTTTCTAGTCCCGTCGCACCTGAGTCACGTTCAAAATGAACGGACTTGTCCGTGTGTGGGAGCCAGTGTGTGACCTGGAGCCAGTGGCAATTAGTAAAGTGAGTGTTTGTACATACATACCGAGCAAATTATGTACTAGGAAATGTTCAACAATGTTAATATGAATACATTAATTTAAAAAACTGGGAGCATTTAGAACTAATTTAAAGAACAGACAGACAGGAAACTTAAAAAAGGTCCTATTAAGCTTACTTTGGACAAGACAGCAATTAGAAGTGACATCTGACCTCAAATCGGCTACAATGAATCGGCTTAAATAAAATAAAAGACAAAAAAGTTCCCAAAAACAGAAAATTGCCAAAAGAGCTAACGATCAGAATTAAAGTACAGTTTCAGAACTGACTCTAATCTCTCCCCTTATGCAGCTTCTCAGCTTTCCTTATCCTTTCCCTACAACTGCTTTTTAATTCACTGACACTATGGCTGCTTTGTGCCCCTCTCTTATAGTGGGTGGGCAGGTTTATCCAAATGCCCACTTATTGGCTCTTCAAAGCCAAAGTTCAAAAGTCACCCAATGCATTGTGGTTTAAAAGAACCCATGGGTGAATGCACTAAAATTGGCTGGGATTGTGCCGGATGCGTCCAACCCCGCTGCGGTTCTGGAGGCTGCGGTGGTTCGCTCTGTGGAAGCCCTTACACATTTACCGCTTCGAGGTCCCAAGGCTCCATATGATTTGACCACCTCCATGCACACGACCCTAAGGGCCTGGAGGGCAGGACTGGAACTCGAGAAGTTCCCACGAAATGCAGTCTCCCCACACACCCCCCTTTGGAACAACCCTACCCTACCCCATCTCTACTCATTGCCAGACCCTAAAATATGGGCCAAATGCGGTCTTAAACTGATATCTGACCTCACCACCGGCACCGCCATACACTCCTTCAATCACCTGGTATCCCAATACAATGTGCCTCCCTCACATCTATTTCGCTATATGCAACTGTCTCATGCGTTCAAAGCCCAAATAATACCCAACGACACGCAAATAGTGCAATCCGATCTGGAGAGGGTCACAAGATATGAATGTACCAAGAAACCGACCTCAGTCCTTTATGCACATCTCCTAAGAGTTTCCTCTCCAGATCTGTCAAAGCTCCGGCAGCAATGGACACAGGATATCCCGACACTGGACTCCGAGGATTGGGAGGACATGTGGGAATTCCCCTTCAAAATCCTGGTCTCACTTCGAGACCGTCTCATACAATACAAAATACTACATCGGGCATATCTCACCCCATACAGATTGCATAAGATGAGAACCTCCTTGTCCTCGGAGTGTTGGAGATGTACTAGGGATCCAGGTGATTTTATACATATTTTCTGGTCCTGTCCAGCAATTAAAAACTACTGGTCAGAAGTAATATCTGTAATACAAGAAGTGGTAAAAACAGACATAGCCCCAACCCCGCAGATCTGCCTTCTAGGTTTAGTGGAAGAATTAGCCCCCAAGATAGCAGAGAGAACCCTCATAGGGCTCTTGCTCTTCTATGCAAGGAAAATGATCACTCTCTGCTGGAAAAAACGTGCCCCGCCATCCATATTGTTATGGAAAACACATATCAATAAAGTAATACCACTCTATAAGGTAACCTATCAAAATAGGGGATGCCCCAAAAAATATGATAGAGTGTGGGCCAAATGGCTAGCTGAGGCCTCCACGGCAACCGCAGACTGATTGAACAGGTACATAATACCAGTCTACGGGAGAAAGTGATGCTGATACATTGGTTGATTTTATGGTAATGTAATCTCGGAAAAGGGTTTAATTGACATCTAATATTGTCCCATGAGTCTCAGCTGATAAATCTGATCCTGAAATACTTAATTGAGCAGGAGCCAATACCGCACTAGGTTTGTTTGTTATTGTTTTTTTTTTTTTTTTTTTTCTTTCGGACATGCTACAGATGTATGATATTAATGCTGGATGCAGCCCAATGGCCGGCTGGCACTGACTCCTGCGTGGGTCTAGTCCCAATGCTGTGGCAGGTTTAATTGTTGTTAATTGTTTGTATGTCTTATACTCAATAAAAAGATTTTCAAAAAAAAAAAATTGGCTGGGATTGTGAATTTCGAACCTGCAGACCCACGATATTAGCTAATGCCAACCTCATCCATAGTCAAAAGCTTGCCATTTTTACTTAGAAAACAAATGAAAGGAAAAATGACCCCCTGCTGTCAGCAGGGAATCTCGCTGACAGCAGATGAGCCATAGTTAAAGACGCATGGAAATAGAAAAGTCCAGGATAGCCGCACTCAGCTATGAGTAAGCATCTTTGGATGTGAAACGCGTTAGCTATTTGATCCCCTTTGTGTCTACTTCTGCTACCTGTCTGCGTTTTTGGATTTTATATACCCAATAAAGATGCTTTTTTGATGGAGTGCGGCTATCCAGGACTTTTCTATTTCCATTATCTTGTGCACAGCCAGCACCCAACTCTGTTTAGTAGGACAGCAGCACCCTGAAAATACGGAGTCTTGTAGAGCGGCATTCCTCATTAGTTTCTCATTGCCATAGTTAAAGATGCAGCAGGTCCCGACTCATTAACAACCACCTATTCATTGGTTTTTAAGGATTCTGGTGGGTGCGGAAAAGTTTTCACTACTAAAATACTGTATCACTTCAAGAAAAAGCGCATGTGATATTTTAGCAGACTTTTTTAATGAATTGCAAAAAAATTTAGAAAAATGCTATGAGCCAAATGCCAAGCCCAAACACTATCACATCATTCCAACAAAATTTGTTATCATTACCAGTTATTTCCTTCAGGAAAGGTTTTGACAAAAGTTCACTGAAAGTGACATTCACTGGGTTAAAATTGGGTGAATAGTACTGGAAGCATCATACTTTTTTGATGAACAGATGTTGTTGAATGTGCAGGTAGGCTTTCAGTGATTATGCTTTATAAATGAATTGTTAGCAAATGTGTATCATTATTAATATGGTGTTTATATTTTAGCTTGAATACCTAAAGGTTACAATTTAAGTATTTCCGATTTGGTGAAAAAAGAAATCCCTGCCTCTAGTGAAATCAAGAGTAAATGACTAGGTAAATAAATACTTGTTAAACCTGTAATATTGAATTTTGCCACAAGGGGGCAGCAGTGTGAATGTTTTATCTCTTACTTTCAACTCCACTTCTTAATAAAGGAAAAACTAACTAATACCTAATATCAGTAGTATCAATAAAAATCAATATTATAGCAATATGTAATCAATTATTTTTTTATGCGATAATGTTTGTATATTTTTTGAATGGTGTCCGATGTAACACCCAGGTTTAGTATTTTAGGTTGTTTTTTTATGGGTTACGGTTTCATTATATTTATTTGATTTCAGAATATAAAGCAATAATATATTTTTCAGCAATGGAGCTGTTTTTTTTGTTTGTTTTTTTTTTTTTTTTTTTAGAAGGAATTTTCATTGTATTGGTACTCTTTAGTATTCAATGTGTCAGTCTATTAAGTCATCTTCCCAGCTTAAGCGGTGACAATTTTTTGGCACGAGAAAATGTCCAGGATAATTTAAAGGAGTACTCATCACATTTATGGTCCACTGTACTCTTTACCACTTTAACTTGTACCTTTTTAAATCCTAAAACCTATAAATCCGAGCAATTTTTACATTTCCACTATGAGTCTGTTTATTTGGCAATAACTTTGTAAAAAAAAGTAATACATACATTGTGTTTGGGAGATAAATTGGGCGTAATTTTAACAATATTGCCATGAAAAAATAATTTTCCTTTCTATGTAATCTATAGATAAAAAAAAAAAAATAAAGGACTTTTTTTACAAAGAAATAATTTCTAAGAGAGAAAGGAGTTAATTAGGGGTTAATAAGTGGTTAAATTGAATACTTTTTGTTTCATAAAATGTATTTCATGTGAAAATCAAAGGTCACACCTTGGATCTACATATGAATGAAGTGGTAACTACAGAGTAACAATATATTTTTGAACTGTATTACTCAAAGATCCTCGTGGCTGCATTTCACACATGTGTGGCTGCATTTTGACAGCTGG
Organism: Lithobates septentrionalis; assembly: GCA_037952835.1. NCBI lineage: Eukaryota > Metazoa > Chordata > Amphibia > Anura > Ranidae > Lithobates > Lithobates septentrionalis. The sequence goes on along the minus strand of JBBDGP010001201.1, from coordinate 3,407,659 downwards.
TAATTGCTGGCAATAGGGACAGGGAACACAACTGCGGGGGAGATAGTTGCTAAATATAGATACTTACTATTTTCTTTCATATACATTTTATTTTCCGTACCTCTTTTAGTCTTGCACAGACTAAGGAGCAGTAGACAAGGCTTGTTGCTGAAACATGTTTACCTGTCTTTTTATGCTTGGTAGTATACATTAAAGATTACAGATGAATTATCCAGTGGTGCCGGCTCTTCTCTTCCATTTTATCAAGTCTTCACCATTTTGGAAGTAGGAAGGACATCCTGAGCTCCAGACAGTGGCGTAGCGTGGGTTGTCAGCACCCGGGGCAAGGCAAGTAATTTGTGCCCCCCCCCTAACCTGCGGACTTTTATCACTCCCCGAGTCCCTTCAAATACAATAGTACTGACCTACCTAATTCCTATACTGACCATTACACACTACACTGACCACTATACTATACTGTCCACTACACTAAGAACTACACTGACCACTACACTACACTGACCACTATACTGTCCACTACACTGACCACTATACTATACTGTCCACTACACTAAGAACTACACTGACCACTATACTGTCCACTACACTAAGAACTACACTGACCACTATACTACACTGACCACTATACTGACCACTACACTGAGAACTACACTGTCCACTACACTATACTATACTGACCACTATACTACACTGAGAACTACACTACAGTGACCATTACACTGTCCACTACACTACACTGACCACTATACTACACTGACCACTACACTAACCACTATACTGTCCACTATACTGACCACTACACTATACTGTCCACTATACTGACCACTACACTACACTGACAACTATACTGTCCACTACACTACACTGACCACTACACTACACTGACCACTATAAAGACCTCAATACTACACTGTCCACTACACTACACTGTCCACTATACTACACTGACCACTACATTATACTGACCACTACACTATACTGACCACAATACTACACTGTCCACTACACTACACTACACTGTCCACTACACTACACTGTCCACTACACTACACTGACCACTACACTATACTGACCACAATACTACACTGTCCACTACACTACACTGTCCACTATACTACACTGACCACTACATTATACTGACCACTACACTATACTGACCACAATACTACACTGTCCACTACACTACACTACACTGTCCACTGCACTACACTGACCACTACACTATACTGACCACAATACTACACTGTCCACTACACTGTCCACTACACTACACTGACCACTACACTATACTGACTACAATCATACACTGACCACTACACTACACTGTCCACTACACTATACTGACCACTACACTGTCCACTATACTACACTGACCACTACACTGACCACTATACTACACTGTCCACTACACTACACTGACCACTACACTGTCCACTACACTATACTGACCACTACACTATACTGACCACAATACTACACTGTCCACTACACTATACTGACCACTACACTGTCCACTACACTACATTGACCACTATACTACACTGTACACTATATTGTCCTGCCTAGTCTTTCTATACTGACACTACATATACGGCGCCTGTCTCTTCTCTCCCCCCCCGCCCCCCGCCATGTTTATCCATTCCTCACCTTCTTGTATCGGTGTCTTGCATCGGTCTGGAGGATAGGAGGAGGAGGAGAAGACAGCTGCCCCGGCGGCTCACACTCTCCAGTGCTCGTCTCCCCTGCGCTCTGGCCGCCATATTCATTGTTTCACGGCGCACTGTGATTGGGCGTATGGGGGTCATGTGCGGAGGCGGGACTTCAGGAGCAACCGTGATCGCGGATAGGCCACCCCCACGCCGCACATGACCCCCATACGCCCAATCACAGGGCGCCAAACACTGGACATGGCGGCGGAGCGCGGGGGACACAGGAAATTAAATTAGGTGAAGGCAGCCAGTAGTGACACTACTGGCAAGAAATTGCGCCCCCCTAAATGTCGCGCCCGGGGCCACGGCACCCCCACACCCCCCACGCTACGCCACTGGCTCCAGAGCACCTGGATTTGGGTGTGCCGGTGTTACCTACTAATCCGGACATCATAGCTCAGAGCGGTGTTCACCCTGAATTGCTCTTAGTCTTGCACAGCTGTGTAGGTTCTTTTGTAATGGATTGCTTATTCTGAATTCACTGCACACTGTAGGTTTCTTGCATGTGCAGTTTTCTCTCTTTCAGTTTGCCTTTTGCAAGAGTAAGAGAGAGAACAAAGCTCATTTATGAGTTTCAGAGGCTGTGCATTCAACATTTGGTATGTCCTGCCATCTGTAGGATAGAGAGGAGAGGACAACGTAATAAGCATCGGAAAAAGTAACCATTTTTTTACAACATGCATCACAGCATGTGTAGGAGAAATTGTCACTTTGGCTATTGATGGTAAAGTGAGGGTGTCTCCCGATCCACTTCATCAAGATATTCCTATCCATCAATGCCTTTTACTGTCTTCTTGCCAGGCTTTCAGGTGTGGTGAAGCTTGTGACCTTGCCCCCTTGTGACATCATTGACTGAGGAATGCTGGGTCAATGATGTCACAAGGGGTGGAGTCACCCAGTGACCCCACTCCTTAGTTTATCTAGTAATTGGTGGGAACTGGTGCTGTCAGTAAGTGGGAGCCAATTTTTGTGTGTGGACCTTCCTCCTTTTTTTTTTTTTTTGAGCATGAGTAATGAGTACAACATACCAAATGCGGGTGGGGGTGGTGGTGTGCAGAACCATTTCTTATAAGTCGCACACTCACAACCACTGGTTCAGGGTTGTGAGGAAGCGGCCATTGTCATAATCAACATGGCACCATCCCAAGTTGAGGGCATAAGGCCTAGTATGGTTTGGGAGGGGGGTGCTAGCTAGTCTCCCACAATCTCTTGGCCAGCCAAGCTGCATTCTCAGATAAGACTCTGGTCTGGATTTTGGGGGGCACCTCACGTCAAATTTTTTTAAAAGTTTTTTTGGCATGAGGTTCCCCCCAAAATCCATACCTGACCCAAAGGCCCTGCTATGGACTAGGGGCGACTCCATGCTGTTTTTTTTTATGCCTCTTTTTTTTCACTACTAAAATACTGCATCACTTCAAGAAATTTGGCATGCAATATTTTAGCAGCCTTTTTTAATGAATTGCAAAAAAAAATTTGAAAAATGCTATGAGCCAAATGCCAAGCCCAAACACTATCACATCATTCCAACAAAAGCTGGTTTTGGTATTTTAACCACTTCGCGCCCGCGCTATAGCCGAAAGACGGCTGCAGCGCGGACGCTATCTGCCGGGTGGCCGGCCCTGGACGTCCTGGTGTTTACTTCCGCGTTGCGCGCTCCCGCGGGCGCGTATCGGGGAAGTTCTGTGCTGGCCGTGTCCCTCGGACACAGCCAGTCACAGATCGCTGAAAACGGCCAATGACAGCGGCTGTTTTCAGCGCGATCGGCTTTGCCAATGAGAGACGATCTCATATGTTTACATATGAGATCATCTCTCATCGCCGGTGTTCTGCGGCTCTCCCTCCTCACACAGACAGCGTGTGAGGAGGGAGAACGAACCGCTGCGGCAGTAAGTGGAAAAAAAAAAAAAACGAAAGTAAAGTTTTAAACTGCCATCTGTCCCAACTATCATGCCCATTCCATCTATCCCCAGTGCCATCTGTCCCTGTCATCTGTCATCACTGCCACATAGTGCCATCTGTCATCAGTGCCACATAGTGCCATCTGTCATCAGTGCCATCTGTCATCAGTGCCACATACTGCCATCTGTCATCAGTGCCATCTGTCATCAGTGCCACCTGTCAGTGTCACGTGCCATCTGTCATCAGTGCCACGTATCAGTGCCATCTGTCATCAGTGCCATCTGTGCCACGTATTAGTGCCACCTGTCATCAGTGCCACGTATTAGTGCCATCTGTCATCAGTGCCACGTGTCATCAGTGCCACGTGTCATCAGTGCCACCTGTCATCAGTGCCACCTGTCATCAGTGCCACATATTAGTGCCATCTGTCATCAGTGTCATCAGTGCCACGTATTAGTGCATCTGTCATCAGTGCCACGTATTAGTGCCATCTGTCATCAGTGCCACATAGTGCCATCTGTCATCAGTGCCATCTGTCATCAGTGCCACATAGTGCCATCTGTCATCAGTGCCATCTGTCATCAGTGCCACATAGTGCCATCTGTCATCAGTGCCATCTGTCATCAGTGCCACATACTGCCATCTGTCATCAGTGCCACCTGTCAGTGTCACGTGCCATCTGTCATCAGTGCCACGTATCAGTGCCATCTGTCATCAGTGCCATCTGTGCCACGTATTAATGCCATCTGTCATCAGTGCCACGTATTAGTGCCATCTGTCATCAGTGCCACGTGTCATCAGTGCCACGTGTCATCAGTGCCACGTGTCATCAGTGCCACCTGTCATGTCATCAGTGCCACATATTAGTGTCACGTGTCATCAGTGCCACGTATTAGTGCATCTGTCATCAGTGCCACATCAGTGTCAGTGCCACGTATCAGTGCCATCTGTCATCAGTGCCACGTATCAGTGCCATCTGTCATCAGTGCCACGTCAGTGTCACGTGTCATTGTCTTGGTGCTCCAGGGCCTTAAAAAGTGTAATGGGTAGTTAGATGTGTAATTTATGCTCCTAGAACACCTGATGGCGCTCCCTGCATGTTGGGCCTCTCTATGTGGCCAGGCTGTAAAAAAGTCCCACACATGTGGTATCCCCATACTCAGGAGGAGTAGCAGAATGTATTTTGGGGTGTCATTTGTGGTATACACATGCCATGTGAGAGAAATAACCTGTTACAATGACAATTTTGTGGGGGGGGGGGGGGGGAAATATTCATTTTGCAAAGAATTTTGGGAAAAAATGAGCACATCAAAAACCTCACCCTGCATCTTACTAAATACCTTGGAATCTCTACTTTCAAAAAAAGGGGTCATTTGGGGGGTATTTGTACTTTCCTGACTTGTTCGGGTCGCAAGAAATGAGATAGGCCGCCAGTACTTCAGGTGTGATCAATTTTTTATGATTTGCACCATAACTTGTAAACTCTCTAACTTTCACAGAGACCAAATAATATTCACTAATTTGGGTTATTTTTACCAAAGCTATGTAGCAGTATAAATTGTGGCCAAAATTTATGAAGAAAAATTACTAATTTGCAAAATTTTATCACAGAAATTAAGAAAAATGCGTTTTTTTTCAAAATTTTCGGTCTTTTTTCATTTATAGCGCAAAAAATAAAAAACCCAGAGGTGATCAAATACCACCAAAAGAAAGCTCCTATTTGTATGAAAAAAAGGACAAAAAATTCAGTGTTGCATGACTGAGTAATTGTCATTCAAAGTGTGACAGCGCTGAAAGCTGAAAATTGGTCTGGGCAGGAGGGGGGTTTAAGTGCCCAGTAAGCAAGTGGTTAAAGTGATTGTAAAGTCTTGTTTTAAAAAAATAAAAATAATAACAAACATGTTATACTTTCCTCCTCTGTACAGTTGTTTTTGTACAGGGAAGCCCAGATCCTCCTCTTCTTGTGTCCCTCTTTGCTGCTCCTGGCCCCTCCCTCCTGTCGAGGGTGCCCACAGCCAGCAGCTTTTTATGGGGGCACCCGAGCCGAGTCAGAGCTCCGTGTATCCCCGACTATTCTCCCCTGATTGGCTGACTGATTTTTATTGACAGCCATGGGAGTCAATGGCACCGCTGCTGTGTCTCAGCCAATCAGGAGGAGTGTCCCGGACAGCTTAGACCTTCATGGACATCGCTGGAGAGAGAATGGGCTCAAGTAGGTAATTAGGGGGTGCTGGGGGGGCTGCTACACACAGAAGGTTTTTTATCTTAATGCATAGAACATGCCTTTACAACCCCTTTATCTATAATGGGTTATTCATTTTTATTGTGTTGATCAGACTTCTGCTTTAAGTTGTCAGTTCATACTATGGAAATTAAGAATATGTTTACAAAGTGAACACACCTTCTTTGTTATTCAGTCCATACCTGGCTGTTAAACAACTGGGATTCTAGGTTGTGAAGAATAAGAACTTTGTTCTGCTAATTTGTGTCTTACTAGTCCATAGTGTATTAAAAATGCAAGTAAACTCAATTACTTCTGCTCGTTCTCGGTCCATGTGAGGATGTCAAGGCTAGAAATAAATGAACACTGGAATATTTATCTAACATATGATTAGCATATCAATAATCTTCTTGTATAGAACTTTTCACATGCATAACTGTTTCTTTGGTTGTTAACTTGTACCAAATATATGATTAGCATTTCAATAACCACCTTGTATGGAAGTTTTCACATGCATAATTGTTTCTTTGGTTGTTAAGTTCTGGGTGAAGGCTAGGTCCTGCTTTAGCTATGTAGCATGCCAAGTTCTGGAGAGCGACATTAAGAAATGGTCTTTTCAGTACACATTAAAGCTGAAGTGTGGCTATAAACTTTATTTGGGCATTAGCTAAGTACCAAAAAGCTACCTCTAATGATGTGAGCCCAACTGGTGGCTGCTGCTTCTTACAAAAATATGAGAGTCGGGCTGGAGCATGGCTATCAAAGCAAGTTGCTTATTGTGTAGATCAGGCGTCTCTATGGCCCTCCAGTTGTTCAGGAACTACAATTCCCATTATGCCTAATCATGTCTGTGAATGTCAATTTTACAATGCCTCATGGGACATGTAGTTCTGCAACAGCCGGAGAGCCGCAGTTTGGAGATCCCTGCTGTAGATCCTCCAATGAGAAAATGTGTTGTATTCTTTTCAAAGCAGGCAAGGGATGATTGTGACATTTATTTACCAATCACAGAACTGTCAGTTCCATCCCCGGAACATAAGAGATGGCCCCACCATCCGAGACTGGATGTAGATAACTTTATTCAACAAATAAACAGCAGTCACCAGTGGGACACCCATCATAAGTGGTACCCTATTGATACCCAGCTAATTCCCTAATAAGGTTTTTGCCAACACTTCAGCTTTAGGCTTCATTCAGATGGGTGCATAGTCCTGTGCCTCTGTCATATCAATGATATCCTGAGGACAAAGTGGTTGTATCGATCTTCCCACACATGCCAGTTTTTGCATTCATACAGGTTTCTGCATCCAGAGCTGTGTGTCCATCCCTGTACTTATGTAAACACTGGCATGTGCGTTAAGATCCATATAGCTGCTGCATCATTTTAACAGGCTGGTTACACAAAAAAACTGTTATTCCCCAGGCACATAAAAACAAATGTAGCCCGACCCCCTAAGGGACTGCTTGGAATTATATGCTTATCTGCACTGCCATGACCTAATGAACATTCCAACCCACCTGACACTCTGGGTTCCGACATCCTTGCACCACCTTAAAGCAATAAGTCAGACATTTCTGTGTTTTTATGTTCTGATAATATTTACTAGAACAATTCAAAAGGGATATTGTCACAAAGAGGAGGTAGTAGATCTGCTGAGTTTTGGGCAACAGAGCCAACTCAGCAAAGGAATTCCTCTGACTAACAGAAAACAAGGTATTTGAATATAAAACAGTCTATTATATACACTTACGCAATGAAGTACTGCTAGCACCTGTAAGGATAAACGCAGCTACTGTAACTGGTTATACTGACAACTTCTAAAGGGGTAACCTTGGCCACCTTATTAACTGTTACCCTAATGAGAGGTCAGACTCAATGGCAATGGTATAAAGGCCCTTATAGCGGTAATGACAGCAATGCCCCTATTGCAGATCTGATGGTCTTCACCGGCACGTAGCAACTCATTAACTGTATACAATAAGGTGTAATAGAAAATGATAAGGTTTCTTGAAATAGTGGAGGCTAAAGGTGTCTATGCACAATGTTCAAACTAGGCTCAGTAAAGTATTCCTAAGGTAGAGATGTCTGTGCAAAGTGTCCCAGTAAACCCGTGCGAAAGGATTTGTAAAGATTGGGCGATTGCCCTCTCACCAACGACCAGGCCAATTTGATGCCTTCTGGACAGTGGCTCATGTAGCAGCACTCATGCAGCGGATCCGCCGTATCGATCTCCCGATGTAAAGCTCAGTACACAGGTTGGCAAATGACCAGGGTGGTGCTGGATGGATGTCAGAAGAACGGCAAGCAGAGCGAGGTCCCTCTCATACGAGCTGGAATGTGGTACACTGTGTAGTAGGCCGTGACCCCTCTCTCCATGCATAGAGAGGTCCATTTTACGTCAGGTCCAGGAGGAAGAGAGCACTGCGCGGGCTTCTGCTTCTTTTATGGCTACTCCCAGCAATCTCTCTCACGGTAGCAAAGATCCCTGGGATATGTAGTCCAGGTACATAGTCATGTGAAGCAATTATCAGTCTGAGGTACTACTTATCCCACAATCCCTTTTGTTTGGCTCACAAATATGATGTCAGTTGAGAACACTAGGCACTGGAGGGACATGCGATGCATGGAAATACCGGAGGATCACTGTACTTTATGGTTGTAGTCCATATTGCTACACAACCCTCCTCATGGAGGTACCAGTCTATGCGCCTGTGTGGATGAAGCTTTAAAGCACAACTACGCTGTGCCCCTGCACCACAAACCGAAAACACCATTTCATTTATTTTAATATTCAAAGCAAATTCCCCCATCCATTCATGTTTCCATGCTTTATTTTGCTGAGAAATTACTTTCAAAAACACCTCCTAGCATTTCTGGTCGTGGCCATCTTGAGTAAGGGCAGATGATTCATGTAGCATTTACTTCCTGGAATCCATCTGCCCTTAGTTTGGGCATGCAAGCAGGAGGGTGTGCTTAGCTGGGAAAAAACCTTCCTCCCTCCTGAAGGCATCTGGGATGCATAACATCATTTGCCTGGGCCTGGAAACCAGGAACTAAAGAAATGTGAAAAAAAAAGTTTAAAACAAGTAAACATGAAATACTGTCCTATTCTTTTTAATAATGCTAGCAGCATAAGGATTAAAAATAGTCAATGTTGACTGAAAGAGTGAAGTTCCACTTTAAAGTGTATCTAAACCCAAGCACAAAAATGTAAAATTATGCAATTTACCAGTCCTCCGATGTCGTGGCTACACTTTGTTTCCTTTTTTAGGCTTGTTTTCCTTTTTACAGCGACTAAAAAAATCTCCTTTTTTCTTTGGGGAAGAGTGAGAACAATGGTTTCGCTTTTATTGGTGTGTCTCCCTTGGCCAGATTCCAGCTTATTTCTAATGGGCTAATATTGTATTCATTTTTCAGGCTCAAAACTGGCCATACACTGTGCGCATTTCAGAAGGGTCCTGAGGAACTGGTTGAAATTTGGTCGGCAGGTGGCCCTGACCGTCCACTCTTTTCAACAAAAGTTGATTATTTTATTTGTTGTAGGGACCTGTCATTGAATTTGTTGTAGGAACCTGCTGAAAATGTTTGGCCAAACAGCAGCTGCATCAAATCAGGTGAAGCTCACATTCAAGTATTTTGACAGCTGGCAGAGCAAGGTGTCAAAATGCATTAGCCACAGAGAGGGCTTCGTTCATTCGCACTGTATAGCATGGATGGGGAAATCATTTATTTTTTTTTTTCAACCAGCAGGCTGAACACTGAAGGAAAAGAATATCAGTGTATGACCAGCTTAAAGCGGAGTTCCAGTCACCTGTGGGAAAAATAAAAGTCAGCAGCTAAAAGAACTGTAGCTGCTGACTTTTAAAAAACAGCCACTCACCTGTCTGACGATCCAGCGGTGTGCTTACCCCAGTCGGTCTCACCCCAGTCAGTCTCACCCAATGTCTTTGGTCGCCGGCATCTTCACTATGGGCACCCGGCTGTGACAGCTTGCGGCTTCACAGCCGGGTGCCCACTGCGCATGTGCGAGCCGAGCTGCGCATCGTAAATGAAGAATGAAGTCTTCTGGGACCTTGTACCTGCTCCTCCTCGGCTCTTTAAAAGTGCCAAATGTTCAAGAGGAGCGAGGAATGAGTCCTTAAAGCGGAACTTCCCCTTTTGGGTGGCGCTCCGCTTTAACTGTAAAGCACGGTGAGGCAGGGAGTTTCTAACTAAAGACTGTACTAACTAGTTTTGTACTCATTAGAGGGGGGAACATATCCGGGCACAATAAACAGGCTGCTGTGACAGCACATTATTATAATAATAATAATGCAATTATATTGCAGCAAACACATAAAATTAAGCTTGATAATGTAGATGACATGATCTATGGACCTTAAAAACATAAAGAAGGAACTTGCAAACATATACAGTATACACAAGTCCACGAGGAAAGAAAAAAAGTCTAATGCCCCGTACACACGGCCGGTTTTTCAGACGGAAAATGTTCGATGGGAGCTTGTTGTCGGAAATTCCGACCGTGTGTAGGCTCCATCGGACATTTTTGTCACAAAATTTGAGATCTGAATCTCAAATTTTCTGATAACAAAATCCGTTGTCGTAAATTCTGATCGTGTGTACACAATTCCGACGCACAAAGCTCTGCGCATGCTCGGAATCAAACAGAAGAGCCACACTGGCTATTGAACTTCATTTTTCTCGGCTCGTCGTACTGTTGTACATCACTGCGTTCTTGACGCACGGAATTTCCGACACGATGTGTGACCCTGTGTATGCAAGACAAGTCTGAGCCAACATCCTTCAGGAAAAGATCCATGGATTTTGTTGTCGGAATGTCCGATCGTGTGTACGGGGCATTAGAGGAGTCTTCCGTGTCTAGTTTGTAGACGCGACAACTTTTGTGCAAACCAATCAATATACGCCTATTGCGATTTTTTTTTTTTTTTTTTTTTTTTTTAATACCAAAAATATGTAGAAGAATATATATTGGCCTAAACTGATGAATACATTTGTTTAGATAGATAGATAGATAGATAGATAGATATTATAGCAGAAAGTAAAAAAGAAAGGTGTTTTTTTTTTTTTTTTTTTCAAAATTGACGCTCTTTTTTTTTTTATTGCGCAAAAATAAAAACCGCAGGGGTGATCAAATACCACCAAAAGAAAGCTCTATTTGTGGGAAAGAGCACAACTGCGCAATTGTCAGTTAAAGCGATGCGGTGCCATATTGCAAAAAATGCTCTGGTCATTAAGGGGGAAAATTCTTCCGGGCTGAAGTGGTTAAAGTTCTCATTTAGATACTCTTAGGCCCCTTTCACACGAGGTCCACTCAGATCCACCTGTCCGTTTTTCAGACGGACCCGATTGGACCCTCTATTAATCTCTTTGGGCAGTCAGATGTACATGGACTTGTGTCCATGTACATCTGGCTATCTCCAATCTGATCCAGCAAAAACGAACAAAAGTGGATCCATTCCCTTCTGTCTTCTGAGGGCAGTCGGGTGTAAACAAACAGCCTGTCTGTTTACCTCCCAAATCCCATAGAGCAGAGCGGGCTCTGTCAGTGGCCGCTTTTCATAAGCGGATGCAGACTTGTCATCTGGCCACTCCGCTCAGCTCAGAATAGGATCAACGGACAGATACCCTGCTGTGAAAAAACAGGCCCGTGTGAATGGCGCCTTAGTAAAGGGATGTTACTATTTTTTTAGTTGTCTGGTGTAGTTGCATTGATGAAAGAACTAGCCTGATACTAGTTCTAACTAACTGAACTAGTCTAATAGACTTCAGATGTCTCAGTAAAGAGGACCTGTCACTGCCCATTGCTATCCTAAGGGTTGTTTAATAATAAAGGTACAGTTTGAAAATAAAGAAATACGTTTAAATAAATTTAAAAAAGCAAATTTTTTAAGCGCCCCCGACACCCCCCCCTGCAGTCGCATGGTCGGTGAATGCATGTGTTGGTATGTAAACGGCATTCTCACAACACATGAGGTATCAACGTGAACGTCAGATCAAGAGCAATAATTCTAGCACCAGACCTCCTGTGTAAATGTAATGCCGCGCGCACACGAACAGAATGTCCGTCAGAAAAAGTCCGATGTGAGCCTTTCATCGTATTTTCCGACCGTGTGTATGCCCCATTGGACTTTTTCCGTTTAAAATTCTGACGGACTTTCATAGTGAACATTGTCTAAATTTTTCCGACGGAACTAATTACTATCAGGGAAACCCGCTCGTCTGTATGCTGTTCCGACGTACCAAAAACGACGCATGCTCAGAAGCAAGTACGAGACGGAAGCGTTCGGTCTGGAAAAATAGCGTTCGGAATGGAGATAACACATTCCTCACACTGCAAAATTTGTGATCGTTTAATGCAGTGCATTCTTTTGTGCTTTATAATGCTAGAAGAATGAACTTGTTTTGCTGCTGATATTCACACAGAGTTCTCACAAACTTTTTTCTTTATTTCTCGTGATCTCATGAATAATCTTTTTTTTATTATTTTAAAGCCAGATCTCCAGTATAATGTTGAGAATTATTTTTTATAGTCATCTTTTTTTTATCATTTTTTTTTTCATCAAGATCTCCTTCTTCTTCTTCCTTTTTTTTTTTTTTTTTTTTTTTTTGATTATTGCAAAATTATTTTCTAGTGATCTCCATAATTTTTTTTTGGTGTGTCAAGTTACCACAATAACATTATCTTGTATTTTGTAACCTCAAGGAGGCTGGTTGGTGTCCCTTGTTAATTTGACATTGTTTGTGAGTAGCCAGGTACATTTCAAAAAGACAATCTGTCCTATTTTAATAAAAACACATATAGCCAAGTATTTTCTCAAAATAAAATATCCATTTATTCTAGTTAACAAAATAAAGAGGAAGGCAAGGCTGGAGAAACTTTTGGAATTTGCGAAGCCTTTTGGCCCCAGGGCACATATCAAGTCTGTGTAAACCAAAAATTTTATCTTGAGGAGTCCATATAATTTTGAGCCTAATCTGGTCCAGGACTCCCCGAGATCATGACCAGCAGCAGATGATATCTATGTCTTCAGACTGTGGTACTACACCAGCCTGTGTCTTCTGTCAGACCAGACTGAACCCAGGCCATCACTTTCTTCTCTTCGCTGCAACCTTCCCTTCACGCTTCCCTGCAGCCTTCCCTGCAGCCTTCCTTGGAGGCAGTGGCTCTGGAAGTGGACTTGTGGCAGAAGGAGGAGGATGGGTGAGATCATATATGTGGCTGTTCTCTGTCAGCTGGCCCCTCAACCCCTTCTGAAGGCCCTCAAAAATAATTCGCTCACAGAGTAAGCGTTGGCCCTCCTCCAATTTCAACAATCTTGTGGCTATATAGCAGCCATAGGACTCTTCAGCGTCGGGGGGGCTCTGAGCACATCACTCGCTTCCCTAATGAAGCCCAGTGCTGCCTCCTCCGCCATCGCCCCCTTCCTGGGCCTTTTTGTTTGAAGGCAGAGGGGAGGCACCTGGGATTGGGTAAGGCTCCTACTGGGGCCAGCCACCTCCTGGCTGTCACTGGGCACGGCCACCTCCTGGCTGTCACTGGGAACGGCCACCTCCTGGCTGTCACTGGGAACGGCCACCTCCTGGCTGTCACTGGGAACAGCCACCTCCTGGCTGTCACTGGGCACGGCCACCTCCTGGCTGTCACTGGGCACGGCCACCTCCTGGCTGTCACTGGGCACGGCCTCCTCCTGGCTGTCACTGGGAACGGTCTCCTCCTGCCTGCCACTTTCCAGGCCTTCCTCCTGGCTGAGCTCATCCTGTGTATAAAAAAGAGACGTAGTTTTAGTTTTTGCTTCATCAATCACACACAATTTTTAGCTCATGACTATCATTCTGACCCCAGCATTTTTCTTTCTTGTCCCAAACATTTTGGCCACTACTGTCTATTCATATGTAAATCACTTTGTTTAAAATCATTACTTAGTTATCAATTATAACATCTAGTTGTCATGGTTATGCAATAGAGTTTTGTCTGTCAGCTTACCTGTCTCCATGTGTTCATCTCTAAAGACCGGCTGACTCTCACCTGACTGACTGATCCTCTAGCATGGCTGCACCCCAGCTCCTATTGGAGAACTCTATATTAACCTCTGCACTGCAGGCCAGCCCTGCTGATTAACCTTTTGTGTGTTTTGGCTTCCTGTTCCTGCCTGCCGTGTGCTCTACGTTTGTTTCTGTTACCGACCTTGGCGTGTTCTCAACTATTACTGTCTGCTCGTGACCCTGACCTTTGGCGTGTCCCCGACTATCCCTGTTTGCCTGTGACCCTGAACCTTGGCGTGAACTCTGTTGTCCTTGTCTGCTTGTGGCCCTGACCTTGGCTTATTCCTTTACTATCCCTATCCTCCTGTTGCCTACTGTGGGTGTGAGCTGGGGGACCCTGGGGGTCGTGACCTGGAGCCAGTTGCAGCCCAGTCCATCCTCACCACTAGAGGCTCTGGTGAACACCTGCTGGCTCTTAGACTCCGCGCCCCAGGGAATCCTACCCTCTAACCCTGGTGGGATCCGTGTTGGTGTTCCAGTGGCCCTGCCTTCCTTACCACCCGGACTCCCATCCGCAGCAGTCAGCCATAGGGTCCACTGCCTTGCGGTGCACCCCTGATCCCAACGGTGTGCATCTGTCACCTAGCCTCAAGGTGACCTGACACTAGTTAACATCATTAATATTAGGACAATAAATACATGTCTACAAATTAATATACCTGGCTCCAGCTGGGTGCATCCACTTCTTCCAGGATGGAAGGCCCAGGTTGTTCCTCGTCAGCCTCCACCTGCTGGCGTTGAGGGAAGGGTGGAGGGAAGGCTGCAGGGAAGGGTAGAAAGTGATTCCCTGGCTTCAGTCTGGTCATCCAGAAACTGCAGTTTGTTGAAGTACCACAGCCTGGGTACATTTGCGCTGCTGCTGCTCCTGATCTGGGTGATTTCTGAATTTTATTATGCTCCTTCTTTTACACGTTCCTCAAGATCCCAATCTTATTGTCCACAAACTTCATGCTTGCATCAGGGACCTGAGTCTTCACAAATTCCAGAAGTTTCTCCAGCGATGACCTCCTAGTTTGTTTATTATAATATAAGCTGTGTTTCACCTCCCACAAATTCCTCATCTCCCTGTACCTGTCTATGAAACTGGCCATGAATTCTGGGTCCTTAAAGAGATTCATCTTTGCTGTAAGACAATACACAAGACAAAAACACTAATGTCGGCCTAAACTCTCATTATCATATCCCAATATTGGCCTCAATCTTGAAGCAGTATAAGCCACTGTGATGGGCCAAGTTCAAATTTTACCTTCATTTAGGACGTTCGTCCCTCCTCCACACACAGATTGTACATACGACACATGCGTGTTAGCTTGATATAGACTGCGCATGAGTGAAACTCCGCCCGCCCCTGACGTTCTTTCTTAAAGATTCCCCGCCCCTTCTCTCTTCGGCGTGCAGTAGGAGCAACATGGTGAATAAAGAGCAGGTGTGTGGAAATTATTCCAGTAACAAGGAGGAGGAAAGCCCAAAGCCCGAAACTACACGATCCCAGAGGAGGAGATTTAAGGCCTCCAATATGGCCTTTGAAGAGATGGAGGAGATGGTGTACATCTTACGGAGGAACGACTATGATGGGAAGCATGGACCGCGCCTAAACCCTAGTTTGCGTAAGGCCAAGATCATGACGAAAGTTGCGAAGAGTCTGCGGCAGAACTTTGGGGTATGACGTTCCAAGGAGCAAATAAGAAAACGCTGGTCTGACCTGAAACTGAGGGAGCTGGATCAGTATAGAAGAATAAAGAGAGTGCCCAAGACCCCCCAAGGATCTGGAGGAAAGAGAGGTGGAGGAAGTGGGCAAGATTGTCACCCAAACAGGTGAGTGTCTGACACCCCAGCTTCAGGTAATCTATGTATGACTGCATATTTATAATACATGTTTTTTAACCAATTTTTAGGTGATGTGCTGGTTGTTGAAGAGCAAGTTGAACCTTTCACAAGTGACAGCGCCCAAAGGCTCATCCACGACATCATGGTGTGGAATAGGGAAGGTCCGAACACCCCCCTGTTCGGTTCGCATCCAGAACATGCGAACAGGCAAAAAATTTGTTCGAACACGCGAACATCGTTAAAGTCTATGGGACACGAACATGAAAAATCAAAAGTGCTAATTTTAAAGGTTAATATGCAAGTTATTGTCAAAAAAGGTGTTTGGGGACCCGGGTCCTGCCCCAGGGGACATGTATCAATGCAAAATTTTTTTTTTTTAAACGGTCGTTTTTTCGGGAGCAGTGATTTTAATAATGCTTAAAGTGAAACAATAAAAGTGAAATATTCCTTTAAATGTCATACCTGGGGGGGTGTCTATAGTATGCCTGTAAAGTAGCGCATGTTTCCCGTGTTTATAGCAGTCCGAGAGCAAAATGACATATCTAAAGGAAAAAAAGTCATTTAATAGTACTTGTGCTAGTGCCGGTTATTAATGAATTGTCAGTCCCGACAATACACATAAAAGTCATTGAAAAATTAAAAAGAAATGCGTGGGGGTCCCCCAAAATTCCATTACCAGGCCCTTCCAGTCTGGTATGGATATTAAGGGGAACTCCGCGCCAAAATAAAAAAAATGGCACCGGGTTCCCCCAAAAATCCATACCAGACCCTTCAGGTCTGGTGTGGATTTTAAGGAGAACTCCGCACCAAAATTTAAAAAAAATAGAGTGGGGTTCCCCAAAAATCCACTCCAGACCCTTATCAGAGCACGCAGCCTGGCAGGCCACAGGAAAAGAGGGGGGGACGAGAGAGCGCCCCCCCTCCTGAACCGTACCAGGCCACATGCATGTTGATGGGGACAAGGGCCTCATCCCCACAACCCTTGCCCGGTGGTTGCGGGGGTCTGCAGGCGGGGGGCTTATCGGATTCTGGAAGCCCCCTTTAACAAAGGGGACACCCAGATCCCGGCCCCCCCTATGTGAATTGGTAAGGGGTACATTGTACCCCTACCATTTCACAAAAAGAAAGTGTCAAAAAGTCCATCAACGTTGTGCGCATCAGGTGGCAATCCCAGGCCACCACTCTGGAGCCGTTGGTAAAACTCAGTCTGGACGAAGACTCCTCCATCCGACATCCGGCCATTCTTCCCCACGTCAACATAGAGGAACTCTTATTGTGCCGACACCACCGCCATTAACACAATACTATGAAACCCCTTATAGTTAAAATAGTATGACCCCAAATGGGGTGGTGGCACAATGTGGACGTGCTTCCCATCTACAGCCCCTCCACAGTTGGGAAAGTCCCAATGGTCGGAAAAATGGGAGGCCACAGTCTGCCATTCCTGTGGCGTTGAAGGGAACTGTGGAGTCAAAACAGAAAAAATAATATTAGTACTTTTGTACATAACATTGCAAGAAGATTAGACACAAACATTCTTGGCCAACATCAGTATAACATTTATTTTAAGCAGTATTTAAAGACAAAAATATAAGGGACACTTATCAGATTAATCCCCCCCTCTAATGGCCCATTGCAAAATTTTTAGTGGGGGGGTAGGGTTTCAAGATGAGTTTGGGCCCCACAAAAAAAGCCTCTGGCACTCTGCCTGAATTTAAGGACAACATAACATTTGTACAGATTTTAGGGGGTGTTTGGGGTAAAGCACTACAATGGAGCTGACAAAATACATTGTTTAGTGACTAGGCTATAGGTGTATATGGGCCCAGGATAGCATGTTGGGGAGGTTAGTGAAGGAAAATATGCATGTAGGCCAAAAAAGGAGCATTAAAAGATTACAGCATGCATGGGCACAAAGGGGACATTCACAGCATATTACAATTATGGTAATTGGGGAATGATGAAAGAAATACAAAACATTAGCAAATATTAAATACAATAGAATGTGATATTAAGGGACAAGACTTACCTTTTAATATAGTCCTTCTGCAGGACCTGAATAATAACAGAACAGGTCTCTGGGATAATGATCCCCAGAGCCTGGGGGGAGATGCCTGTCGAGAACTTAAGATCCTGCAGGTTTCTCCCAGTCGCCAAGTACCACAACGTGGCGAATAGCCTCTGCTCCGGAGTGATGGCTTGCCGCATGCAGGTATCCTGCCTGCTAATATAAGGGGTCAGCAAAGCCAACAGACGGTGAAAGATGGGGTCAGTCATCCCGAGAAAGTTCCTGAAATCATCAGGATTATTCTCCTGGATCTCACGAAGCAAAGGCATATGAGACAATTGGTCACGCTGGAGTAACCAATTCTTGGTTCATGAACTCCTCCCCACCCTGTTCATGGACTGGGCTTGCGTCAAAGAATGAACCCCAACACCAAGCCTCCACACAGCACGAACTCTACGACAAGTACTTACAAGCAACATGGCTTCAAAACGGTCGGCTGGTCAGTACGCACTAACAGAATGCACTAAAGAACAGCAAGGCCTGTGAAGAAAATCAGAAACGAGCCGACAAAAACACACTGAAAAAACAGATACGAACTATCTACATGCTCTGAAAAGCAGATACAAACTGAAGAGCAGTAATGGACTGAAAAGCACGAAAGCTGAAAAGCGCGAAAAACGAGATTAGCAGAAGGAGCCCAAAGTGTGGCGCGATCGATATTGCACTTTCTTTTTCTAGTCCCGTTGTACGTGCTGTACGTCACCGCGTTCTGGACGGTTGGAATTTGGTCAGACTTTGGTTTGACCGTGTGTAGGCAAGACCGCTTGAGCGGAATTCCGTCTGAGTTCCGTCGGAGAAACCTTCAGAGTTTATTCAGACGGCAAAACCGGTCGTGTGTACGACATAAAATGTTGACTTGTAAAGGCTTTTAAAGCACAAACTGTGGATAATATATTTTACATATTTTGTCGCTGTTTCACGGGCATGCACATTTTTAAAGTGTGACATCTATTTACTCAGTGTAAGATCATCTTTTATATTTGATCATACAATTGGATATTATATTATGGTTTTTGTGCATTAAAATTCAATAAAGTGCTGAGATCCAAGGACAGCAGAGGAGGGGAGGGCTGTGCTGTGTACACAGTGGATGATCCTCACTGCTCCCTACCTGGGACCCCCTCCATCAGTCGTCCTCATCTGACATTGACACTGCAGACATGGATCTCAAGGGGGTTCCTATTTGGGTGACCCGGGATGTGTCCCCCCATAGGAGAAGAATGTAGGATGCCTGGCTCAGGGATGTGCTGTTATACTACACGGGCTTTCCTCTGCCTACCAGGAATAATACCCTGTGACCGACCCCTCTCTCTTGGATCTTCCAGGATGTCTTCCAGCCTGTGGTGAGCTGTAGGGATCTTCCAGGACTGTGAATTATACAATTAGACTGTACAATCTCCATAAAGCTGAGCCAACACTAAAAAAATCAGATTGGACATTCTCCTTTAGATATACCAAAACCATGTAATATAAGGACATAGCTAAATATACATTCACTCTGTATCCAATTGGGCAGGCCCTTGTACTACAAATTTGATGGTAGTTCAAAAGGAGATTGTACAATCAGATTGTATAGAACAGTGATTGCGAACCTTGGCACCCCAGATGTTTTGGAACTACATTTCCCATGATGCTCATGCACTCTGCAGTGTAATTGAGCATCATGAGAAATGTAGTTCCAAAACATCTGGGGTGCCAAGGTTTGCCATCACTGGTATAGAATATGGCCAGCTTAAAGTGGTTGTAAACTCTGTTACACCACTTTTACCTACATGTAAGCTTATAACAAGGCTTACCTTGAATATCTCCTAAACTTGCACAGTTATGGAGATATTCAGTATATGCACTGCTGCCGACGTCATCGCCGCATGCGCACTGAAGACACGGGCCACTGGTGCCGTTTCTTCAGGAGTCGTGCTGTGACCGGAGGCCCCAGCCAATCACAGCACAACAATATGGCTAGTCATTTGGTGGTCTTGGCATTTGCTGACATGCACATATAAAGACATATCTTCACATGAGGCACCTGAGATTGGTTATACATTATCATATTTCAAGTTCATTTTTACATTAGATGGAGTCAATCATCCCAGTCCAGCACTACTCTTGTCTGGTCTGTGGGGCTCCACTTGTGTTTTTTTGCGATACCCCATCCTCGGGTGACGGGCTGGGACCCCGTACAAACCATTATTATTTTTATAACCACATTTGACCATTTAGTGTGACTCTGATCGGCGGGATTCCATTGCTTTGAATACCGCTGTTCATTTTCAAAGTCCTATACATACCCCGCTCGCAGCCAGGTTCATTATCTAAGATTGTATGCCATATGGTTGTCCACCGGGACCCCGCACACACCATCACCATTTGATCAGATCGTGGTAACTCTGATCGGCGGGATTCCATGGCTTTGAATCCCGCCGTTCATTCTTAATATTACAGGGTCTCACACATACCTCGCTTGCAGCCGGGTTCACTACATAATACTCCATGCCATATTGTTGAAAACTTCATCTTTACTAGTCCGGCACATTGCAGAGAGTTTCTTTACCCCAACTCTTTTGACATTCCCATACACAGACCAACCTCGTCTTATCATCAATTACCGCGGTCGGCAGACACAAGCACCAGGACATCATTTTAGCTGAGTCAAATTTCATTTATTTACTTATTTTTTTAATATATTTCTTGGACAAATCTTTTTACTATACACATTATACATATACACATATATTTTTTCATTTGTTTAGCGGTTCATTATATCTTAGTTTATTACTTCTCAATACCAATGGCACTCACATCTTCGTTATTGACCACACGATTTTTGTTTTGTGTCATATTTATTGTTACATGTGATTACCCATTGGAATGTTTACTTTTCCAATGCAATACATACATATTATTATGATTATACACATTTTATATACACTTACCGCACACATCATTTGTTCACATATATTTTTTCTTTTCTTTTTACTTTATATATACACATATATATATACTGTATATATATATGCATACATTTTTATGTTTTCTCATCCCTTGCACTTTGTCCGTATAGCATTATATTTTCACATTCCATTTTAAACTTTTCTATATAAATATCCCCACATGCACTACTATATACACAATTATATTAATAGAAACAAACCTATTAATACACAAAAATATATAAAAGAAGGATACACATCATCTTTCGTTAATACACACATGAACATACATTCATGTTCACATTTTTTCCTCATTAATTCATATGTCATTGTTTTGAAGTTTTTTTATTGGTTAGTATACTGATTGGTCAGCAGATGCCGAGATTCCATTAAATTGGCTTTCAGCTGAGACCTATTTTTTGCCTAATTAGGTGGTCATGTGATATCCTCTTGAGTTATATAAGAGTTAGTCTTTTTAATATTTGCTAGCTATGAGTAAGCACTCAGCTCCGAGTGCGAAACGCGTCAGTAATCCTGTACTTTCTGCATGATGGTCTTGTATTTTTGATGATCCCATCTTTCTAATAAAGTCAAGTTTTCTACTACATCCGGTGTGCGGCATCCAGATCTTCTCATTTCAAGCCCAATCACAGCACCGTAGCCGTGAACCCGAATGTAACTCCGGTGGAAGATGCTTGTGCTGTACTCAGAGGGCCGATGCCGATCCAGGGCATCATCCTAAGGTAAGTGTTTCATAATGAGCTAGTATGTGATGCATACTAGCTCATTATGCCTTTGTCTTGAAGCATTTTTTTTCTTTTTCTCGAAGTTTACAACCTCTTTAAGGCTCACCATGCATGTTACAGAAGGTGGAGCCTAAAGAGGGAAGGTTGGCGTTTATAGATGACAGGGTGGGTCTTAAGCAGGAAGGGGTGTGGACTTGACAGGAAGAGGTGGGTCATATTTAAATTTGGGGTGCACGAGTTTAGTCAGGCCTAGGGCAGCACAAAGCCTAAATACACCACTGTGTGCATGCCTGTTATTGGTGATGGGCATTTATTTAGGGCAGAGACTAGGGCTTCATGTGCCCGCTTACAGTTGTGCGAGGGCAATGAGAAACTGACCATGAACTCAAATACAGAATGCTGTACAAGAAAGTGCACACATTTATATTTTGAATGTGTGGGGGAGTTAATTTTACTTGCCCGCATAGAATTGGCAATGGGATGGTGGTTTACAAAGGTAGGCCATCTAAAAAAATCATTTGCAAATAGACTGTCCGGATTTTAACCACTTCAATACCAGGTACTTTCCCCCCCGTCCTGCATAGGACAATTTTCAATTTTCAGTGCTGTCGCACTTTGAATGACAATTGCATGGTCATGCAACACTGTACCCAAACTAAATTTTTATAATTTTCTTCCCACAAATAGAGCTTTCTTTTGGTGGTATTTGATCACCTCTGTGGTTTTTATTTCTTGTGTTATAAATGTAGCACTAACTCTCGGTGGAGCTGCTGGTTTAAAGCGGGCTGTTACCGTCACTCTCGATACCTCTGTTTCACCGGCACCGGGTCTAGGGTCCCGTTGAGTTTACCTCTGGACGATGTAGACACCAAACACTTGAGTATATTTTCCAATGCTTTAATGAACAAGTAATAAAGGAAGTAGCAGGAAAGAGGCAGAAGGAAAGTTGCAGGGAAGCTCAAATACCTTTCCTTAGTATTCTTTAGAACATTCTTTGCAATTGAGCACTTGTAATTGAATGCACTTCCCTCGTGGGATTCAATCTTTGCCCGCCTGGATAGGCCTCTCTCACTTGCCTAGCAGCCAGTACGTAGCACGAACAAAAGTCTCTGCCACAGACTTGTTTGGAGTAAAACCCGTACGATCCTCTGCCACAGGATGTATTGGTTTGCGATGAATGTCAGACACAGTACTTGAACCTTTAAGCCAACCCGGCAGTACTATGCAGTAAGACTACTTCAGGATACGTCCTCCAACCGAGTCCCCAGGCCCCTCTCCAGACCAGCACTCTGCGTGATCCTTCCATGATGGGTCCTCCCCTGGGATCTCCTCGTTGTCCAGCTTCTTCACTCAGGATAGACAGCTCAGGACCATTCCTCTGCTGCTGTGGTAGGCCCCAGACAGGCTTCTGGGCCCACCCACAAGCCGCAGCCGCGTGGGCCTCCGGAACGGAGGACCATGAGGTGGTACTCCTAGCGCATACCTGTCGGCCAGGAGGGCCAGTAGGTGGCTGAAAACGAACCCCTAAACATTGCGTCTGTCCCATAAATGCCCTCTCCCAGAATGCAACTCGGAGGACCACCTCCACAAAGCTGTCTCCGGGACAGAGGAGCACTCATATGCTTCAACACGTTGCCTTTCCAACACCAGCTCATGGTGACAACGACACCCACTGGCACAGTGTGGAACCACACGCAACTCAGCCAAGCTGGAACAGAGGCAAATCTAACTTCACCTAACAAGTAACCCACAAAATTTACCTCTCAGCGGTAGATTGAAAAATCTACCAGCGCTACATAAACAAAAAATTACCTACAATTTAAAAAAAAAAAACCTGATGGGCACTGATGTCATTGATGGCACTGATAGGTGGCACTGGATAGGCAGCACTGACGAGGAGCTACTGACAGGCATTACTGAGTGGCATCTGAAGGGCACTGACAGGCACTACTGATGGGGCACTGGCACTTTTATCGGCACTGATTGGCACTTTTATGGGCACTGACAGGCGTTCTTTGTAGATCATAGTCTGGCAGGTGGTGAGCACTGATTGGCAGTTTATGGGCTCCTCTGATGAAGGCTGCACTGACAAACAATGTGCTGATTATCAGCGCAGACCCCCCCCCCCCCCTCTGCCAATCAGCTCTTTTTGTCAGCGTGAACCGAGGAAAGCCGTTTACTGACACTTCCTGGTTCACGCGATGATCAGCTTTGATTGGTCACAGCTGATCACGTGGTAAGAAGCCTCTGTCAGAAGCTCCATACCACGATCGAAGTTGTAGTGTGTCAGACTGACACATAACACCTCCGATAGCCGTACTGCGTACCCCCCGGCTGGTTATCCTGATCACGTCATATGACGTTGGTTCAGAATAACTAAACCACTTTTGCCGACGTCATATTGCTATATGGCGGGCGGCAATTGGTTAACTATACCACACCCTAGAGATTATTAGTGAAACATAACTTTATGAGATATACTAATTAATTAGAAGAATATAAAATGTACAAAAAATAAATAAAATAGATAGATGTTTATTACACCTCTGCCCTTAAGACCATTGACCCTGTGGGGTTGATTTACTAAAGGCAAATAGTCACATTGCAAGAGACTTATCCCAGAATTTAGTGGATGTGGTTTAATTTAATTTTGCAAAGCTTTGCCAATTGGGTGCAAGGAAAGTTAAAAAAAAAATAAAAGAATTTTTGCTTGCACATGATTGGATGATGGAAATCAACATAGCTTCCCCTCGTTTACTAAGCTCTGGAAAAATCCCCTTGCAAAGTGCAACTTGCCTTGCAAATTGAACAGTCTATGTTCAATAAATGTATTTGTGTCACGTTTATGTTTTTTACTTTTTCTTGCTTGTAGTTTTACCTCTAGTGCCTCGCTGGGGAAAATGGACTATCATTTTGCTCACGAAAGACATTGAGAAAGCTACCCTTACTCTTACTGCTGTAAATGATATGTAAATGTATAAAAATAGAACCCTATATATTATTGAATTGAATGATTATAGATATTGGGTTAGTTAGTGGCTAATTGAGGGTTAAGCAGGCAGTGAGGTGAAAAACAAGTATACTTGTCATTCTTTTTTTAGATGTACCAGTATATGTATTTTTATATGCTTTTAAGAAATTATGATATATAAAAAAGTTATGTTTAATGGTTTCTATGGTGAGATACAGTTAACGTCCATACAGTATGTTGTCTTTGCTAACCCATGTCTGCATAGCTGGACGATTGCTATTTGATTTGTTTACAGCGGCAGTGATTTTGAAAATTACTTTGAAATTACATTAACGTGTTAAAGTTTATGAGATTTTAGTGATTCAATACTCAATGCACATCACGCTTTTTCTGGAATTTCTGTTTTTAATCAATGTCATGTTAAAGCAGTTGTATCTCTTGCTATAATAAGGTTTATCTGTAGGTAAAATGAATATCTCCTAAACCTGCAGGGTTTAGGAGATATTCACCCTGCATGCAGCCACTGATGTCAGCAGCGCATGCACTCTGAAGGTCCGGCGGATCGGAACAGAGGACTCCCATGCATGCGCTGGAGTGACATAATCACGGCTTTGGCCACTTACAGCATCTGAGCCACAAACCCGGAAAAAACGCCAAGGGATCATGTCAGCTCCCTCAGCGGTGACCGGGAGCGGGGCGGGTGCTCCGTTCTAAGGTAAGTATTTTATAATGCGGTGCATACTAGCTCATTATGCCTTTTGCCTTTTTACAGTTTTTTTTTTTTTTTTATCTCAGGGCATACAACCACTTTTTTTTTTTTTTTGAAAATCTTTTTATTGAGTATAAGACATACAAACAATTAACAACAATTAAACCTGCCACAGCATTGGGACTAGACCCACGCAGGAGTCAGTGCCAGCCTGCCATTGGGCTGCATCCAGCATTAATATCATACATCTGTAGCATGTCCGAAAGAAAAAAAACAATAACAAACAAACCTAGTGCGGTATTGGCTCCTGCTCAATTAAGTATTTCAGGATCAGATTTATCAGCTGAGACCCATGGGACAATATTAGATGTCAATTAAACCCATTTCCGAGATTACATTACCATAAAATCAACCAATGTATCAGTATCACTTTCTCCCGTAGACTGGTATTATGTACCTGTTCAATCAGTCTGCGGTTGCCGTGGAGGCCTCAGCTAGCCATTTGGCCCACACTCTATCATATTTTTTGGGGCATCCCCTATTTTGATAGGTTTCCTTATAGAGTGGTATTACTTTATTGACATGTGTTTTCCATAACAATATGGATGGCGGGGCACGTTTTTTCCAGCAGAGAGTGATCATTTTCCTTGCATAAAAGAGCAAGAGCCCTATGAGGGTTCTCTCTGCTATCTTGGGGGCTAATTCTTCCACTAAACCTAGAAGGCAGATCTGCGGGGTTGGGGCTATATCTGTTTTTACCACTTCTTGTATTACAGATATTACTTCTGACCAGTAGTTTTTAATTGCTGGACAGGACCAGAAAATATGTATAAAATTACCTGGATCCCTAGTACATCTCCAACACTCCGAGGACAGGGAGGTTCTCATCTTATGCAATCTATATGGGGTGAGATATGCCCGATGTAGTATTTTGTATTGTATGAGACGGTCTCGAAGTGAGACCAGGATTTTGAAGGGGAATTCCCACATGTCCTCCCAATCCTCGGAGTCCAGTGTCGGGATATCCTGTGTCCATTGCTGCCGGAACTTTGACAGATCTGGAGAGGAAACTCTTAGGAGATGTGCATAAAGGACTGAGGTCGGTTTCTTGGTACATTCATATCTTGTGACCCTCTCCAGATCGGATTGCACTATTTGCGTGTCGTTGGGTATTATTTGGGCTTTGAACGCATGAGACAGTTGCATATAGCGAAATAGATGCGAGGGAGGCACATTGTATTGGGATACCAGGTGATTGAAGGAGTGTATGGCGGTCCCGGTGGTGAGGTCAGATATCAGTTTAAGACCGCATTTGGCCCATATTTTAGGGTCTGGTAATGAGTAGAGATGGGGTAGGGTAGGGTTGTTCCAAAGGGGGGTGTGCGGGGAGACTGCATTTCGTGGGAACTTCTCGAGTTCCAGTCCTGCCCTCCAGGCCCTTAGAGTCGTGTGCATGGAGGTGGTCAAATCATATGGAGCCTTGGAACCTCGAAGCGGTAAATGTGTAAGGGCTTCCACAGAGCGAACCACCGCAGCCTCCAGAACCGCAGCGGGGTTGGACGCATCCGGTACTAGCCACCAAACTGCCGTGACCAGCTGGGCTGCCAGAAAATATTTCTGGCAGTCTGGGAATGCCAGCCCCCCCTGCGACACCGGACGCATTAGTGTGGAGAGTTTAAATCTAGGGGGATTTGGACCCTAGAGGAAGGAGGAGAAAATTTGGTTCAATTTCTTGAAAAATGAGCAAGGTATCCATTGTGGGGAATTACGAAATAGGTATGTAAATTTAGGTATGATTTTCATTTTAATTAAGTTAATGCGGCCCAATAGGGATAGAGGAAGGTTCTCCCAAGCTTTGAGTTTGGCCTTGACTACTTGGACCACCGGGTCTAGGTTAAGGGGGATAAAGCTGGATGCGTCTCTCGAGACGCGTACCCCTAAGTACACCATTTCGTCCACCCACTGCATCTGAAGATCCTGCGGGGCCAGTCTTTTTGCCTCAGTGTCAATAGCCAGCAACTGGGATTTTGTCCAGTTCACCCTTAATCCTGTTACTTTGGAGAATTCAGTCAATACTTGCAGCGCTCCTCTAAGAGAGGAGTCCGCGTCATTCAGAAAGAGCAGGAGGTCGTCCGCATACAGAGCTACCCTCTCCTCCAGCCAGGCTATTTTTAATCCTTTTATATGGGGTGAGACCCGCAGTGCCTCCGCCACCGGTTCCATAGCTATTGCGAATAATGCCGGAGAGAGGGGGCAGCCCTGCCTGGTACCCCTGGACAGTGGGAAGGGGGGAGAAATATTTCCTCCCAATCTGATTGCTGCCTTCGGGGATTTGTATAAAGTTTGCAGCCAGGCAATAAAAACCAACGGAAATCCCATCCTCCGCAGAGTTTCCCAGAGAAATGGCCATTCGATTGAATCGAATGCCTTTTCGATATCGAAGGAGGCAACCGTTCTAGTGCCCACATTGTCATGTATGGCATGTAAATTGGTGAATAATCTGCGGAGGTTAATATCCGTTGACCTGTGTGCCATGAACCCAGTCTGATCTGTGTCTACAATAGAGGGCAGAAGTGGGTTGAGTCTAACAGTAATTAGTTTAAATAAGATTTTGAAATCAGTGTTAAGAAGTGCAATGGGCCTGTATGAGGCGCACTGTTTGGGATCTTTATTGGGCTTAAGGATTAGAATAATGTGTGCATCTGCCATAGAGGGTGGGAGCGCTCCCTCCCCCAGACATCGGGTATACAGGTCCGCCAACAGGGGGGCCAGTAGATCCGCATGAGACCGATAAAATTCGACGGGTAGACCATCAGGACCCGGTGCCTTCCCAACTGCCAGTGCATTAATGATAGCATGTATCTCCTCCGCAGTGATAGGCCTAACCAGATGGGACCTCTCCTCATCCGAGAGCCACCCCAGAGCCAGGGGGTCCAGGAGAGGCGCCATCTCGCCAGGGGTCACATCCCGAGGGAGTGTGGTACTGTATAGTGCCTGATAAAAGGCCTGAAACTCCTTTAGGATACCTTCTTGGGACGTAATAGATTCACCCGTGGGAGAGATCAGTTCGGGGATCAGAGTTATGGGGGTGTCATGATGGGACATCATTGCCAGTAGTCTGCCATTTCTATCCCCCTGCTCAAAGAATCTTTGTTTGGTGTGGAATACCTCTAAGCGTGTAACCTCAGTGAGATGGAGGTGGAGAACTCTCTTTGCGGACTGCAGCTGTTCAAAGTTGGAAACCGAGGGGTCAGACCCGTAAGTGGCTGACGCCGCTTCAATCTCCCCCTCCAACCGCCTTGTGTTGGCTTGTTGATTTACTTTCACCGCCTTAATTGCTGACATATAGTGTCCTCTAGTGAACGCCTTGAAGGCGTCCCAAACTATGGGTGGAGAGGATGACCCCGCGTTATGTTCCCAGAATTCGCGCAGTGTTTGTGGAGTCTGCCCTGAAATCTCGTCATGGGAGATCCAGTGGGCCCCAAGGCGCCACATGGAGCCACTGCGTTTGTTCCTGGTCCGCATAGTGATCTTGAGAGGGGAATGATCAGATAGCCCGCTAGGTAGGTATGTTGCCTCCACTATATCATTTAGCATAAGTTGATTTGCAAACGCATAATCAATTCTAGAGGAGGTTTTATATGAGGTAGAAAAACATGAATAAGCTTTAGTCTGGGGGTGTAACCACCTCCATACCTCAGTAACCCCTGCTGAAAGTGTCCACCCCAGCAGGTCCCCAGTAGAGGACTGCGAAGGCGTGGGCCTATCCAGATCAGGGCAGAGGGTATTATTGAAGTCCCCTAGGATTAACAATTTAGCTGGACAGTACGGGGTAATCCTCTCCAAAATAGTGTATAGCACTTCCGGTTTGAAAGGTGGTGGGATATAAACTCCTACTATGATATACCTTTGTTGCCAGGCCGTCAATACCAAAATCACAAATTTGCCATGGGGGTCTGTATGAACCGCCTCAACAGTACACGGGTAGGATTTATTTATCAGTATAGAGACCCCCCTGGCATATGAGGAATACGTGGCATGGAAAGTTTTCTGCACCCAGGGCTTTTTCAAGGCCATCAGTTTGCCACCCGTCAAGTGGGTCTCCTGTATTATCAGCACCTGTGGGTTGTGCGACTTGACATACTGGAACATCAGTGCCCTTTTAAATTTGGAGTTGAGGCCTCTGACATTCCAGGATATCACCGACATTGTTTCCTGATCACGTGATTCCATGATACCAGGGAAGAATTGCTAACCTCTGGGTGAATGCGTCCCAACTGAAACCCACCCGATGAGTGTATTTAGAGCCAGGGCCAACCGCACATAACATAGAAAACATAGCAACCAATTTAAAACTTCCCAAGCACCAGGTGCTTATCCTACCATTTCCCAACATCCCCCGAAAGAACATGGGGGAGGTCAGGAAGCGCCCTATACCCAAAAAAACAAGACACTATGCCTGTGAACCTGGTAGTCAGGTCACAGTGCAGTCTTCATTAGCACTGAGCTGAATTTAAGCTCGACTTGAATAGTAAATGTCTCTTACTGGAGGCTCAAAATTCCTGGGATCGCCGCAGCTAGTGTTCAGCCTCTAACAGTAGGTGAGGGTTAGGGGATATGTATCCCGACACAGCCAGGAGAACCAGGTGATCTGGAGCAGTTGTATAGTACCGCCGGGTGGTGGAGTTCTCCAGATAGGTAGAAAAAAACAAAACAAAAAAAAAACCAAACCCGGCCCTCCGCTCTGAGAGATAAGATCAAAACTAACAAAAAACAAAAAACTGGGAGGGGGGTTACGTGTAGAGGTACACTTGAGGTAACTCCGGTGTTTACAGACAGTTTAGTAGGATAGATCAAAACCAGGATGTGGAAGATCCGTGCATTAGATGACTTATTGAGAAAAAACTTTTAACGCAAATTGGTCAGCCAGTCGTCAGCATCCGCTGGGTTGTCAAAGAAGCGGGTCGCTCCATCATGTTGGACTCGTAAGCGGCTTGGGTAGAGCATGCCATATTTAATGTTCTTGTCTCTGAGTCGTCTGCGGACATCATTGAAGGTTTTCCTCTTCCTCTGCAGATCGGCCGAGAAGTCAGGGAAAAGAAGAATAGAGGAGTTGCAATGTTTGAGCGTGGGGTGTTTGCGGGCTTCCGAGAGAATCCTGTCCCTGTCCCGATAGTTAAGGAAGCGGACCAAAAAAGGCCTGGGAGGACTTCCTGGGATGACACGGCCCGTGGGCACCCGGTGGGCCCTTTCAACAACGTATGTGAGGGGGAACGTCCGTGAAGCCCAATAGGTTTTTAAAGAACTCCTCTGCGAATACAGCAGGGTGGTCCCCTTCTTCTCCCTCAGGCAGACCCAGGACTCTAACATTATTGCGCCTCAGCCTGTTTTCGGCATCGTCCGATTTTGCGACAAGGGACTGTACTGTGCGCTGCAATTCGGCAATAGAGGTGGCATGGGTGGCCGTAAGATCTTCGGTGGCCGATACTCTGGACTCGGTTTTGGTCATTCTCCCCCTTATTTTATCGAGGTCGTTCCGTATAAGGTTACACTCCTCAGCGAGGTGGTCGATGCGTACCAGCAGCAAGGTCCTACTTCGCTCGATCGCATCAAGGATCGTGGCCGTACTGTCTTGAGGCGGTGGAGCTGATCCCTCTGCCATTGGAGCCGGGCCAGGGTCCATTTCCAGGTCGGCCAGCAAGGCCCGAAGCCGCCCCACTAGTATTAGGTCGGTCTGTGAGGAAGATGACAGCGGTAGCCTGGACGGTGCGTCGGTCTTTGTGGTTTTGGAGGACCCCCTCCCTTTTTTGGAGGAGGAGGACATCAGATAGTTCACCCCGAGAGCCCTCTATATGGGATATTTATCCGTGCCCAGATGAGCGTGCAGGAGGCAATTAGAGGGCGATCAATCTGGCAGCAGGTGCTGAGCCCCAGGAGCGAACGCGCTGGGCCGGTCGTCAGTGTTCACCAGCAGCTCCTAACTTCACCGCAGACACAAAGGCACCAGGTGGTGAGGATGTGAAGCTGGGGGCACTAGGGTGGAGAGGGTCCAGGGCAGTGAGAGAGGCAGAAGGAGGCAGATGATAAACCCTAGGCCCCAGGAGTTTTCAGCCGGTTCAGGTAAGCAGTCTCTGCTGGGCAGCACACCAGGCCTTGGCAGGGGGTGGATGGATGGCAGGAGTGTGGATGGATGGCAGGGCAGGAGGTGACAGATGATCCACGTGCCCGAGTTCGGGCAGGCCGGCCGCGGCGCCCCCCCGGCGGGGTAGCGGCTCAGGAAACACCGGTGCTTTGTAGGCTGTACTAGGCCGCGCTAGGCCGCGGCCGCCACGGACGTCCCCAGCAGCCAAACGGGCCTCCGGACCGCACTAGGCAGGTGGATGGGCAGGCAGATGTGGATGGATGGATCCCCGGCGGGATGGCTTCTCAGGAAACGCCGGTGCTTTGCCGGCTGTACTAGGCCGCGCTAGGCCGCGGCCGCCACGGACCTCCCCAGCAGCCAAACGGGCCTCCGGACCGCACCAGGCAGGTGGATGGGCAGGCAGATGTGGATGGATGGATGGAGGACAGTCCCTTACCTCCAGTCCGGCCGGGATCAGATCTCCTCCCAGTGGCACAGGCCTACAAGATGGCGGCGGCCGCAGGTGCCTGGAGTCTATGGTGAGTAGACGGCCCCAGGGGGGATAGACTCCGCAATTTTGCCCCAGGACAAGGCAGGGGACACCAAGGAATGGGCTGGCAGGGTGTCAGCCTGATTTGACAAGTCGGATGCACGGATGGCGAAGGATTAGATCAGGATGCCCGGAGCTCCCCAGATACACGTCTTCCTGTGTTCACATCAGGACACGCCCCCCAGCATGCATACAACCACTTTAATAGAAAGCAGCAATAATATATATATAAAACTGTTTATAACCAATAAGGTTGCTGTAGAAAAAATGTGATGCAAACATTTTAGTGGCAACACTTATGCAACAAAAAAATGTTCTTTAATAAAAGGTGGCATTCTGAAAGACATACTTTCGTCTGTGACTGACTTGTGATGATTGTAAATCATCCAATATAATTTTACATAACTGGAAGATTTTTTGCAAATTGTTAGAGGCATAAAATACATTATAAATATGGAAACATCAAAAGCAAGCTGTAACAATACTTTTTCCATGAGCTATGTTTTATGGTATCACAAGAGCCTGATGTATCATTTTTCATTTTATATATATATATATATATATATATATATATATATATATATATATATATTTTTTTGTGTGTGTGTGTGGATATATATTTATACAGTTGCAATAAAAAGTATGTGAACCCTTTTGGAATGATATGGATTTCTGCACAAATTGGTCATAAAATGTGATCTGATCTTCATCTAAGTCACAACAATAGACAATCACAGTCTGCTTAAACTAATAACACACAAATAATTAAATGTTACCATGTTTTTATTGAACACACCATGTAAACATTCACAGTGCAGGTGGAAAAAGTATGTGAACCCTTGGATTTAATAACTGGTTGAACCTCCTTTTGGCAGCAATAACTAGACCACCTGGCTACTTCCCACAGTCCTCCCTGACTGTCTAGCTCACCAGCCACCCGGCTGTCTTCTCCCTGGAAATCTCCTGGATGTGCTGACTCTCTCCTGCTGTCCTCACACCTGCTCCCGTGCATCCAGGACAGGATTTTTCTCTTCTCCAGCAGCACCTGAGTCCCAGGCCCGAGGTCACCCCCCCCCCCCCCCCCCTAGGCTAGGGGGCTATCCTCAAGGACCACGACAGCCTCCATAGAACTCATCTCCAGCTTCCACCCACTCCACACTGCCCCTGCTGGCCTAACTCTGAGTATTTAAGAGGGGCCCTGCCAGCCCATTTTGCTAGGGATTGGTTGGGGCCCTTCTCAATATCCCAGGCAGTTCTCCCTAACCTCCCTCCCATGCTTCTGTAAACTTCAAGATTCTAGAAAGTAGGGGGAAGTACCAGAGGTGCTGCCTGATGAGTCATCCAGCCTCCCTGGATCACTCATCCTGACCCAGATTTAAAATAGGCTTGCCAGCCAAGCCTAAATTCACCTACACTACAAAAACCCTATGTACACTATCTAGCTCTCTACACTAGAGGGTGCTACACTCACCCCCCCCCTCCCCCAGAATACAGCCTGTCCCCACGCCTGGTAAAAATAGAAAAAAATGGTACCTGGGCTCAGGAGCAAGGGCATCCCATAACAAAAATAGAGGGAGGGGAAAAGGGAGACAACTTGGATGGGTGCTATTCACAAATAAATCAGCATATACAAAAATAAATAGGTTCTGTTCAAAAGAAAATGCACATGCACATCAGATATCAACAGAATTTACATACTAGCTACAGGTCCTTGCAGCTATCTCTACACAGTATAAAGCACACAGAATTAAGCTGAAGCACCTTCCCCTAGAGGAAAGACCTCCCAGCTAGCTGGAATATGTTGAGTCCATGATAAGCAGGTTGAACGGCCGTCCACAACAAGACCAAAGAAATACATTCCTACTTCTAACTCATTACCTAACTGTACATTCTGTCAGCAGGGGGTTACAAACCTGCTGGCAGAAACAAATAAACTGCAGCACACACATATTTGTTTTAGACTCTCTGGTGGGAGAAGCCCCTCCCTTTCTGTCATCTGGCTCTTTTGAAAAAGGTTGTGTCAATGTCCTAAGCCTCACCCAAAGTTCTTGGGAATGGGACATTCATCTGGAATGTTATAGGGTGTTAGGTCAGCCTAGTCCATAAAAGCAAGGTACACAGGCAGCAATTCTCCTCCATGCGAAAATCTCTACCAGCAGAGCTGAACACTCCCATCAGTCCTTCACAGGTAGAAATCAGGATTTGGCAATCTCTTTAAATTGCCGTCGGCTTTTCTGACAGCGACCGAGTGGCTCCTGGTGATCTGTCCTGCTTAGCAACCGTGTTTTTGTAGATTGCCCTCCTCAGCCTCTATTCTTGACGAAATGTCCTGAAACCGGGCCCAGTTCTGCTCACAATCTGGCACCCGCAGAGGCTTGGGGATATGCATGTACTCCCACACCAGGTTAACCTCTCCAGGAGTCCTCAATGGTGTCCATTATGTCAAGAGAGACATGGGGATAGCCCAGACCCCACTCTAGAGCTTTTTTGCACTGCACTTCCTGCTAGAATATGCAAAACCTGGGCAGTATTCATGGCTTTCCCTTCTCTGGAAGAACACAGGCATTGGGGGACCTCACTACCCATTGCCTGTACTCAGCTGCTGGTGTTCGTCCACTGTGTTTTATCAAGTCCAAAGTCAGTGCAGCCCTCTACCAAGAAAATTCTAGAACATGTCATGCTTCGCTCTGATGACCAGCGTTATGGAGATGCTGGTTTCATTTTCCAGCAGGACTTGGCACCTGCCCACACTGCCAAAAGTACCAATACCTGGTTTAATGATCATGGTATCATTGTGCTTGATTGGCCAGTAAACTCGCCAGACCTAAACCCCATAGGGAATCTGTGGGGTGTTGTCAAGAGGAAGATGAGGGACACCAGACCCAACAATGCAGACAAGCTGAAGGCTGCTATCAAAGCAACCTGGTCTTCCATAGCACCTCAGCAGTGCCACAGGCTGATCACCTCCAGGTCACGCTGCATTAATGTAGTAGTTCATGCAAAAGGAGCCCCAAACAATTGAGTGCATACTATACTGTACATGGACAAACTTTTCAGTAAGCGAACATTTCTGTATTAAAAATCCTTTTTTTTTTTACTGGTCTTATGTAATATTCAAATTTTTTGAGATACTAAATTTTGGGTTTTCATTAGCTTTAAGCCATAATCCTTAAAATTAAAAGAATGAAATGCTTGAAATATATCACTCTGTGTGTAACGCATCTACAGTTGGGAAAAAAATTTTTTGATCCGCTGCAAATTTTGTAAGTTTGCCCACTTACAAAGAAATTAAGGGTCAACAATTTTTATCATAGGTGTATTTTTTAAATGATCGAGCCAGAATACAGAATCAACCAAAAATGCAGAAAAAACACATAAAACAAATGCTATAAGTTAAGTTGCAGTTCAGTGAGTAAAATAAGTATTTGATTCCCAAGCAAAACAGTACTTGGTGGAGAAACCCTTGTTGGCAAGCACAGCGGTAAGACGTTTTTTGTAGTTGGTGACTAGGTTTGCACACATCTCAGGAGGGATTTTGATCCACTCTTCTTTACAGATCTTCTCTGAATTCTTAAGGTTTCTTGGCTATCTCTTGGCATCTCGAAGTTTCAGCTCCCTCCATAAATTTTCTATAGGAAAAAGGTCTGGAAAATGATTAGGCCACTCTATGACCTTAATGTGCTTCTTCTCGAGCCACTCCTTTTTTGCCCTGGTGGCATGTTTTGGGTCATTGTCCTGCTGGAAGACCCATCTTCAGTGTTCTGGCTGAGGAAGAAGGTTCATTGGCGGAAGATGGGTCATGGATGAGTCTTTGAGCATAACAATGACCTAAAACATACCACCAAGGCAACAAAGGAGTGGCTCAAGAAGAAACACATTAAGGTCATGTGGTGTCCTAGCCAGTATCCAGATCTTAATCCTATAGAAAATTTTTGGAGGGAGCTGAAACTTCGAGTTGCCAAGTGACATCCAAGAAACCTTAATGCCCCGTACACATGATCGGAAATTGATCGGACATTCCGACAACAAAATCCATGGATTTTTTCCGATGGATGTTGGCTCAAACTTGTTTTGTATACACATGGTCGCACAAAGTTGTAGGAATTTCCGATCACCAGGAACGCGGTCACGTACACCACGTACGACGAGACTATAAAAGGGCAGTTCAGAACCAAGCGCAGCACCCTTTGGGCTCCTTTTGCTAATCTCGTGTTAGTAAAAGTTTGGTGAGAGACGATTCACGCTTTTTTTCAGATTCGTTGTTTTCAGATCGTTTTCTGCTGTTCAGTTTGTGCTTGTGGGTTCGTATCTGGTCTTCAGTGCGTGCAGCGAGTACAATTGACTTGTCATTGTGTTCGTGTTCGTTCGTTACTGATTTTCAGGTCGCTCTTCACAGGCCTTGCTGTTCTTCAGTGCATTCTGTTACTTCGTTCTGAGTAGCCGACCGTTTTTTCTAGCCATGTTGCGTATACGTACTCCTCGTAGAGTTCGTGCTGTGCGGGGGCTTGGTGTTGGGGTCCTTACCTTGACACAAGTCCAGTCCATGAACAGGGTGGGGAGGAGTTCATGGGCCAAGAATTGGTTGCTCCAGCGTGACCAATTCTGTCACATGCCTTTGGTCCGTGAGATCCGTGCGAATAATCCTGACGATTTCAGGAATTTTCTCTGGATGACGGACCCCGTTTTTCACCGTTTGTTGGCTTTGCTGACCCCCTATATCAGCAGACAGGAGGCAAGCCATCACTCCGGAGCAGAGGCTAGTCGCCACCCTGCAGGACCTCAAGTTCTCGACAGGCATCTCCCCCCAGGCTCTGGGGATCATTATCCCGGAGACCTGTTCTGCCATCATCCAGGTCCTGCAGAATGACTATATAAAGGTAAGATTTTTATCCTTTAACATCACATTTTATTGTAAAGAATGCTTGTTAATATATTGTATTTCTTTCCTTATTCCCTAATTACCATGATTGTAATATGCTGTGAATGTCCCCTTTGTCCTCATGCATGCTGGATTTTTATGTAATTTTTTTTTGTCCTTCATACATATTTGCCTTCACTAACCTCCCCAGCATGCTCTCCTGGGCCTATATTCACCTTGTGTAGTCACTTAACAATGTATTTTGTCAGCTCCATAGTAGTGCTTTACCCTAAATACCCCCTAAAATGTGTAAAATAGTGATGTGTGCTTTAAATTCAGGCAGAGTGTCTGAGGCTTATTTTTGGTCTCCCAAAATCTTTTTGAACCCTCCCTCCCCCCAACTGCTAACTCAGCTGATACCAATACTCTATCTGATGACTTTGCCAAACCCATACACACTATACCCACCTCTTTTATGGTCAGATTTATGGATGAATTCCCCAAAGCATGTAGTGCAAGGGCCTGCCTGAATACTTTCAAATGGTACTGTTTCAAGTTTTTGTATCCTATTATTATCTTGATAGGTAATAGCAGAATGTAAAAATGTGCTAAAATGTGTACAGTGTGTATTTATATCTTTGTATTATGACACTTCTTACCTGTCCAGTGGGCTGCCAATAGTGTTAAGTAAGGAGGGGATGGCCAAAGTAATACACATTATTTATGCATTCATCTCTCAATGAAGTGGAGAGGGTTACCTGTCCAAAACATCTCCCCCCCCCATAAAATTTATAAAATGGCCCATGGGGGGGGGGGGGGGGAATCTGATAGGTGGACCTTATACCTTTGTCTTTAAATACTCCCTAAAATAAATGTTATACTGATGTTGGCCAAGAATGATTGTGTCTAATCTGCGTTCCATGTTTATGTGCAAAATGATTAATTTATTTTTCTGATTTTACTCCAGTTTCCTTCCAACCCACAGGAATGGCAGACTGTGGCCTCCCCACTTTGCCCAGCGGTGGCACTTTCTTAACTGCGGAGGGGCAATTGATGGGAAACATGTCCACATCGTCCCACCACCCAACCCGGGGTCATACTATTACAACTATAAGGGGTTCAATAGTATTGTGATGTTGGTGGTGGTGTCGGCTACTTATGAGTTCCTGTATGTGGACGTGGGGAAGAATGGCCGGATGTCAGATGGTGGAGTCATCACCCAGACGGAGTTCTACAGGCGTCCCCAGAATGGCAGCTTGGACTTGCCACCTCCAGAAGACAATGTGGAAGGACTCCCATTCGTCTTTGTTGCGGATGAAGCGTTTGCGCTGGGTACCATCGTATGCGGCCATTCCCTATGAGGCCCCTCACCCCGGACCAGAGGGTTTTTAATTACCGGCTGGCCAGAGCCAGAAGAGTGGTGGAGAACACGTTTGGAATCATGGCCAGCCGGTTCCGCCTATTTCTTACACCCATACACATGGCGGAGTATAAACTGAATCCTGGCGTGCTGTGTTCTCCACAACTTTTTAAGGCGAAATTCTGCCAACTATGCTGCCTCAGTGGGGCCTGAGGCCGGAATTCATGTAAATGAACCAAACCTGACGCCGCTTGAGGCTGGCCGTCCTGGCTTGCCCCCCCTGAGTGCCTGCGAGGTCCGTCTAAGATACCTTGAATACTTTGCGGGTAGGGGGGCCATCAATATGCCAGACAATGTCTGAGCCTTTTTTTTTGAATAAAAAAATGTGTTTACCTACTAAAATATTTGCTGACATTTATTACTGGTTGTGTTTCTTTTAGCTGACCCTGACTGAAATGTGTGTAGTCCTGAAAATGGCGTGATTGTGTAACATTAGAAAGCACTGTTGTGTGTTATTTACTAAAGGAAAATACACTTTGCACTACAAGTACACTTGAGACTGTTCTGAAACTGCACTTGTAGTGCAAAGTGGATTTGCCCTTAGGAAATACCCCCCCATTGTCACAGAAAACACCAATTTTACCTCAACAAAAGTTTTGGAGCATTGAAAGAAGAATCCACACATTCTTGATTAACAATCTTTTTTATACAAGCACAATCACATGTGCATTTATAAAAGGTTTTTTAAAACAAACCAACATGTTTGCTGTATAACAATTTTTTGGGTCACATTAATAAAAGTAAAAATGCCCATTTAAAGTAAAACAGGCATGTTTAAAACCAACAAGAAATACACAAATCTGGAACTTACAAAGTTGACCTTTGTTAGAAATGGAAGGCAATATCAGACATGAGTATTTATAAACTGTGTTTGATATTGCGTTCAGATGTGGTAAAGTCACCCCTGGAAAAGCCAAATTTTGAAGATGCACACAAATTGCCGAATGTCAACATGTGCTAACTGCCATCATGGGGGATCAATGGACGTGTTTTGGGGGTGCAACCCCTTCCTCTCAGCTACTTTATTATTGAGGAAGCGGTTGCACCCACAAAACGCGTCCATTGATCTCCCGTGATGGCAGATAGCACATGTTGACACACTGTGTGCATCTTCAAAATTTGGCTTTTCGAGAATATGTCAAAAAAGGTGCAAAACACCATGTACTATAAATATGCCGGCATCCATCTCTTACCTGAGCCTGTGGTCGCAGACACTCACCTGTTGTGGTGACTATTTAGATTACGTCTCCTTCCTCCTCCTGCTGTTGGCTTTGGGGGATTTCTCCTTCTTCCTGAGGTGGGGTGTCTGTGGTCTCCTCGGATGAGTGGTGTCCTCCGAGTCTTTTCTCCCCTATGTAAAAAAAAAAAAGTATACTTAGCACACAGATATTTGATGGCAGAAATAGGAATATGAAAGATTGCTTGGAAGTGGGGTACAATTGTCTGTTTTGGCAGAGTTGCAAGATGAAGAAATATTTTTTTCCTTTGTCGAGCTTGAATACTTACCTGTTTTGTACAAGCTTCACAGATGGAGACACCCCTATAGTATACACTGGAGTACCTGTGTGGGACCCCCTAATAAAAAGGGTGTTCTGGTGTCCCACACTAGTGCTCCTGTGTCCAGATGTGTAAACAGCTGCTGAGTGTCTTCTCCTTACACAGAATCTAGTTTGCATTTTATACTAGTTACAAACCCATCTAGACACCAAAATTATTTGTAGATAACTAGGCTAGCAAAAATGTATTCAAATGCATATGTCCAAAACATGGTGTTTTCTATGCCGAACGAACAATGTTTCATACGAACGAATAATGTGCCCATGAACATGAAAGTTGCCATTTTAAACTGTACAACAGTAAAGAAAAGCACATGGAGCAGCACGAATGTTATCAAAATAAAGAATAGGAACACAGGACAACTACTTACTTTTTTGCAGCACTCTCCTGATCCTTCTATACTGATCGTGCTCCCTTAATTTGAGGTCCGACCACCGCTTCCTGAGTTGATCCTTGGATCGTCGTATACCAAAATTCTTCTGCAGACTCTTGACAACTTTTGCCATGATCTTGGCCTTTCTGACATTGTGGTTGGGGTAAGGTCCATACTTCCCATCATAGTCGGCCCTCTTCAGGATGTCGACCATCTCCAACATCTCCCCAAAGGACATATTTGAGGTCTAAATTGTCTCCTCCGGGATTGGGACGTTTCTGGCTCCGGGCTTTCCTCCTCCTCCTCGTTGCTGTAATTAGCACGCACCTGCTGTGTCTCCGCCATGTGCTCTTCCCCCCACTGCGCCGAACGAGTAGGGGAATAGACTAGAAAGAACGTTGGGCGGGCGGAGTTTCACACATGCGCAATGTATATAAATCGTAACACGCGTGCGTCTTACGTACGATCTGTGAGCGGAGGAAGGAGTATCGGAAGCGCAGATCGTGATAACGAAGGTAACATTTAAACTTGGGCCTATACTGCTGAGTAGGGATGAGCCGAAACACCCCCCCGGTTCGGTTCGCACCAGAACCCGCGAACGGACCGAAAGTTCGCACGAACGTTAGAACCCCATTGACGTCTATGGGACTCGAACGTTCGAAATCAAAAGTGCTCATTTTAAAGGCTAATTTGCATGGTATTGTCCGAAAAAGGGTTTGGGGACCCGGGTCCTACCCCAGGGGACATGTATCAATGCAAAAAAAACTTTTTAAAACGGCCGTTTTTTCGGGAGCAGTGATTTTAATGATGCTTAAAGTAAAAAAAAAAAAGTGAAATATTCCTTTAAATATCGTACCTGGGGGGTGTCTATAGTATGCCTGTAAAGTGACGCGTGTTTCCCGTGTTTAGAACAGTCCCTGCACCAAATGTCATTTTTAAAGGAAAAAATCTCATTTAAAACTGCTTGCGGGTTTAATGTCATGTCGGGTCATGGCAATATGGATGAAAATCAGTGAGACAAACGGCATGGGTACCCCCCAGTCCATTACCAGGCCCTTTGGGTCTTGTATGGATATTAAGGGGAACCCCGCACCCAAATTAAAATAAGGAAAGGTGTGGGGCCACCAGGCCCTATATACTCTGAACAGCAGTATACAGGCGGTGCAAACAAGACAGGGACTGTAGGTTTGTTGTTAAGTAGAATCTCTTTGTAATTTTGAACGGGTACATTTTTAACGTGTTTAGCTCCAGCCAAAAAATATTTTTTAAGCTTTTTGGAAAACATAGGGAAGGGTTATCACCCCTGTGACATTTGTTTTGCTATCTTTCCTCCTCTTCAGAAGATTTCACCTCACTTTTTTGTCCCAATGAAAAATGTTTTTTGAAAATTTGGGTTTTTTTGTGGAACAAGGATTGGAAAGCATCAGTGGAAAGGAGAAATTGTTTTCCCATATTAACTCTTACAGGAGAGAATTTCCCTTCCTAGGGGTAGATTTCATCTCACTTCCTGTTGTCTCCTTCCGTTTGCAAGTAGGAGTCGTTTATAAGTTAGATGTTTGAAAGTAGGGTCCTGCCCTATATACTCAGCAGAAATTTGGGCCTTAGGTGTTGCTGTGGCCACAACACTGTAAGCCCTCACAGGGCCCTGCTGTGAAATATTAGATCAAGAATTGTAATTACATGCCCCTGTTGAACAGGAGCTGAAAAATTAGGCCTTAGGCACTGGTGCTGGTGCCACAACACTGCAACCCCTCACAGACACTCTAGTTGGAATGCAGGAACGAGCCCTGCTGCAAAGTATTACATCAAAAATTGTAATTACACGCCCCTGTTAAACAGGGGCTGAAAAATTGTGCCTTAGGCACTGGTGGTGGCGCCCAGAACCAAAAATGTTCTTACAAGCTATCAGCGTGATGATTGAGGAGGAAGAGGATAATTACTCAGGGATAGTCACTCAGCATCAGCATAGGCAGTCTTTGAAGGGATCTGAAAAAAATTATTCAGTTACATCAGCATCAGGTGCTTGGTAGCTGGTGGTGATCCAAGATTGATTCATTTTTATGAAGGTCAGCCGATCGACCGAGTCGGTGGACAGACGCACCCTGTGATCGGTTACCACGACTCCAGCAGCACTGAATGTGCGTTCCGAAAGAACGCTGGATGCAGGACAGGCCAGTAGCTCAATTGCATACTGTGCAAGCTCTGGCCAGTGATCCATCCTCAAGACCCAGTAACCCAGAGGATTTTTGGTGGGAAAGGTGTCCAAGTCTGATCTTGCCCCTAGGTATTCCTGCACCATGTAAAACAGACGCTGGCGATGGTTGCTGGAACCGATCATACCTTGGGGCTGCGGACCAAAAAATTGTCTGAACGCATCGGTCAGACGGCCACCTTCTCCACCGCTCCTTCTTTGACTGACCGAAGCCTCAGCAACACGTTGTCCAGAAACAGGAGTTTGTAACCTCCCAGTCTCTGGGAACGCGTTGCACAGACCTTTCTGCAAGGCCTCCCGAAGATGTTTCATCCTCTGCTCCCTCTGCGATGGCAAGATAAGGTCCGCAACCTTACCCTTGTAACGTGGATCAAGGAGGGTTGCCAGCCAGTATTGGTCCTTCTTCTCCTTGATACCACGAATACGAGGATCCTTACGCAGGCTTTGCAGGATCAGGGAGGCCATGCAGCGTAGGTTTGCTGAGGCATTCGGTCCGGAGTCCTCTGGGTCACTAAGGACAACAACGTCCGCAGCCACCTCCTCCCAGCCACGTACAAGTCCATGTGTTCCTTGGGACTGATCCCTTAAAGACTGCTGATGCTGAGTGCCAGGCTCCACCTCCATACTGACACAATCTTCCTCCTCCTCCTCCTCCTCCTCGTCCTCTTCCTGTGTGATCGGCGGGCACGCAGGAACACTGTCTGGATAAAGGGGGCCTTGAGAGCTAAGGAAGTCCTCCTCTTCCTGCCTCTGTTCTGCCTCAAGTGCCCTGTCCATTATTCCACGCAGCGTGTGCTCCAACAGGTGGACAAGGGGGACAGTGTCACTGATGCATGCACTGTCAGTGCTCACCATCCTCGTGGCCTCCTCGAATGGTGACAGGACAGTGCATGCATCCCTGATCATGGCCCACTGGCGTGGGGAAAAAAAACCAAGCTCCCCTGACCCTGTCCTGGTGCCATAGTCGCACAGGTACTCATTGATGGCCCTCTGCTGCGTGTGCAGCCGCTGCAGCATGGCCAACGTTGAGTTCCACCTGGTGGGCATGTCACAGATTAGGCGGTTCTTGAGCAGGTTAAACTCCTTTTGGAGGTCCGTCAGCCGAGCACTGGCATTATATGACCGGCGGAAATGCACACAGACTTTCCTGGCCTGCCTCAGGACATCCTGTAAGCCCGGGTACCTGCCCAAGAACCGCTGCACCACCAAGTTAAGGACGTGAGCCAAACAGGGCACATGGGTCAGTTGTCCCTGTCGGAGGGCAGAGAGGAGGTTGGTGCCATTGTCGCAAACCACCATTCCTGCCTTAAGTTGGCGTGGCGTCAACCACCTCTGAACCTGCCCCTGCAGAGCTGACAGAACCTCTGCCCCAGTGTGGCTCCTGTCCCCCAAGCACACCAGCTCAAGCACCGCATGGCATCTTTTGGCCTGCGTACTTGCGTAGCCCCTTGAACGCCTACGGAGCACCGCTGGTTCCGAG
Organism: Lithobates septentrionalis; assembly: GCA_037952835.1. Classification (NCBI taxonomy): domain Eukaryota; kingdom Metazoa; phylum Chordata; class Amphibia; order Anura; family Ranidae; genus Lithobates; species Lithobates septentrionalis. The sequence continues at coordinate 3,363,943 of JBBDGP010001201.1, read as the reverse complement.
GAAGAGGCCATGGAGGAAGAAGAAGAGGAGGGGGTGGAGGAGAGAGGTGTGTCACAATCAGCATTTTGGAGGCGTGGTGGCGGAACAACCTCCAACACTACTGCACCTTGTCCTGCATCCTTCCCAGCTGCCAGCAGAGTCACCCAATGCGCCGTGAAACTAAGGTAACGTCCCTGTCCATGCCTGCTGGACCATGAGTCAGCGGTAATATGCACCTTACCGCTGACCGCCCTGTCCAGCGAGGCATGGACATTGCCTTCCACATGCCGGTAGAGAGCCGGAAGGGGGCAGAGTCTACCAACTGAAAAGGCAGCAGTTGAAGTGCTAGCAATTTTGCCAAGCTAGCATTCAACCGCTGGGCATGTGGATGGCTGGGAGCAAACTTCTTTCGGCGGTGCAGCAGCTGGGGCAGGGAAATTTGCCTGGTACAATCTGACGTCGGTGTACCAAAAGCAGATTGCCCACAAGTACTTGGCTGTGACACACCTAATTCTACACCTTCATTCCTCTCACTGCAGGTCTCAGAGAGGACTGAAGGTCTAGTGGGGTTGGAAATCTCAGCTGATGAGGAGCAAGGAGAGATCCTCTTTGTTCTTTGGTGTGGGTCTTTTAGATATGCTTGCCAACGAACTGCATGGCAGGTCAACATATGTCTGGTCAAGCATGTGGTACCCAAGCGGGAGATGTTTTGGCCACGCGAGATACGCTTGAGACATATGTTGCAAATAGCAGCGGTGCGATCTGATGCACTCGTCTCAAAAAAGGCCCACACCAAAGAACTTTTTGAATAACGCGCAGAGACTGCAGCGCCCTGCACATGTGGAGCTTTGGGGTGTGATGCAGTCAATGTGCTGCCCTTAGGCTGGCCCCTGGAGGGCATCCTGCCTCGTTGGTGATGTGCCGCCTCCTCCTCCTCCTCCTCTCTCCTATCAGGCACCCACGTTGAGTCAGTGACCTCATCATCCCCTCCCTCCTCATCACTGGAGCAAACCTGGCAGTATGCTGCAGCAGGGGGAGCATGACTGCCAGATTGCTGTCCTTCTTGGGCACCCCCTCTGTCCGTGCTCATGTTACTGCCTTCATCGAGCTCAGTATCATCATCAGAGCCTTCCAAACGCTGGGCATCCTCCTGGAGCATGTACCCAACACTGTGGTCAAACAGTTCGAGGGAATCCTCAGGAGGACATGGTGGAGCTAGGGAAGGAGTCACTGATGACATTGAGCTGAGGGAAGAGGCCGCTGCTTTGCCAGACAAAGCACCCTGGGCATGGGTGAGAGAGGATGAGGAGGATGAGGACGGCTTGGTCATCCACTCGACCAAGTCTTCCGCATGTTGCGGCTCAACACGGCCAGCTGCCGAAAAAAAGGCCAAGCGTGTCCCATGGCCACGTGCTGATGAGGATGCACCGTCTCCACGACCAGCACTAGACACAGAGCCTGCTTGCCCTCTCTTATTGGCTTGTGACTGTCTGCCTCTCCTTCTTGGCCTTCCAGACATACTAATGGCCTGTAGCTGCACTAAGCTGGGATAGAACACCTGTAATTTTCTTCAGGTAGCTTTATATAGTGTAACCAGACAAGCCTGCCTGTCAGTAGGAAGATAACAGGAACGGATCTAGCTGAACACTGTGAGCAGGACGCACTGCACTAAATGTAAATAGCAGGAACGGATCTAGCTGAACACTGTGAGCAGGACGCACTGACTGCACTAAATGTAAATAGCAGGAACAGATCTAGCTGAACACTGTGAGCAGGACGCACTGCACTAAATGTAAATAGCAGGAACGGATCTAGCTGAACACTGTGAGCAGGACGCACTGACTGCACTAAATGTAAATAGCAGGAACAGATCTAGCTGAACACTGTGAGCAGGACGCACTGCACTAAATGTAAATAGCAGGAACGGATCTAGCTGAACACTGTGAGCAGGACGCACTGACTGCACTAAATGTAAATAGCAGGAACGGATCTAGCTGAACACTGTGAGCAGGACGCACTGCACTAAATGTAAATAGCAGGAATAGATCTAGCTGAACACTGTGAGCAGGACGCACTGACTGCACTAAATGTAAATAGCAGGAACAGATCTAGCTGAACACTGTGAGCAGGACGCACTGCACTAAATGTAAATAGCAGGAACGGATCTAGCTGAACACTGTGAGCAGGACGCACTGACTGCACTAAATGTAAATAGCAGGAACGGATCTAGCTGAACACTGTGAGCAGGACGCACTGCACTAAATGTAAATAGCAGGAACGGATCTAGCTGAACACTGTGAGCAGGACGCACTGCACTAAATGTAAATAGCAGGAACGGATCTAGCTGAACACTGTGAGCAGGACGCACTGCACTAAATGTAAATAGCAGGAACGGATCTAGCTGAACACTGTGAGCAGGACGCACTGACTGCACTAAATGTAAATAGCAGGAACGGATCTAGCTGAACACTGTGAGCAGGACGCACTGCACTAAATGTAAATAGCAGGAATGGATCTAGCTGAACACTGTGAGCAGGACGCACTGCACTAAATGTAAAAAGCAGGAACAGATCTAGCTGAACACTGTGAGCAGGACGCACTGCACTAAATGTAAATAGCAGGAACAGATCTAGCTGAACACTGTGAGCAGGACGCACTGCACTAAATGTAAATAGCAGGAACGGATCTAGCTGAACACTGTGAGCAGGACGCACTGACTGCACTAAATGTAAATAGCAGGAACGGATCTAGCTGAACACAGTGAGCAGGACGCACTGCACTAAATGTAAATAGCAGGAACGGATCTAGCTGAACACTGTGAGCAGGACGCACTGCACTAAATGTAAATAGCAGGAACGGATCTAGCTGAACACTGTGAGCAGGACGCACTGCACTAAATGTAAATAGCAGGAACGGATCTAGCTGAACACTGTGAGCAGGACGCACTGACTGCACTAAATGTAAATAGCAGGAACGGATCTAGCTGAACACTGTGAGCAGGACGCACTGCACTAAATGTAAATAGCAGGAACAGATCTAGCTGAACACTGTGAGCAGGACGCACTGCACTAAATGTAAATAGCAGGAACAGATCTAGCTGAACACTGTGAGCAGGACGCACTGCACTAAATGTAAATAGCAGGAACGGATCTAGCTGAACACTGTGAGCAGGACGCACTGACTGCACTAAATGTAAATAGCAGGAACGGATCTAGCTGAACACTGTGAGCAGGACGCACTGACTGCACTAAATGTAAATAGCAGGAACGGATCTAGCTGAACACTGTGAGCAGGACGCACTGCACTAAAGGTAAATAGCAGGAACGGATCTAGCTGAACACTGTGAGCAGGACGCACTGCACTAAATGTAAATAGCAGGAACAGATCTAGCTGAACACTGTGAGCAGGACGCACTGCACTAAATGTAAATAGCAGGAACGGATCTAGCTGAACACTGTGAGCAGGACGCACTGACTGCACTAAATGTAAATAGCAGGAACGGATCTAGCTGAACACTGTGAGCAGGACGCACTGCACTAAATGTAAATAGCAGGAACGGATCTAGCTGAACACTGTGAGCAGGACGCACTGACTGCACTAAATGTAAATAGCAGGAACGGATCTAGCTGAACACTGTGAGCAGGACGCACTGCACTAAATGTAAATAGCAGGAACGGATCTAGCTGAACACTGTGAGCAGGACGCACTGACTGCACTAAATGTAAATAGCAGGAACAGATCTAGCTGAACACTGTGAGCAGGACGCACTGCACTAAATGTAAATAGCAGGAACGGATCTAGCTGAACACTGTGAGCAGGACGCACTGCACCAAATGTAAATAGTCTAGATAGAAGATAACAGGAACGGATCTAGCTAAACTGAATACAGTGTATATATATATATGCAACACCTGGGATGCATATATATACAAAATACACTGTAAGTGCAGCTAACTGACTGACTGTTCTGCCTAATCTATCTAACTCAAATCAAATGACACTGTCTGTCTCTCTCTCTATCTCTCAGCACACCGGAACACACTACACAGGGCCGCCGTGCAGGCGGCCTTATATAGTGTGGGGCGTGTACTAAATCCCCTGAGCCATAATTGGCCAAAGCCACCCTGGCTTTGGCCAATTACAGCTCTCTCTACTGACGGCGCTGTGATTGGCCAAGCATGCGGGTCATAGTGCATGCTTGGCCAATCATCAGCCAGCAATGCACTGCGATGCCGCAGTGAATTATGGGCCGTGACGCGCCACACGAATTTGGCGCGAACGGCCCATAACGTTCGCAATTCGACGGACGGTCGAACAGCCGATGTTCGAGTCGAACATGGGTTCGACTCGAACACGAAGCTCATCCCTACTGCTGAGAAATTGAGGCCTATATTGGGAGAAGATTAGGAGACTTTAGCCTGACATTAGGGTTTGTCTTGTGTATTGCAGATAAAATGGATGGCTTCAATGATCACAACTTCCTCCCCCTGTTCATAGACAAATACAGGGAGCTGCCCTGTCTGTGGCAGGTGAAACGCCCGCAATATGATCATAAACAAAAGAGGCAGGCAGCGCTGGAGAAACTGCTGGAGTTGGTGAAGCCGGTGGTCCCCACGGCAACCATCCCCTATTTAAAAGCCAAAATTGGTGGCCTGAGGAGCACTTATCTTAGGGAGTGCAAGAAGGTCACGGATTCCCAGAGATCCGGAGCTGCAGCAGATGACGTTTATGTCCCCAGGCTGTGGTACTATGAGAGACTTTGTTTTCTGTCAGACCAGACTGAAGTCAGGGAATCGCTCTCAACCCTTCCTTCCACTCTTCCTTCCACCCTATCTTCCACCCAAGGCTGAGGCTTCCGATGTCCAACCTGGGACTTCCAGCCCGGAAGAAGTGGAGGAGCCCAGCTGGAGCCAGGTATAGCATTCTTCTACAGATTTATGGTCAATAAATAAATGATGTTTACTAGATGTTATTATTGATCACTAATTGATTATTTAAGAAAGTGTTTTACATATCAATAGACAGTAGTGGGCAAAAATAATTGGGACAAGAATGAAAAATGCTGGGCTCAGAATGATCGTCTGTTATATTTGTTTACATTCAATTTGCAACAGTCATGAGATAAAGCAGAGAATGGAAGCGGGACTTTGTGTGAGGCAAGCTGGTGAATGTGTACAAATTAAAAAAATTCAACATGAAATATCAGAGACAAATCTTATATAGGATGAGGTTATTCAAAAGCGATATTGCAGGGTAATGCTGGTATAAAATTTAATAACAGATCTTGAGACTAGGTACAATCGTGAGTGAACACGTAATAAATCACCATGGAGCATATTGTAAACAATATATAAGCAGACAAATTTCAACTAAAGATTATACAGTTGTAGAGAAAAATAAATTTTGCTGTAAAATATAATGTGCATCATAGGTTGTTAACTCTACGCGTTTCTTGGCTTGTAACCAATCGTCAGGAGTCATGATGCAATTGAGCTGCATTGAAACAATAACCGTATATTAATAAATGTACACATGTATGGAGGAAAAAGATATTAGGGATGCAAGTAACTGATATACTCACAGATAATGCATTGCTCAATATTGACCCATATGTAAAAAAGTGCAGTGTTGATCCGGGTCCACCAAGTCTCCCCCGGGGTTGAGGCAGAGAGCGAGCCCCAAGATGACGTCGGCCACGGCCATCAATGGGGCCAAGGCACCCACGGGGGTCGCCAGGCCGACACAAACAACGAGGCCCAGAAGTCAGAAGAACTGTGGGGGTGAAGGAAAAATGAGATGAAATGTGAAAGGTATCCTAAGTGTGAGGGGTGGAGAGTGTATGTGGGGGGAAAGAAAGGCAGCAGTGAAAGACCGAGGAGAAAGTGAGTGTGCATGTGTGAATGAAAGATAAGAGCAGAAGATAAGTGTGGGGGATGGGTGAAATAGATGATGATGCATCTAAAGAAGCCACTGCTGGTGTCAGTGGAGCTGTGTGGAGGTGTGCAAAGGGATTACCTGAGAGAGGAAAACCGGGCCAGGCTGCCTGTCGCAAGAAAAACATGGCGAAACCTCGAGGTACCCGGCCAGTGACAGCCGTTATATGGCCGCGGACCAGGGGCGTGCTCACGCCAGCGTCATGCAAGGACGCAATGACGCGACGGGGGAAACGAAGGGAGGGGGAGCCGGGGAACACCTGCAGCCACCTCCCAGCCCCGCAGCGCCATAGCGCTAGATGGAAATCCACTGGGTGCCCCACTATGCGGAAGCCAACGGCGCCGCTAGTGGGACGTGGAGAGCATGACGCCGATGCGTCAAGGTCAGGACCCGCCCCCTTCTGTGGTGGGACGGGTGACGGGTCATGGACTGGGCGCATCGCAACCCCGGGGGATGAATCGAATAGATCCCAGAATCAGCTGCATCAGAGGAATATTAGAATGAAACTGGGGTGAGAAATGGGATATTATAGAGGGAACTGAAAAGGGAAAAATGAAATGGAGAAAAAGGAAAGGCAGAACAAAAGATGCAAAAGCAAATAGTCTCTGCCATAAATTAGATTGATTAATACAATTAGACACGATAGACACACAATCTTGCATAGAATTCAATCAATATGCAAGAAGGTGTGGGATATAGATAATAATGATGAAAATAATAATAAAAAGCTTTAGCCCTGAATTAAATCAGTATATTGCCTGACTAAAGGGAAAGAACAAAAAAATAATAAAAAATAATAAAAATAAGAAATATATACTAACAGAAGAGACTTAAAGGTAAAAGGAAAAAAGAAAAAGAAGGAAGAAAAGAGGAGAAACAAACAAAAAAACAAAAAAACACAACTTTAGCCCTGAATTAAATCAGTATTTTATCTGACTAAAGGAAAACAACAAAGACATATATTAGCATATAACGGCTGTCACTGGCCGGGTACCTCGAGGTTTCGCCATGTTTTTCTTGCGACACGCAGCCTGGCCTGGTTTTCCTCTCTCAGGTAATCCCTTTGCACACCTCCACACCGCTCCACTGACACCAGCAGTGCCTTCTTTAGATGCATCATCATCTATTTCACCCATCCCCCACACTTATCTTCTGCTCTTATCTTTCATTCACACATGCACACTCACTTTCTCCTCGGTCTTTCACTGCTGCCTTTCTTTCCCCCCACATACACTCTCCACCCCTCACACTTAGGATACCTTTCACATTTCATCTCATTTTTCCTTCACCCCCACAGTTCTTCTTCTGACTTCTGGGCCTCGTTGTTTGTGTCGGCCTGGCGACCCCCGTGGGTGCCTTGGCCCCATTGATGGCCGTGGCCAACGTCATCTTGGGGCTCGCTCTCTGCCTCAACCCCGGGGGAGACTTGGTGGACCCGGATCAACTCTGCACTTTTTTACATATGGGTCAATATTGAGCAATGCATTATCTGTGAGTATATCAGTTACTTGCATCCCTAATATCTTTTTCCTCCATACATGTGTACATTTATTAATATACAGTTATTGTTTCAATGCAGCTCAATTGCATCATGACTCCTGACGATTGGTTACAAGCCAAGAAACGCGTAGAGTTAACAACCTATGATGCACATTATATTTTACAGTAAAATGTATTTTTCTCTACAACTGTATAATCTATAGTTGAAATTTGTCTGCTTATATATTGTTTACAATATTCTCCATGGTGATTTATTACGTGTTCACTCACGATTGTACCTAGTCTCAAGATCTGTTATTAAATTTTATACCAGCATTACCCTGCAATATCGCTTTTGAATAACCTCATCCTATATAAGATTTGTCTCTGATATTTCATGTTGAATTTTCTTAATTTGTACACATTCACCAGCTTGCCTCACACAAAGTCCCACTTCCATTCTCTGCTTTTTCTTAATTATTGGGATGGAGGCACGTTGGTGCATTCTCATAAAAATTAGTGGACAGGTCACAACCCCATTTCTTGCCAACAGTCATGAGATGTAAATTGTCTGTGATTGATGGAGAAAAAACTAAAACTATGTCCCTTTTTTATACACAGGAAGACCTCAGCCAGGAGGAGGCTGTGGAATGTGGCAGCCAGGAGGAGGCGGGGGTTAGTGGCAGCCAGGAGGAGGCAGGGGTAAGTGGCAGCCAGGAGAAGGCTGAGCCCAGTAGGGGCCTGACAGAATCACAGGTCCCTCCCCTCCGCCTTCCAAACAAAAGACCCAGGAAGGGGAGTAACGTGCAGGACGTGCAGGATTCAGCACTCAGGCTGATTCAGGAGGCTTCTGCGTCCCTCAGAGCCTTCTCCACTCGTGAAGAGGCCTTTGTCTCCATGGCTGCCACCAAACTGCAGGACATGCAGGAGGGCCAACGCCTTATGTGTGAGGACCTTCTTTATAAAGTCTTAACTAAGGGGGTGAGGGGCGAAATCACACCCAATGCCCACCTGTGTGAGTTGGACCATCCTCCTCCTCCTGCCACAACTCCACCACCAGAGCCACAGCGTGGAAGGAAGACCAGAGAGTGATGACCTGGGTTCAGTCTGGTCTGACAAAAGATGCAGGCTCTTGTAATACCACGGCCTGGGAACATACATGTCATCTGCTGCTGTTCATGATTCTCTTGGACTTCTGGACCAGACTGCACTCCCTTATATATGGACTCCTCAGGCCACCAATTTTGCCAGGAAATAATTGATGTGTGCCCTGGGGGCCCAAAGGCTTCACCAATTTCGGATGTTTCTCCAGCGTTGCCTCCCTCTTTGTTTGGTTCAGATCCCTTAATAAAGGTTTTTTGGTTTCAATTATACTCACCTATGTGTGTTTTCCATCAAAAAGGACAGTTTGTTTGTGAGGAGGCAGGTACATTTCAAAAATACAATGTGAAATTAACAAGAGACACCAACACCAAGCAATCTCCTTGAGATTCAATAATACAAGATAATAATGGTGTTGTGGTAACTTGACACACAAAACACACCCAAAAATATTCTGGAGTAAAAAAAAAAAATCCGGCTTGAAAAAAATAATAACCCAAAAAATAAATTTTTGAGTCAGATGTGACAAATAAAAATATTATATTGATGAAATCACGAGAAATAATAAAGAAAGGAGTTTGTGAGAACTCTGTGTGAATATGAGCAGCAAAACAACGTCATTATTCTAGCATTATAAAGAAGAAGCGAGTGCGCTGCATTAAACAATTTAAAACATTGCAGCCTGACGAAAGTGCTCTATCCATTCCAAACGCTAAGTTTACCAGACCAAGCAGTTCTGTCTCAGAATTTCTTCTGAGCATGCGTGGCACTTTGTGCGTCGGAATTGTCCACACACGGTCGGAATTGACGCGATCGGATTTTGTTGTCGGAAAATTTTATAGCCTGCTCTCAAACTTTGTGTGTTGGAAAATCCGATGGAAAAAGTCCGATGAAACCCACACACGGTCGGAATTTCCGACAACAAGCTCCGATCGCACATTTTCCGTCAGAAAATCCGACCGTGTGTACGGAGCTTTAGGGTTTAGAGAAGATCTGTAAAGAAGAGTGGACCAAAATCCCTCCTGAGATGTGTGCAAACCTAGTAACCACCTACAAGAAGCATCTTACCTCTTTGCTTGCCAACAAGGGTTTCTCCACCAACTACTATATAACAAACAGGGAAGTTGGGACTTTAAATGAAGCGGTTGGATTGCGGAGGGTTGAAAAATATTAATTTAATAGTCATAGTAAATAGAATAACAAGGATTTCACATATATCAACACACATATATGTTTTTGCATAAAAATGAAGCATATAGTATGGAAAAATATTTTGTGATTAGATCTATTTTACTCCTCTCTACTAAGATGGAGATTTATTATATGTATATATTTTAGAGGTTTGTACCGCATCAGCTCCTGATGAGTGGAGAAAACCATCCACGAAACGCGTCGAGCTACACTTGATGCTTCAACCTTAATTATTTGTACTCTGATGTCATCATTATTTTCTAACTTTTTTTATATCATTGTGCCCTTTTCATACCAGGTCCCGGGCACACCACTTCGGGTACCTATTATTATGATCATTATTATTATCATGCGATTTATACTCCAGCTACCAGGTTCCGGGCATGCCACTTCTGGCACCTAGCATGATTATGATTATTATCATGGCTATGCGATTAATTCCAGTTACTGTTGTACCATTAGTATTTCAATTACCATCTACCTAGTATGATTTTCTATCTACTGCATGTATTTTTCCATACTATATGCTTCATTTTTATGCAAAAACATATATGTGTGTTGATATATGTGAAATCCTTGTTATTCTATTTACAATGACTATTAAATTAATATTTTTCAACCCTCCGCAATCCAACCGCTTCATTTAAAGTCCCAACTTCCCTGTTTGTTATATACCTGATTCCGGGATGGAGGCGACAAGTGCGCCTCATTTAAAGTCCCAAACTCCCCTCTTTATGCCTCCACCAACTACTAAGTCATGTTTTTCTTGGGGATCAAATACTTATTTTACTCGCTGAACTGCAACTTGATTTATAACATTTGTCTCGTGTGTTTTTTTTCTGGATTTTTGATGATATTCTGTCTATCAATTAAAATACACCTAACAATTATAGACCCTTCATTTCTTTGTAAGTGGGCAAACTTAAAAAATCTGCAGGGGATCAAATAATTGTCCCCCCCCGTATATAAAATATGAGTTTTACTTTTTGAATTGAATTACTGAAAACAAAAAAATAATACAGCATAATATATACAGTATATAATTAGTATATAATTATACAGTGGATATAAAAAGTCTACACACCCCTGTTAAAATGTCAGGTTTCTGTGATGTAAAAAATGAGACAAAGATAAATAATTTCAGAACTTTTTCCACCTTTTAATGTGACCTATAAACCGTACAACTCAGTTGAACAACAAACTAAAATCTTTTAGGTGGAGGTTTGTAAAAATAAAAACTAAAATAATATGGTTGCATAAGTGTGCACACCCTTAAACTAATACCTTGTTGAAGCACCTTTTTTTTTTTTTACAGCACTTTTTGGGTAGGAGTCTATCCACTGTATGTGTGTGTGTGTGTGTATATGTATGTATATACAGCCCTCAAATTTTCCACTAGCCTACTCGCATTATGCGAGTGGAAAATGAGGTCTGGCGAGTGTGGGCTGCCTGGGAGAGGAGGGGGGGGGCATGTGGGGTTGAATGGGAGCCGTTCTCCAAGCGATCGCAGAGGGGAAGAGAGAGGAGAGCAGGCGGCCGGATTATCAGAGCGGGGACATCGCTGTGACAGCATACATTTCAATTGCTGTGTGTTTCCCGCACTCGCTGTCACATACAGCCCCGTCTCCTGGTCCGGTACTTTGATAGACAGATCACCGTCCACTCCCAGGACGTGTGACATATATTAAAGTCCCCGGGCCAGGAGGCGGGGCTGTATGCGACAGCGAGCGGCAGGAACACACGGCAATTGAAATATAAGCTGTTACAGCGATGTCCCCGCTCTTTGATAATCCGACCGCCTGCTCTCTTCTCTCTTCCCCTGCACTGGTAGCCTGCATTGATGGACACAGGCTGGCTGCATGATGGACACAGGTGAGGGGGCATTTTTGGGCACAGCTAGGCTGCATTGTTGAGCACAGGTAGGCGGCATTGTTGGGCACAGGTAGGCTGCACTAATAGGCACTGTAAAATTTGTTTTTAAATGTTTTATGAAGTTATAAAAATAAATATTAAGTGTCATTTCATGAGATAATTTATGAGGGCGTGTTTTGGGGGAGGGGCAAGGTAGGGGTTGGGTGGGGCAACTGGTGGCGAGTAACCCTTGAGGCCTGGCTAGTAGCTCAGGACTTGAAATTTTGAGCCCTGGTGTGTGTGTGTGTGCACTGAAGAAATGACACTTTGCTACAATGTAAAGTAGCGAGTGTACAGCTTGTATAACAGTGTAAATTTGCTTTTCCCTCAAAATAACTCAACACACAGTCATTAATGTCTAAAACGCTGGCAACAATAGTGAGTACAGCCCTAAGTGAAAATTTTCAAACTGGGTCCAATTAGCCATTCTTCCTCCCCGAGTGTCATGTGACTTGTTAGTGTTACAAGGTCTCAGGTGTGAATGGGGAGCAGGTGTGTTACATTTGGTGTTATAGCTCTCACTCTCCCATACTGGTCACTGGAAGTTCAACATGGCACCTCATGGCAAAGAACTCTCTGAGGAGCTGAAAAAAAAGAAGTGTTGCTCTACATAAAGATGGCCTAGGCTATAACAAGATTGCCAAGACCCTGAAACTGAGCTGCAGCATGGTGGCCATACAGCGGTTTAACAGGACAGGTTGCACTCAGAACAGGCCTCGCCATGGTCGACCAAAGAAGTTGAGTGCAAGTGCTCAGCATCATATCCAGAGGTTGTCTTTGGGAAATAGACGTATGAGTGCTGCCAGCATTGCTGCAGAGGTTGAAGGGGTGGGGGATCAGCCTTTCAGTGCTCAGACCATACGCAACACACTGCATCAAATTGGTTGCATGGCTGTCATCCCAGAAGGAAGCCTCTGCTAAAGATGATGCACAAAAAAGCCCACAAACAGTTTGCTGAAGACAAGCAGACTAAGGACATTGATTACTGGAACCATGTCCTTTGGTCTGATGAGACCAAGATAAACTTATTTGGTTCAGATGGTGTCAAGCATGTGTGGCGGCAACCAGGTGAGGAGCACAAAGACAAGTGTGTCTTGCCTACAGTCAAGCATGGTAGTGGGAGTGTCATGGTCTGGGTCTGCATGAGTGCTGTCGGCACTGGCAAGCCACAGTTCATTGAGGGAACCATGAATGCCAACATGTACTGTGAAATACTGAAGCAGAGCATGATCCCCTCCCTTCGGAGACTGGGCCGCAGGGCAGTATTCCAACATAACAACCTCAAACACACCTCCAAGATGACCACTGCCTTGCTAACGAAGCTGAGGGTAAAGGTGATGGACTGGCCAAAGCATGTCTCCAGACCTAAACCCTATTGAGCATCTGTGGGGCATCCTCAAACTGAAGGTGGAGGAGCGCAAGGTCTCTAACATCCACCAAGTCTGTGATGTCGTCGAAGTGGAAGAGGACTCCAGTGGCAACCTGTGAAGCTTTGGTGAACTCCATGCCCAAGAGGGTTAAGGCAGCGCTGGAAAATAATGGTGGCCACACAAAATATTGACACTTTGGGCCCAGTTTGGACATTTTCACTTTGGGGTGTACTCACTTTTGTTGCCAGCGGTTTAGACATTATTGGCTGTATGTTGAGTTATTTTGAGGGGACAGCAAATTTACACTGTTATACAAACTGTACACTCACTATTTTACATTGTAGCAAAGTGTCATCTCTTCAGTGTTGTCACATGAAAAGATAAAATTTTTACAAAAATGTGAGGGGTGTACTCACATTTGTGAGATACTGTGTATGTTTAGATAGATAGATAGATAGATAGATAGATAGATAGATAGATAGATAGATATTCATTCCCCATATCTCTCCCATATCTCTACCAGACTTAGCATGAGTGGTCTATTGTCCTACTGTCCAGCTCATTGCTCAAGGGCTATAATTTTCCCACTTGCCTAGATTTTCAGTTAGCCAATAATAAGAATTTGGGGAAAGTTTCGTTTTTGAATAATTAAAGTGGGACTCCAACCACAACATTTTGCAAGTTCTGTTCCAGTTAGAACTTAGGTCCATTTTAATTGTTAACCCTGTTAAGAAAATTTCACCTTACTTCCTGTCTCAATGACCACATGACTATCTAGACGAGTACACCCCTCACATTTTTGTAAAAATTTTATCTTTTCATGTGACAACACTGAAGAGATGACACTTTGCTACAATGTAAAATAGTGAGTGTACAGTTTGTACAATAGGGCGTACACACGGTCGGACTTTGTTCGGACATTCCGACAACAAAATCCTAGGATTTTTTCCGACGGATGTTGGCTCAAACTTGTTTTGCCTACACACGGTCACACAAAGTTGTCGGAATTTCCGATCGACAACCACGCGGTCACGTACACCACGTACGACGAGATTAGAAAAGGCCAGTTCAGAACCAAGCGCGGCACCCTTTGGGCTCCTTTTGCTAATCTCGTGTTAGTAAAAGTTTGGTGAGAGACGATTCGCGCTTTTTGAGACTCGTGGCTTTCAGATCGTTTTCTGCCGTTCAGTTTGTGCTTGTGGGTTTGTATCTGCTCTTCAGTGCGTGCAGTCAGTTCATATCAGAGTTTTCTGTGTGATCTTGCCTGCTCGTTGCTGTTTTTTCAGGTCGCTCTTCACAGGCCTTGCTGTTCTTCAGTGCATTCTGTTACTTCGTTCTGAGCAGCCGACCGTTTTCTAGCCATGTTTCGTATGCGTACTCCTTGTAGAGTTCGTGCTGTGCGGGGGCTTGGTGTTGGGGTCCTGACCTTGACACAAGTCCAGTCCATGAACAGGGTGGGGAGGAGTTCATGGACCAAGAATTGGTTGCTTCAGCGTGACCAGTTCTGTCATATGCCTTTGCTCCGTGAGATCCGTGAGAATAATCCTGATGATTTCAGAAACTTTCTCAGGATGACGGACCCCGTGTTTCACCGTTTGTTGGCTTTGCTGACCCCCTATATCAGCAGGCAGGATACCTGCATGAGGCAAGCCATCACTCCGGAGCAGAGGTTGGTCGCTACCTTGCGGTATTTGGCCACAGGGAGAAGCCTGCAGGACCTCAAGTTCTCGACAGGCATCTCCCCCCAGGCTCTGGGGATCATTATCCCAGAGACCTGTTCTGCCATCATACAGGTCCTTCAGAAGGAATATATGAAGGTAAGATTTTTATCCTTTAATATCACATTTTATTGTATTGAATGTTTGCTAATATATTGTATTTCTTTCCTCATTCCCTAATTACCATGATTGTAATATGCTGTGAATGTCCCCTTTGTCCTCATGCATGCTGGATTTTTATGTAATTATTATTTTATGTCCTTCATACATATTTGCCCTTCACTAACCTCCCCAGCATGGTCTCTCCTGGCCCTATATTCACCTCATGTAGTCACTTAACAATGTATTATATCAGCTCCATAGTAGTGCTTTACCCCAAACACCCCCTAAAATGTTTGGTAATGTTATTTTTGATTTAAATTCATGCAGAGGGCCAGAGGCTTTTTTTTGTGGTGTCCCCAAATCATTTTTAGTAACCCTCCCTCCCCCCAACTGCTAAGTCAGCTGATCCCAATTCTATATGTATCCTCAATCATCTATCTGCTGACTTTGCCAAACCCATACACACTATACCCATCTCTTTACTGGTCAGATTTATTGATGAATTCCCCAAAGCATGTAGTGCAAGGGCCTGCCTGTATACTTTACAATGGTACTGTTTAAAGTTTTTGTATCCTATTATTATCTTGATAGGTAATAGCAGAATGTCCAAATGTCCTCAAATGTGTACAGTGTGTATTTATATCTTTGTATTATGACACTTCTTACCTGTCCAGTGGGCTGCCAATAGTGTAACTAAGGAGGAGCTGTTCCAAGTAATACCCTGTATTTAGGCATTCATCTCTCAGTGAAGTGAAGAGGGTTACCTGTCCAAGATTTCCACACACCCCCTATAATGTTAGAAATGGCCCATGAGAGGGGGGAGGGGGAATATGATAGGTGTACCTTATACTTTGGCCTTGTTAAATTCCCCTTAATAAATGCTATCTGGAGGTTGCCCCATAATGTTTGTGTCTAATCTGCTTGCCATGTTTCTGTGAAAAAATAGTAATGTTTATTGTTTTTTCCTCAACAGTTTCCTTCCACGCCACAGGAATGGCAGACTGCGGCCTCCCACTTTGCCCAGCGGTGGGACTTTCCTAACTGCGGAGGGGCAATTGATGGGAAACATGTCCACATCGTCCCACCACCCAACTCGGGGTCGTACTATTATAATTACAAGGGGTTTAATAGTATAGTGATGTTGGCGGTGGTGTCGGCTAATTACGAATTCTTGTATGTGGACGTGGGGAAGAATGGCCGGATGTCCGATGGTGGAGTCATCGCCCAGACAGAGTTCTACAGGCGTCTCCAGAATGGCAGCTTGGACTTGCCAGCTCCAGAGGACAATGTTGAAGGTCTCCCATTTGTGTTCGTTGCTGATGAAGCGTTTGCGCTGGGGGACCACCTGATGCGGCCATTCCCGATGAGGACCCTCACCCCGGAACAGAGGGTTTTTAATTACCGGCTGGCCAGAGCCCGAAGAGTGGTGGAGAACACATTTGGAATCCTGGCCAGCCGGTACCGACTATTTCTGACACCTATCCATATGGCGGAGTATAAACTGAACCATATAATACTTGCGTGCTGTGTTCTCCATAATTTTTTAAGAAAACATTCTGCCAACTATGCTGGCTCAGTTGGGCCTGAGGCCGGAATCCTACATCCAACAACACTGACGGCGCTTGGAAGTGGCCGTCCTGGCTTGCCCTCCCTGAGTGCCCGTGATGCCCGGTTACGATACCTGGAGTTCTTTGCGGGTAGGGGGGCTATCAATATGCCAGACAATATGTGAAGCCTTTTTAAAAAAAAAAAGAAATTCTTTGTGGACATTTACTGCTTGTGTTTGTTTTAGCTGACCCTGACAGAAATGTTTTGAGTGCAGAAAATGTCGTGATTGTGTAACCTTATACAAAGCACTGTTGGCTGGTATTTCCTAAATGCAAAAAAACATTTCACTACAAGTGCACTTGCAACTGCACTGAACCCTGCACTTGCAGTGCAAAGTGGATTTGCCCTTAGGAAATAACCCCCATTTTTGCATAAAACAGCTATTACATCACCCCAAAAGTGTTGTAGTGTTGAGACAATAATCCACACATTCTTGAGTAACCAACTTTTTTATACCTGCACAATCACATGTGCATTTACTAAAGGTTTTTAAAACAAACCAACATGTTTGTTGTATAACAATTTTTGCAGTAGCATTATCAAAATACTAAATATCCATTTCAGATAAAACAGGCCTTTGTAAAACCAACAAGAAAGCCAAAAAACTTGAACTTACAAAGTTCACATTAGGTAAAACCTGAATGCTATATCAGACATCAGTATTTAGGAACTGTGTTTGATATAGCGTTCAGATGGGGGGAAATCACCCCTGGAAAAGCCAAATTTGGACGATGCACACCAATTTACGAATGTCAACATGTGCTAGCTGCCATCATGGGGGATCAAGGGACGTGTTTTGGGGGAGCAAGCCCTTCCTCAACGCGACTTTATAATTGAGGAAGGGGTTGCACCCCCAAAACGCGTCCATTGATCTCCCGTGATGGCAGATAGCACATGTTGGCACACTGTGTGCATCCTCCAAATTTGGCTTTTCAAAACATTGCAAAAAAATTTAAAAGATTGAACCACAATACAAAAAAGTGATTTTGTGGGGTTTTAACTTCGCCCCAAAACATCAATGATGTTATTATTTTTAATAACATCATGGATTTTTTGCTGGATGTTTTGCAGTTCGGCATTACACCCCATGATCTCCCTGATCAGGATCTGGGCACTTTCAGAAGTAAAGCGTTCTCTATCCCTCACATCACGATCACCTAAAAAGAGATAAATAAAAAAAAAAAGGTCTCAAAAATCTGCCACAATCCATCTCTTACCTGATCCTGTGGTCGCAGACACTCACCTGTTGTGGTGCCAATCTCCACCACATCTTCTTCTTCCTCCTGCTCAGCTTCGTTTGGGGGTATTTCACCTTCTTCCATAGGTGGGGGGTCTGTGGTCACCTCGGATGAGGGGTGTCCTCCGAGTCTTTTCTCCCCTATGTAAAACAAAAATGTTATAATTAGCACACAGATATTTGATGGCAGAACTAGAAATAGGAAACATTGCTTGGAAGTGGGGTACAATTGTCTATTTTAGCCAAGTTCCAAGATGTATTTTTTTTTATTGCCCTTTGTCAAGCTGCAATACTTTACCTGTTTTGTACAAGCTTCACAGATGGAGCCCCCCCCCTATAGTATACACTGGAGCACCTGTGTGCCCCCCTTAATAAAAAGGGTGTTCTTGTGTCCCACACTAGTGCTCCAGTGTCCAGATGTGAAAACAGCTGCTGAGTGTCCTCTCCTTACACACAATCTAGTTTGCATTTCATTCTAGTAACAAACCCATCTACACAAACAAATATTTGGCATCCAAGTAGGCCCAAAAAAAATGTGGGAAAATGCATATGGCCTAAACAATGGTGTTTTAGAGGCCGAAAGAAAAATGTTTGATACAAACGAATAATGGGCCCATGAACATTAAAGTTGCCCTTTTAAACGTTACAATTAATAAAAGCATATGGAGTAGAACGAACGGAATAAAGACAGAAAGAATAGGAACACAGCACAACTACTTACTTTTTTGCAGCACTCTCCGGATCTTTCGGTACTGCTCTGGCTCCCTCAACTTCGGGTCCGACCACCGCTTCCTGAGCTGATCTTTAGATCTTCGTACCCTGAAATTCCTGTGAAGGCTTTTGACCACTTTAGCAATGATTTTGGCCTTTCTGATGTTGGGGTGGGGGTAAGGCCCATACTTCCCGTCATAGTCGGACTTCCTCATGATGTCGACCATCTCCAACATCTCCCCAAAGGACATATTTGTGGCCTTAAAACGTCTCCTTCTGGATCGAGACATGCCTGGATCCGGGCTTTCCTCCTCCTCCTCCTCGTTGCTATAATTAGCACACACCTGCTCGAACTCCGCCATCATGCTCTTTACCCACTGCGCCGAACGAAAAGGGGCGGGGAATAGACTAGAAAGAACGTCAGGGGCGGGCGGAGTTACACGCATGTGCAGTGTGTATAAAGCGTAACACGCGTGCGTATTATGTACGATCTGTGAGCGGAGGAAGGAGCATTGGACGTGCCGATCGTAAGAACGAAGGTAAGAGACAAACTTGTGCCTATACTGCTTCTAGATTGAGGCCTATATTGTAACAAGATTAGGAGAGTTTTGTCTGACATTAGGCTTTGTCTTGTGTTGTGTTTTGCAGTGAACATGGATATGCTACTCAAAGATAATGACTTCATGTCAGTATTCCTAGAGATGCTAAGGGAGCTGCCCTGTCTGTGGGAGATTAACCACCCCCATTTCAAGAACCAAGCAAAGAGGAAGGCAGCACTGGAGCAATTGTGTGAAATTATGAAGCAGGTGATCCCCACGGCAGACATCACTTATTTAAAGATATTAAATGGTTGCCTGAGGAGTACATATCTAAGGGAGTGCAAGAAAGTCCTGGATTCACAGATATCTGGAGCAGCAGATGACATCTATGTCCCCAGGATGTTGTACTACGACAGGCTGCACTTTCTGGCAGGCCAGACTGAACCCAGGCCATCCCTCTCCAGTCTTCCTTCCACGCTTCCTTTCCCCCCCGGCTGAGGCTTCTGACGCCCAACCTGGGCCTTCCAGGCCGCATGTGGAGGAGCCCAGATTGAGCCAGGTATAGCATTCCTCTAAATATTTCTACTTGTCCAAACAATGATGTTAACTAGATGTTAGTTGGGAGTACTAATTTAGGATTGTGATTGATGATGCAAAACATTACAACCATGTCCCTTTTTCATACACAGGGAAGTCTCAGCCAGGAGGTGGCCGGGTCGAGCCGGCTGGCTGATCTGCAGGTCCCTCCACCCCCCCTGGAAAGAGAAAGTGGCAGTAGGAGGAGTACCCTAGAGGAGGCTGCTATAGGATTCTTTTGGAGGGCTACAGAGGTCCTGGGAGCACCCCACACCATGGAGGAGAACATTGCTGCCTTCATTGCATATAAAATGCAGAGGATGGAGGAGGGCCAACAAGCCATGTGTGAGGCCCTCATATTGGAGGCTCTGGAGAAAGGTATGAGGGGCCAAATTACACCTCAGACACACCTTCGCGATGGTCCTCCTCCTCCTCCTGCAGGTCCCCCTCCTCCTCCTCCCTCTCCTCCAGGTCCCCCCAGTCCTCCTCCAGGTCCTCCCAGTCCTCCTCCTCCTCCAGGTCCTACTCCTCCTCCTGCCACATCTCCAACTGCACAGCCACAGCCCGGAAGGAAGCGTGGAAGGAAGACCAGACAGTGATTGCCCTGGGTTCAGTCTGGTTGGCCAAAAAATGCAGCCTCTTGTGGTACCACAGCCTGGGGACACAGATGTCATCTGCTGCTATCCGGATCTCTGCGAATCCCGGACCAGACTGCCCTCCCTTACATATGGACTCCTCAGGCCACCAATTTTGATGTTGAAGAATTGATGTCTGCCGTGGGGGTCCCAGGCTTCACTAATTTCTCATGTTGATCCAGTGTTGCCTTCCTCTTTGTTTGGTTCTGATACCTTAATAAAGGATTTTTGTTTTGACTTATACTCTCCTATGTGTTTTACTTCAAAAATGACAGTTTGTGAGGATTCAGGTACATTTCAAATATACAATGTGAAATGAACAAGGGACACCAACAACAAACAATCTCCTTGAGATTAAATAATAAAAGATATCAATGGTGTTGGGGTAACTTGACACACAAAACACACACAAAAATATTCTGGAGTAAAAATAAAAATAACATCGAACAAAGATCAGCCTTGGAAAAAATCCAAACATTAAAGAAAAAAAAAGGCTGAAAATCCCCCCAAAAAAATAAATAAATATAAAACTGTCAGATGTGACAACTAATAACTATATATTCAGGGAATCCCACTAAAAAAACACAAATAAAACTTTGTGAGAAGTATGTGTGAATATGAGCAGCAAAACTACTTCATTCTTGTCACATTATAAAGAAGAAGAGAGTGCGCTGTATTAAACCATTTTGAACATTGCAGCGTGACGAAAGTGCTGTATCCATTGCGAACGCTAAGTTTACCAGAACGAGCTGTCCCGTCTCGGAATTTCTTCTGAGCATGCGTGGCACTTTGTGCGTCGGAACAGGCCACACACGGTCGGAATTGACGCGATCGGATTTTGTTGTCGGAAAATTTTAACTGCTGCTCTCCAACTTTGTGTGTCGGAAAATCCGATGGAAAATGTCCGATGGAGCCCACACACGGTCGGAATTTCCGACAACACGCTCCGATCGGACATTTTCCATCGGAAAATCCGACCGTGTGTACGGGGCATAACAGTGTAAATTTGCTGTCCCCTCAAAATAACTCAACATACAGCCAATAATGTCTAAACCGCTGGCAACAAAAGTGAGTACACCCCAAAGTGAAAATGTCCAAACTGGGTCCAAAGTGTCAATATTTTGTGTGGCCACCATTATTTTCCAGCGCTGCCTTAACCCTCTTGGGCGTGGAGTTCACCAAAGCTTCACAGGTTGCCACTGGAAGAGGACACTGGAGTCCTCTTCCACTTCGACGACATCACAGACGGAAAATATTCAGACCCCCTTAAATTTTTTACTCTTTGTTATATTGCAGCCATTTGCTAAAATCATTTAAGTTCATTTTTTTCCTCATTAATGTACACACAGCACCCCATATTGACAGAAAAACACAGAATTGTTGACATTTTTGCAGATTTATTACAAAAGAAAAACTAAAATATCACATGGTCCTAAGTATTCAGACCCTTTGCTCAGTATTTAGTAGAAGCACCCTTTTGATCTAATACAGCCATGAGTCTTTTTGGGAAAGATGCAACAAGTTTTTCACACCTGGATTTGGGGATTCTGCCCTTCCTCCTTGCAGATCCTCTCCAGCTCTGTCAGGTTGGATGGTAAACGTTGGTGGACAGCCAATTTTAGGTATCTCCAGAGATGCTCAATTGGGTTTAATTCAGGGCTCTGGCTGGGCCATTCAAGAACAGTCACGGAGTTGTTGTGAAGCCTTCGTTATTTTAGTGTGCTTAGGGTCATTGTCTTGTTGGAAGGTAAACCTTCGGCCCAGTCTGAGGTCATGAGCACTCTGGAGAAGGTTTTCATCCAGGATATCCCTGTACTTGGCTGCATTCATCTTTCCCTCAATTGCAACCAGTCATCCTGTCCCTGCAGCTGAAAAACACCCCCACAGCATGATGCTGCCACCACCATGCTTCACTGTTGGGACTGTATTGAACAGGTGATGAGCAGTGCCTGGTATTCTCCACACATACCGCTTAGAATTAAGGCCAAAAAGTTCTATCTTGGTCTCATCAGACCAGAGAATCTTATTTCTCACTATCTAACAAAGGGAAGTGACACATGCAAGAGTTTACACAGCTGCACACCCAAAAAGCATTACGAAATTAGTGGTGATCCCTGGATGGCTGCCAACACATACAGGAAGAGTCAGAACCAACAAGTTCCTCGCCCTACACCTTCCCCACTGGCTCCAAATGCGTGGCTCCTTGCAAGCCTCGTGGACTATGGACGTGCCCAGAGGTGACAGAGGGAATGAGCAAACATTGTGGGACCACCGCACGCAACGGTTTTTATTAAATTAAACTATGCGACACAAGCCCATTTTCCCATTCCCAAATGAATTTAAAACCCCCCTGAAGAAGACCAGAAAAGGAAAAAGGGTCGAAATGCATTGGGGTATTCATGGGGATTCATATGGACAGTGTTTATACAATGTAACTGTACAATTAGAACTTTTTTAATGAATTGATTGCCATGGGAGATGGTCCTTTTGTTGTTGCTTGTATCGACTACTGGAAATTTTATGTGATATTGATTGTATCTATGTAATGCGTTCTATGTCTGAATTAAATAATATTTTTACTAAACATGGTTACTAAACATGGTTTCAGAAATATTTTGCTGCTTAAAAGCCCCCTGGGGAAACTTTTCCACTAATTTCTCACTATCTTGGAGTCCTTCAGGTGTTTTTTAGCAAATTCCATGCAGGCTTTCATGTGTCTTGCACTGAGGAGAGGCTTGCGTCGAGCCACACCGCCATAAAGCCCCAACTGATGGAGAGCTGCAGTGAGGGTTGACTTTCTACAACTTTCTCCCAACTCCCGACTGCATCTCTGGAGCTCAGCCACAGTTATTTTTGGGTTCTTCTTTTCCTCTCTCACAAATGCTCTTCTCCCCCAGATAGCTCAGTTTGGCCGGACGGCCAGCTTTAGGAAGGGTTCTGGTTGTCCCAAACATCTTCCATTTAAGAATTATGGAGGCCACTGTGCTCTTTGGAACCTTTAGTGCAGCAGAAATTTTTTTGTAACCTTGGCCAGATCTGTGCCTTGCCACAATTCTGTCTCTGAGCTCTTCAGGCAGTTCCTTTGACCTTATTTGCTCTGACATGCACTGTGAGCTGTAAGGTCTTATATAGACAGGTGTGTGGCTTTCCTAATCAAGTCCAATCAGTATAATCAAACACGGCTGGACTCAAATGAAGGCGTAGAACCATCTCAATATGATCAGAAGAAATGGACAGACCCTGAGTTAAATATATGAGTGTCACAGCAAAGGGTCTGAATACTTAGGACCATGTGATATTTCAGTTTTTCTTTTTTAATAAATCTGCAAAAATGTCAACAATTCTGTGTTTTTCTGTCAATATGGGGTGCTGTGTGTACATTAATGAGGAAAAAAATGAACTTAAATGATTTTAGCAAATGGCTGCAATATAACAGAGTGAAAAATTTAAAGGGGGTCTGAATACTTTCCGTCCCCACTGTATATGTGCCTGGTATTTAATTAAACAAAATGGACCCACAGACTTGCATTTAGAGGGTGAAGAGCTGTAGAGTAAACTCATTGCACAATACTGCAAGACAGAAATTAGAAACTGCTTACGCAATGAGCAAATATGGCTATCCCAATGTATGCATAGATTTACAAATTATACTCAGGAAGCTAGCATGGTAATAGGATTTACATTCATTTAATCATGTTCACATTTACTTCTAAAAAGCGGTTTAAAGAGATTAAAGCTTCCCTTTTAAAGTATGAAAACATATTTGCAACATTTTCTGCTATCTAGAATGCCTCAGACAGTAGAATTTCGCTTAGCCACAAGACCGAAGGTCAGCAAAAATGTACAGACTTTCAGCATGGCCCCAAGGTGCAACAAGGGTTTTGGAGAACTAGAACATGAGCTGCTTGCCCATATACAGTAAAATGACTAGTGACACTACATAAATATATTTTGGATCACATGATATGACTAAAGAGGATTATTAGATCAATTTGCTGGGGGTGATTTTGATCATTTATGTAATCCCTATGTGAAATGTGTGCATTTCTACTAATCCGCTCATTTCCTTTGATGCCTGTATTAGACAAATGTGCAAAACTGCTAATTATGATCTCTCCTCCCCACAAGAACAAAAACAAAGAAAGAAAATAAATGTAGGATTTGAAAAGTATTTAAGATTTTAAACGCATTAAATCCTTTTGATTGTAACATAGCGTGGAATATTGTCATGATGTATCAGTATCTTATTTCCAAATTACAACTTTTTTCATTTGAAGGCCAACTTCGATTTAATGAAAAAATAATAATTTCCCAGATAAATTTAAAATAAAAAAGTAGCTCTGGTCGCAATACTAACCCCATCTGTGACACTGTTTCTTGTAGTAATGCGTTTTGGCACCTCAATAGTGCTGTTCTTCCTGGTTGAATGATGCCCAGCTGTGAGTCCAGGGTGCCAAGAACATGCCCACTGGGGGTATGTCATTCAGGTGCCCTGAGCTAGTAAGAGAGCTTTCTGCAGCATCTAGGACCACTCGATGGCCAAAGACAGATAAAGGCTGTTTTATGAAACCTGTAGCAAAGAAAAAGGGGCAAAACTAGATCTGTTATACTCAAAAGCCAGATCCCTTGCTTGATGGTTTTACCAAAAAAACAAAAGCGGTCTGTGTACTGTGGGGTAAGAAATGAGGATGAAGTCCTCCTAAAGGGGTAAAGATATGAGCCACTCTTTAGTTTCCCAGTTGGGAGATACAGACTAAAGAGGTGCAGTTTATTCAAACTAACAATACAATTTGCAGTGGGTAATTCCTTATAAAAACTTGCCAATTTCTGAAAGAGGGGCAAGGGTTGATATGTATTTTAAGCATTGTAATACTTTTCATGGTCATAGAAAGCAAAATAATCTCCTAGGGTGGGGGTGTCAATCAGATGGGTTAGATTTTGCTATTAAACAATGCAAAAAATATGAAATGTATGTTGTTACAAAATGTGTGTAATACACCCTCTAAAGAACCACTGGTTAAATTGCTTCTATTTCCCCCTTTTGTAGCACACACAGCCAGACACACAGCATTTTCTTCACTCCTTCACTGGCTCAGAATACAGTCTAGGGCAGTGGTTCTCAACTCCTGTCCCCAGGACATACTAACAGGCCAGGTTTGCAAGATAACTGAAATACATCACAGGTGATATAATTTTCTGCTCAATGATTGCAATATTCTAGTCTGCATCTCCCAAAGGTAATACTTAAAAACTGGCCTGTTAGTGGGCCCTGAGGACAGGAGTTGAGTTTTTTTTAAAATTGGGAACATGAACTTGGAATAGGGGTATGGAGCATGGGATAACCTGAAACTGCACAACTTGAGGACTCTCCAACTTCTGTCTGCACTGTATAAGCTGCACTGCACAAACTTCTGGCTGCACAAAAGGAATGTTCCACTGGACCTCTAGGCTGACTGTGACTTGTACTCCTTCCAGAGTTTAAGGCTGGGTTCAAACTGTTGTGCGGCGCGGCTCACAGCAGGGGTCCGGTGAGTCCCTGTTTACCATTTCAGGCCCGATTTCGGTTTTAATTTTTGGCTGAATTTGGACCTTAGACGGACCAAAAGATGCACTGGACTCTTCTGCAAACTGCTCCGCAGCCATCCTGGAGCTGTGTGAACTGGCTCCATCGAGAGCCGGTCACAGTCTCCGGACATGCGAATTGGATGTGGAGAAATCGGCATCCAATTCACAATAGTGTGAACCCAGCCTCAAACTACACATTTTGCAGCACTGGGGTTTTGTACTCAGACACAGGATCATCAGTTGCCTCCTGCTGATATCCACTGGGCTCTTCCCAAAGGGAGATATAGATTACCACAACCTCTGAGCAGCTTGGGCTCTCTCCCACAACTTCCTCCCTGCTCTCTCCCATGAGCTTTTTCCTGAACCAGCTAGATCCTTGGACTAGGTTTTGCAAATACACCCCCCCCCCCAAGCTAAGCATAGCTGGGACCTCAATGTCTTCTGGCTGTCTTTTTGCCCCAACACAAGGGTCTCCTACTGCAGAACTGGACCCCCGGAACACTGGAACACTGTACTCTGCTGCTCAGGCCCCCGACTACTTATGGGCTACCCTTCTGCCTTCTGGGCACACCTCCCCAGGGATTGGCTGGAGTCCCATATATATTCAGGCTGCCTGTTCTGCTCCCACTCCCTCTATGCTTCTAGAAGACAGGGGGAAGTAGCAGACCAGCAGCCTTTGAAACACTGAGCAGCCCTAAGCAATCAACCCCTGCTCCACTGCTTACAGAGGAGCTAAACTAAATTTGCCTAGCAGCCTACTTTAAACTAGGAGGGGACAACATATACAATCATGTCTATGCATCAGTCTAGGGAAAATGAAAGTTGACTGGGTCATACACAAATATGTTACTGTGGCTGAACTATGCAAGATAAAACAGAGGTTTTATTTCTTCCTATTCAGTATGCTAGTGGCTATTGGATTAAGCAAAAATACCACTTACACTTCACGCATAGTCCAGTCATTGGTAGCTTAAATCTAAACCTGCATAATCTTCCAAACAATTGGCCTATGTTGATGGTATGAAGGTACCTATACTCAAGCTAATAAGATTTTTCTGAGTAGATCATTCTGATTAATTTGAACAGCTATAAGGCTAAGGCAGGTCATAGATACAGTAATGTGATTTTTCTTTGCCGGGACTAGGGGTGGGCAGGAGGGGAAGCTGCCCCAGGCACAGTGAAGCAAGGGGACAAAGAATGGATGCAGGGTTGTACGACCATTCTACAGCATGTATTAACAGTAGCGGGGGGCATAATTCTGGATCTTTGCCCTGGGCACTTGACCACCATGTCCCAGTACTGCCTGCAACCAAGGAAAGAAAATTCTCACAGTCAGTGTTGATGGGGAAATCCCTCCCGATGAGCTATTGTGTTCTCCCATGGGGGTTGCAGGGAGCCATCAAACTACTATGGCAATTCAATAAGTTGGCAGCACTCCTCCTCCTTGAGGGCACATAGCAGCCCTCTTGTGGAGTGCTACGAATGTGCCATTTTATTCTTTTTTTTTTTCAGGCTTTTTGCCTTTATTTACACATGGCAATCCCCTGGATAACACTTCCTGTCCATTTTTATGCCTATGCTTTTTTCTCTCCACTGTATCTATAGAGGCAGCCATGAATGTCTGAATTTCATTTCATGGTAGATTTATACTAGTAGTTTACACAATAAAGATGAGTTTTTTTGTACTTACTTTAAAGCTCACAGAAAGTGACAAAGACAATGCAATTTTTGGCTGTATCAACAGAAATTTTTCATGCTTGATAAAAATGTTCTTATCCTGAAAAATCAAAACTAATGCAGCTACCACATCTAAGGAGCTGCAGAATATGGCATTTTTATTTATGGGTTTAGATATGCATTAACAACTTCATTGTGAGTATATTTTAAGGATATTGTTGAAACACTGTTGTCTAAAAGGACAACTGAAGTGCTCAGGGTAGTAAAAACTTTTAGTGCAGCACCTCGGAAGTAAGAGTCCAACAAATAGACTCTGTGAACTAGAGATTAATCTTGTACCTGCATTTAAAGTAGAATTAAGAACCCACTAGGATAATGTAAGACCAGTTAATAAAATGCTATAATATTCCAAGTGGGAAAAATGGGATATATTTTTCTGATAGTTGGACTTTACAGGTGCAGTACATCTAGAGACAACACTAGTAATTAAATCAAAGAATTTTCTTTCTACATATCTGTTAAAGCCATCTGGATCATTAAAGACCTTAAAATAGTTTGAACAAATTAAATCTAATAATAAAAAAAATTATATATCCCACTATGAACAATAGACAAACACAATGTGCTTAAAGCATTAGTAAAGTCTGCTTTATGATTTTTACCTACAGGTAACCCTATAATAAGACTTACCTGTGGGTAAAATGAATATCTCCTAAACTGGCACCATTTAGGAGATTTTTGCACTGGATGCAGCAGGTGACGTCACAGGTGCATGCGTCCAGCATACCGCGCCAGACCTTCAGAGCAACGTGCCGGAAACCGTGGGCTCCCATGTGCATGTGCGAGAGTGACATCATCGCATCTCTGGCCACTCTCACAGCTGGAGTACACGAAACTGGAAGAAGGAATGGGGGAAGATGGAAGATTTGTCAGCGGTGACAGCACACCGCCGGAGGGCATCGTTCTAAGGTAAGTATTTCAGAATGTGCTACTATGCGATTATGCTAATTTTTTTTTTTTTTACTGCCGTGGTTTACAACCACTTTAAGCACATTGACAGTGCTGGAGGAAAAAGTAAGTTAACCCATGGAGTCAATTGCTGGTTGAACCTCCTTTTGATAGCAATTATTTTCCGTAGCTCGGGACCTGACCTGCACAACATTCAGTTGGAATTTGGGGCCATTCCTCTTTAGAAAACTGTTTCAGCTTTAGACAAACTTGTAGGATGTCTGGTGTGAATGGCTTTCTTGAAGTCATTCCACAGCATCTCTGTGGGGTTAAGGTCTGGGCTCTGACTCGGCCACTCCAAAAGGCGCATTCTCTTTTTATAAAGCCAGTTTGTGGTGAATTTACTTTGGTGCTTAGGGTCATTATCCTGCAACATTCTATTAGGCTTCAGCCGTCACTTACCCTCACTCTGTTTTAGTAGATTGAGGGTAAGAATTTCTAAAGTGTTTTTTCTGTCCATACCTTTCTATCCCAGTGACAGCACCTACAACATTTTCTTCAGGTTTCACAGGGAGCGGAAGTGGGGATAAAGCTATATTGTAGGATGCAGCACAGACGTCTGGGTCATAAGTATAGGTAGGTAAGCAGTTCAGTGGTGGTGCCATGAAAACTTCAAATGCAGAATAGTTCAGGAACATTTTTTACTGAAGTCCCATATTAGAAAAACAGCAAGGATCTGGTAGCAATGAAAAGGTTAATCATGTCTCTAGCCACCATGGATCTTACTATCCTAGGATTCCTGGTGGCTAGAGACATGAATAACCCATTTATTGCTAGCAGATCCTGGCTGGCTGCACATTCCTTTCATTGCTAGCAGATCCCTGGTGGCTGGACATGAATAACTATTTCTTTGCTGTCAGATCCCTGATGGAAGCACATGATTAACCCCCTTTTTTTTTGCTAGCAGAGCCCTGGTGGAAATGCATTATTAACCCTTTAATCTAACCATTAAAGGGGTAATTATGAATTTCCACCAGGAATCAGCTAGCATACAAAAAGATTAATAATCATGACTTCCAACACACAGATCTTCTAGCAAAAAAAGGGTTAATCACGCATTTCCAACTCTCCAACCCCCTCCCCCACCGTAGCACAACACTGGTGGCTGGACAAAATTAACTACCTATTTATTGCTGTCATATAGCTGATGAAAGCACATCATTAACCTACTTGTAGAACCATACCCTTATTATAAAAGAAATAATTATTATATTATTAATAATTATTATAATTATTAAATCCCCCACCCCTAATTGAAGTACATGCTCCGCCTACAGCGGCTTTCTGGACACAGAAAAAAAAGGTGTCCCTTAAAAACTTTTTTGAAATGTTGGCAATTATGCGTGTACTTGTGAAGTCTATCAGAAAAATATTCTCAATTTCTCTCTGTGGGAATTTTGTTCTTACGTATGTGTTACTAGTGCTACCCTTGCTAAACTAAAGGTGCTATAATGTTTAAAGAGGGAGTCCTACTCTCTGTGTACAGTTGAGGATGAATGCAGTCATCTGCATTTGGCTATATTGCAGAAAAGTAAAGTAAAAGTATGACTATCTGATTGGAACTTAAAGCGGGGCGCCGCCGAAAGAAAAATTTTTAAAAGTCAGCAGCTACAAATACTGCAGCTGCTGACTTTTAAAACATGGACACTTACCTGTCCAGGGCGCCCGC
Source organism: Lithobates septentrionalis (assembly GCA_037952835.1). Lineage (NCBI taxonomy): Eukaryota > Metazoa > Chordata > Amphibia > Anura > Ranidae > Lithobates > Lithobates septentrionalis. Next base: position 3,333,933 of record JBBDGP010001201.1, on the reverse strand, counting down.
GATGTCGGCACCCGAGGCCGAAGCGTCTCTCCGTCCTCGGGTGCTGCCGCCTCCATCTTCGGTAAGGGAATCAGGAAATGAAGCCGTGCGGCTTCACTTCCCGGTTCCCTACTGTGCATGCGCGAGTCGCGCCGTGCAATACGAATGCTCCCTGCTGCCTCTGGGACCCGTGTGTGTTTCCCAGCAGGCAGCGGGCGGGAGCAGGAAGTGGCGTAAATAACCGCAGATTCTGCGGCTATTTATGCCGGAAGTGGGTACAGATACCTGTAATATACAGGTATCTGTACCCCCCTCCCCCCTGAAAGGTGCCAACTGTGTCACCGGAGGGGGGGAGGAATCTGATTAGTGGAAGTTCCACTTTTGGGTGGAACTCCACTTTAAGAAGCCATCATTTCTTACAGTCTATGTGATGGAGAAGGCACAAAAAATTTGTTTGCTTGAAAAACGATTGGCCAAACAGAAAAACAGGGATCCATTGAAGTTGTTCCTTCCATGGTACTGGATATCCATTTCTAAAGAAAAAAAAAAGCAATGTAAATTAATTTATACATCAAAGTAAAATGACACTGCAGAATCTGTGAAATGCTAATATGAGAGGGCTGCCTATATCGCCTCCTGAATTCTATTAATTGTCCTGTAACTGGATTAGAATGTAGTGTTTTGTAAGAGAAGGCGGTTGTTTAAACAACCGATAGCATCATGTATTGCTGTGTGTGTCAAGTAGATAAGGCAAGTTCACAGCAACACAAAAGTCAGTGTGATTTTACTGTCTGCCACATTTACAAATATGAAAGCCTTCTGAATCGAATATACCATCAAAGCGACACATCAAACGCTATTTATTAAAAGCGGTGATGAGAAAATTCTGAGACGTAACATTCTGTATCTGTAATCAGGCTTACTTTAGAGCTGGTGGGGAAAAAAAAAGTTGCCACAAATTAGCAAATCAGGACAAGGTTAAATTGAATTTTTGCTGGGTCAAAATATCTGATAGTCCTTAAAAGGTTTTAATTATATGCTATCTTCATAACAAATGTAATATAAAAAATATATTAAAAATAAATGGTCAATTTGGATTCAGCCATTTCAGATATTCAGTGACCTAGATTTTTCATTTGAAATTGCCTTCACTTTCATAGAAGCAAATCTTATTTTTTTTTTTCCCTTTCCTTTGCTTATTTTCACGTTTTCAGCATGAAATGATATATCACAAAACAGTACATTAATGTATCTTTAACACTGGTACTTTCAAGTGTAAATGGGTTCAAATGTCACCTTCTGCTAAGTAATTACTTGTCTAGTTACAAATGTAAATGTGTTATATTCAAGGTCACACTGTTATGCTGTATCTAGAAAATGCGATAGGACCAAATCTGTTTGTGATCTTTTGGGCTTGAATTATATGTACCTATAGAAATTAGATGATTGTTACTTGTGAGAAGCCTAATGGTCAGATCAGGACACAATTATGTGCCTGTGGACTATCCCACCCTATGTAGTCATCCCTAAACCTAACCTTTCCAGGGAAAGAATCCATCACACAAGGTGAAATTATTGGATTATCTGTATTAGAGGTTTCTGGTGTGATTTATACAGGTTTTACAACAATAAAAAGAACACTCTTGTAGTAGTTTAATCTTCTGACTGCCATCCTGTGTCTATGGATATTTTAAAATGGAACTCCTTCAAGGTTGTGAGTAGGGATGAGCAAAAGTATCTGGGTTCAGTTCACAGGATGTTCTTTGACCCAATCCTGTAATACAAAGCTTGCAAACTTGAATCTGAACTCAAGTCCAGTACAACTACATGTTTAGGAGCTGCATATGGCTGCTCTTACATTTTTGCTTAGCTTGAATACAGCAGCGGCACCCAAATTTAATTCATTTGAATAGAAAAAGAAAGGCTTTCTCAAAAAAATGTATGACACCTGATTTATTTACCCAGCAGTAATAGACCTGATCTGACTGGTGTAAAGCCTTGTACACACTACTAGCTTCTTTTCGTTCAACCCAGCGGGTTGAACAAAAAAAGACTGACACCTCAGATCAGGGCTGCTGTACTAATATTCCAATATTAGTACAGCAATCTCCCATGCTGTGCTATTGTGTTCTGACAGGGGGACGGCCCCCCGTCAGAACACTCCAGTCAGTGCTCTCAGCCATTGGCAGACTTTTTTTGGTCATGACCCTTCAACAGAAGCCAGCCGAACTGGCTGCCATACACACGGACCAAATGTCGGCCGGTTTCTATTGAACTTCCTAAAAGCTATAGTAAAGTCTACTCTTACAAAACAATAAAGCTAAAACCCTCAACTTTGTACCGATTGACCAGTGGCAAAACTGTTTCATAGCACAGCTTTTGATCTTTTTTTCCCGGTACCACACTGCATTGTTGTAAACATTTAATAAATTATTAGAACAGAGTACATAAAAAGCACTTCCAAACCATAACCCTACATTCCAGATACCAAGCTGATTTTATCTTGGAAGAAAAAACTATAGACAACCTGGGTGCTTTGAGGTTTCTTCAGGGTTGCCTTGGCAAAGTTGCCCAAAAATTGTATACAAGCCAGCGGGTGGATCAAGGCTACCCTTTAGTTACACAAAGCCACAGGTTTTCACTGTGCATCATTAGGACCTTCTAGCCACTGGCAACCTAACAACCAATGTTGTCATCAGTTGATAAGGATGGTGGTCACCTACACAGCATCCTTGTGTGACTTTCCCCTGCCCCTCTCGGTTAGCACTGGAGTTACATTATCTGACTGATGGAGAGAAACTGAGGGATAAAAGAAACACTGGAATACTAATCAGTACCAGTATGTAAAAGTGTATTTGCTTTGGAAGAATAAATCGCCTCTAACATTGGGTGTCCTACGTGTGTGGATGTTGATGCATTATGTAAAACTATTAGAATAGTTTTTTACATTTTAGAATGGCGTGCCTCGATACTGTCCATAATTTTAATGGATGCCTTGAGATTGTCCTTAACTTTAAAGGGTGCCTTGACTGAAAAAAGTTTGAGAAACACTGTTATAGACTATAGTGTATTATTTTAGAGACTGGCTGTAGAGTAAGTAAGCAGCTTGATTAGGCTGCAATGTAACAGGGAGGGATGAGGCAGTTTTATCAAAAGAAATTAAATAGTGTATTCTTTCAGGGACAATATCCATAGATATTGTACAAACTTGCCATATAGTATGTAAGGACCAATTAAGAGGTAAAAATGAAGCGGGTTTTATGATAAAATAAGAATGATGTTTATCATTTTAGAGACAAAAAGCCAAAAATAATGTCCAGAGTCAAATGCACATTACACAAAGCGCTTTTGTAGGGCACAATTTTAAGAGGAAAGACCCATCAGGTTTCATCAGGAAATAAAAATTAGCGTGTAGTATTTTAGAAACAATAGCAGTAATTAATGTACAGTCTCAATATACAGTATGTAAGTAGTTTTACTAGAATGCAATGTCAGAGGAAGAGATAAAGCAGGTTTCACTGTGAAATTAAAATTAGAGTGTGGCCAACAAAGCTTAATTGAACAAGCTGATATTAGAAGCTGATTGGCTACCATGCACAGCTGCACCAGCTTTTGCACTCTCCAGTTTTAGTAAATCAACCCCTATGTCAGCAACTTTAGTAGATGGTAATTTCAGAGGAAGAGACCAGGCAGGTTTTAACCACTTCAGCCCCAGAAGGTTTACCCAACCTTCATGACCAGGCCATTTTTTGCAATATGGCACTGCATTCCTTTAACTGACAGTTGCGCGGTCGTGCAACGATGTAGCCAAATAAATTTGTCATTTTTTTCCCACAAATTTCTTTTGGTGGTATTTGATTGCCTCTACGGTTTTTATTTTTTGCGGTATAAACAAAAAAAGGCTGACAATTTTGAAAAAAAATAAACAATATTTTTTACTTTCTGCTATAAAACATTCTCCATAAAAAAATGTAAAAAATCTAATTTCTTCATCAATTTAGGTCGATATGTATTCTGCTACATATTTTTGGTAAAAAAAATCCCAACAAGCGCACAAAAGTTATAGCGTCTACAAACTTTGGGATATATTTACTAAATTTTTATTTACTTTTTACTAGTAATGGCGGCAATCAGTGATTTTTAGTGGGACTTCGACATGCGGCGGACAAATCTGACACTAAGTGACACTTTTTGGGTACCAGTGACACTAATACAGTGATCAGTGCTAAAAAAAAGCACTGTTACTGTACTAATGACACTGACAGGGAAGGGGTTAACATCAGGGGTGCTCAGAGGGTTAAATGTGCTCCTAGGAAGTGCTTACTGTGTGTGGGGTGCTTTGACTGGGGGAAGACAGAGATCCGTGTTGCTGCTTAGCTGGAACACAAGATATCTATCTTCCCCTCTCACAGAATGGAGATCTGCCTTGTTTACGTAGGCAGACCACAGTTCCGCCTCTCCTGAGAACAAACGATGGGTCTCGGCAGACATCGCATCCACCAGATTCACTGATTGGCTCCCGCTGTGTCCAATTACAGCAGGAGCGGTTCGCTGGGGACGCACACCCCAGACCCAGTGCACAAAATCACGTACAGGTACGTGATTTACCGCAGGAGGGCCGCCCTGTCACAGTTTATCTGCGTAGGGCAGTCCATGAGTGGTTAATAAAAAAAAAATAGAATTTATTATTTCAAAGAAAATAATCATATATTTTGTACAGACTCGATACACACACTGCTAATTTGTTTTTAGGCTGCAATTTTGGAGGGAGAGACCAGGTAGGTTTTAGCGTGAAATAAAAATCAGAGCTTATTATTTCAGAGACAGCAGTCGCAAATAATAGAGGAACTCATGACATACTTTGTAAACAGCTTTAGTAGGCTACAACTTAAGATGGCAAGATCAGGAAGGTTTGATCGTAAAAGAGAAATTAGAATTTATTACTTATCCCAAGTAGGCTGCAATCATATGGTTTAAGCTCAAAATATGTGGCAGAACAGCAGAGGTGACAGGAACTGGTAAAGGTGGCAGGCCAGCAGCCCTGGCAGGAGATAGAAATTGTGGCAGGAACTAGGATTGGTGGCATACAGATGGCAACAGCTGGTTATGGCTTAAGTTATAATATTTTTTTGAGCTGGTTTACAAGAAAAAATGACCAATGACCCATGACAAATATAGAGATGAGTAGCTCTAACACTCATTTAGCATGCTTGTTCTGGTGGGGTTGTGACTGAAACATATGGAAGTCAGTCAAAGCCGGGCATCTAAAATGAGAAGCAGACGTGCCACTGGAAAAAGTGCTTGTATCCACAAACTTCAGACAAGTGGGCGGGGCCTGTCTCAGCAAGCCCTAAGGCAGTTCCTACTCACTTGTTAGTAGTTTACTGACACCACTAGTCTTAGGCAGGTCATAGACGGTGTGAATTTCTTTCCTACAACCACGTGTTGCAGAAAATAAATTTGCATGATTCCCCCATCAACACAGATCGTGCTGACCGGGGAATCCCTCCTGACAAGACATTGTCCTCTACCAGCCGGGGGTGGGGGAGGTGTGAGTTCAGTGAGTAAAATAAGTATATAATCCCTAAGCAAAACATGACTTAATACTTGGTGGAGAAACCCTTGTTGGCAAGCACAGAGGTAAGACATTTCTTGTAGTTAGTGACCAGTTTTGCACACATCTCAGGAGGGGTTTTGTCTCTTTTTTTAAATATCTTGTCTAAATCCTTAAGGTTTCTTGGCTGTCGCTTGGCAACTCGAAGTTTCAGCTCCCTCCTATACATTTTCTATAGGGTTGAGGTCTGGAGACTGGCTAGGCCACTCCATGAACTTAATGTACTTCTTCTTGAGCCACTCCTTTGTTGTCTTGGCGGTATGTATTGGGTCATTGTCATGCTGAAAGACCCGTCCATGACCCACCTTCAGTGTTCTGGCTGAGGGAAGAAGGTTCTCATTTTACAATACACAGCTCCATCCATTGGCACCTCAATGTGGCAAAATCGGTCTGTACCTTTTAGTAGAGAAACGGTCCCAAAGCATAATGTTTCCACCTCTGTGCTTGGCTGTAGGGATGGTGTTCTTAGGGTCATAGTCAGCATTTTTCTTCCTACAAACAGGGCAAGTCCCCCTTCTCAAGAAGGCACATGTACAGTCATGCCATAGAACATCTAAATGATTCAGAGAAGGAAATAATATGGTCAGATGAGACCAAAATTGAGCTCTTTGGCATTAAGTCGACTTGCCGTGTTTGGAGGAAGAAAAATGCTGATTATGACCCTAAGAACACCATCCCTACAGTCAAGCACAAAGGTGGAAACCTGATGCTTTGGGGCTGTTTCTCTGCTAAAGGTACAGGCCGGCTTTACAGAGGGGCCTTTGCACGGGGCCATGTATTGTAAAATCTTGGATGAGAACCTTCTTCTCTCAGTCAGAACACTGAAGATGGGTCGTGGATGGGTCTTCCAGCATGACAATGACCCAAAACATACTGCCAAGATAACAAAAGAGTGGCTCAAGAAGAAGCACATTAAGGTCATGGATTGGCCTAGTCAGTCTCCAGACCTTAATCCTATAGAAAATTTATGGAGGGAGCTGAAAATTTGAGTTGCCAAGTGACCGCCAAGAAACCTTAAGGATGTAGAGAAGTTCTGTAAGAGAGTAGACCAAAATCCCACCTGAGATGTGTGCAAACCTGGTCACCAACTACAAAATACGTCTTACCTCTGTGCTTGCCAACAAGTGTTTCTCCACCAAGTACGAAGTTATGTTTTGCTTGGGGATCAAATACTTATTTTACTCACTGAACGGCAACTCAATTTCTAACATTTTGTATCATGTGTTTTTTTCTACATTTTTGGTTGATATTCTGTCTCTATCATTTAAAAATACAACTATGATAAAAAATATAGACCCTTCATTTCTTTATAAGTGGGCAAACTTACAAAATCTGCAGGGGATCAAATAATTTTCCCCACTGTAGTTGTGGTACTAAAGTAGAGAAAACTCAGGTCTTCAAGCTGACTGTGCCTTGTAAAGCTCATGAATGAAGATTTCAATCCTTTTACATTTAAATCAGTTCACATATATAGATTTCCTCTGTATATTTAGCTGTTTGTGGATCTCAGCATTAATGCACTACCCTGCAGTTATATGTCAGAGCTTTGGATTTAAACATATAGCGGGTAAAATAAGTATTGAACACGTCACCATTTTTCTAGGTAAATATATTTCTATAGGTGCTATTGACATGAAGTTTTCACCATATGTAGATAACAACCCATGCGATCCATACATACAAAGAAACCAAAGCAGATACATTCAGAAATTGTTATGTGTAATAAAATTGAATAACAGAGGGAAAAAGTATTGAACACATGAAGAAAGGGAGGTGCAAAAAATTGATGGTGATTTAAATAGGTGTCTCATTACCAAGGTGTCACACAAGAAACATCTCATATTGGGTAAAAGCAAAGAGCTCTCTCAAGACCTTACACAACCTTATTGTTGCAAAACATACTGATGGCATTTGTTATAGAAGAATTTCTAAACTTTTGAATGTTCCAGTGAGCACGGTTGGGACCATAATCCAAAAGTGTAAGGAACATAATTACACCATAAACCGGCTATGACTAGGTATTCCTTACAAGATTTTTGACAGAGGAGTGAAAAGAATTATCAGAAGAGTTGTCCAAGAGCCAAGGACCACTTGAGGAGAGCTTCAGAAAGTCCTGGCGTTATCAGGTACAATTGTTTCAAAGAAAACCATAAGTAATGCACTCAACTGCCATGGCCTGTATGCATGCTCACCACTCAAGACTCCATTGCTGAAGAAAAAGCATGTTGAAGCTTGTTTAAAGTTTGCTGCACAACATTTAGACAAGACTGAAATACTGGGAGAATATAGTCTGGTCAGATGAGACCAAAATTGGACTCTTTTGGATGCCATAATACACACCATGTTTGGAGGTCAAATGGGACTGTACATCACCCCAAAAACACCCCCATACCAACAGTGACGTTTGGAGGTGGGAACATCATGGTGTGGGGCTGTTTTTCAGCATACGGTACTGGCAAACTTAATTTCTTTGAAGGAAGGATGAATGGAAAAATGTACCAAGACATTCTTGATAAAAATCTGCTGCCATCTACCAGGATGAGGAAGATGAAACGAGGGTGGACATTTCAGCAAGAAAATGTCCCCAAACCCAAAGCCAAGGAAACTCAATTGGTTTCAAAGAAAGAAAATAAAGCTGCTAGAATGGCCCAGCCAATCACCTGAATTGAATACTGAGAAAATATATTGAAAGAACTAAAGATCAGAGTTTATAGAAGAGGCCCACGGAACCTCAAGATTTGAAGACTGTTCGTGTGGAAGAATGGGGCAAAATCACACCTGAGCAATGCATACGACCAATTTCTCTATACAGGAGGCGACTGTCATTACCAACAAAGAATTTTGTACGAAGTATTAAATAGATTTCATTTGGCGTGTTCAATACTTCTTTTTTCCTGTGTCATTCCATTTTATTACACATAACTTAATTTCTGAACTTATTTGTTTTGGTTTCTTTGTATGTAGGGATTGCATGGGTTGTCCCTGACATGGTGAAAAATTCATGTCAATAGCACCTTTAGAAATCTATTTACCTAGAGAATGGTGACGTGTTCAATACTTATTTTACCCCCTGTATGTGTCTGTCCATCTCAGTGAATATATCATTTTTATTTTGACATCACCACTGAAATACATACGTTTGTTTTTTGTTGTATTATTTTAGGAAAATGTACAGGTTTTATGTGCCATGACATATTCTGGAATCATAAAAACACAGCTACAGTTTTACATGGGGGGTTCATTTGAAATAATGCTCTTTGAAGTTTTATGAAAACCTTTAATTGTCATCATTAAATGTAGAATAAGGGGCTTCTTGGTCATGAAAGAATTGGTTCTTTATCTACTCACTTTTTGTGAGGTTTACAGTGGAAAAAGCACATGATATGTTATGCTCTTCGATTACACAGTCTATTCCAAGAATGCTGGCTGACTTTAATCTGAAAAGTGCAGAAACACTAGTCTGAATACAAACCTAATAACTTAAAGGGTAACTCCATTTTCGTGTGAAAATAAATTAGCAAATAAAAAAAAAAAAAAAATAATATAGCATATACAATTGCAATAAAAGTCATATTCTGATTGAATGTTATTAAAAATTACCTTTCATTTTCAATCTGCACCTGTGCTGTTTTCTGTAAAATGCAATGCAATATGGTAACCTGAAGGCGTCCTTACACAGATGGTGTGGAGAATGCCCCCTAGATATGTAATTTCTTGCTAGTGTGATTGGCTCATCAATTTTCCCAGAAGTCTGCACTAAGATACAAGTCAGATTTTGAGCATCACCTGCAATAAAAATGTCATTTTTGGTGGGATACTCCCAATTCGAAATCACGTCCAAAGGGTTGCAGACCTTGCAGTTTTCCTCATTAGAGCCCTGCAAGTGTAGCAGCTAATAGATAATTATGAAGTCACCCCCATATAGATTCACTCCGCACATGGACACAGGCAAACAAACCGCTACTTCTTCTGAATAACAAAAGGTAGGGATCTGCAACAAAGTTTGTTGAAATCCTTGCAATGTACATAGATCACCCAGAAAGGATTATTTTTTTTTCTCAACAAGTGGAGTTACTTTTTAAAGGTGACTATTTTATTAAATTTGTGAAAACTGATTTTCCAACAGGATGAAAAATTATTCTTAGGAGATGGTTTTTGGGAGTTGATATCAATGTGAATGATCGCACAGTCCAGTGGGCAGGGGTGATGCCGTGACATCTGTATACAATCTGCTACTTTGGCACACATGAATAAAGGTGAGGGACATTAAAAAAAGTTGTTCGATTTTCAGAAATAAAACATTTGGATTCTTGAACATTTTTATGACTTATTGTTGTCTAATTTAATTTATTTACTGAAATCTTTGTTGGGTTGGATGAAAATTTGGTCTGTCTGTGGCCATTCTAATCAATAAGATGATAGTCACCTCATAAGGCTGATAATAATCAGATCAGGAAATAAATCTATGTCGATGGATTACCCTGTATTATCAGGTCCTCAAGTTGACCTATTTCAGGGAAGAATCGATCTCCTTGAATGTATTAGAATCCTGCCACCCTAGGTATGAGTCCATAAAGACAATAATGGCAAATACTTCTCTGGGTCCAAGACTCCAAAAAAATATTCAAGAATGGGCAGATATCTCTCCTAGTTGTCATTCTATGGAGCTTTTTTCTTACCTATGGGCAACCTGAGATAGTATCATGCTATGTTCTACACCCAGTTTACAGCAGCCTTCCCTAAGCAGATGGCATCAAATGTCAGTTCTTGGAGTGGAACACCTTTCCTAACCATTTGAGCAGCATTGCTCCATTACCTCTGCTGCCTATGCATATGATGGCATGGACACGGCTAGTGGATATCCATAGGTGTGCGTAACCTATTGCATTAGGGTGTGCACCCCAAAGCTCAAACACGCATGCCTTTCTCTGCAGCCTCAGCTGCACTGGGCAGTGAATGAATGGAAAGTGCTCTGTGCTTAGTGGCTTCCTGTTCATTCACAAACGGAAGCATAGTAAACACAGTTTACTATACTTCAGTTATGAATGAACACAGTGAGTGAGTGTGTTCACTGTGTTTATTTGGAAAAGTAAGGGCCGGTAAATGACATATTGACTAGCCCTTTCCCCCCACTCTCCATCCTGAAATATTCTCTGCAACATCCAAGGGGAGAGGAGGGAAGCCGGCACTACACGGAGTGATTAGGGTGTGCCCAGGCACACCTGGCACACCCCCTGCACACGCCTGTGTGGATATCATGAAACTTAAACCCCTGCAAGTGTGAATTACACATTTTTATCACAACAAATTGTTTACAGAGAAATTACACCACTGATGCCAATAAACTTTATGCCTCCAATTACCACTACTTACCCCTTGTTGAAGAGCTGTGGGGGAAATTGTGCATTCCTCCTATTGATTTGTTGCATACTTATTGCTGTAGTTGCCTCTTGGTTCGACTTTGGAGAGATATCTATATATAGTGTATACATTGTTATTCCCTAATCTTCCCTAATCTGCTGTTGTTACCCTCCTATTCTACTGCTTCTTTCCAGTGCTGCTTCTTTAGTTAATGTGGAGCTCCACCCAATTGTTTCACACCCACCCCTCTACTTCCGCATTTGGCACTTTTTTTTGGGGGGGGGGGGGGGGGGGGAAGCAGGTACCTGGTTTTGACAGGTACCTGCTCCCACTTCCGTGTAAGATCGCGGCGGCGATATGCGAGTATGTCCGACCCCCTCCTCCTTCCCCCTGCTGCCTTCTGGGAGACACACAGGTCCCAGACGAGAAAGCTCAGCGCGACTCACACGTGCAGTAGGAAACCAGCCTGAAGGCTTCACTGCTTGCTTCCCTTAGTGAAGATGCCAGCACCTACACCCGAAGCCGATTGAAGTATTGGCTTGGGTGCCAACTTCACTGTATCCCTGGACAGGTAAGTGTCCTTATATTAGAACTCGGCAACTACAGTATTTGGGGGGAGACTGGAGCTTCTCTTTAAAACACTCTGCTCCATTAGCATCCCCTGGTACAATTCCTGCATTGCAGACTAAAAAAAAAAAAAAAAGTTGAACCCTAAAGAGAAATAAAATGATTGGACTTGATAGGGAGAGATGTGTTACTACTAAAGGTATGAATTACAGCTGGGAAGGATACATTCTGTTTAGGGGTGATTAGCAGCTGGAGGGTAAATATGCTCTAGGGGGGTAAATATGCTTTGATGAAGTAATTTGCTTCCTGGGGGTTTGAATTACAGCTGGAGGCATGGAATGGTGCTGAATATAATATGATGTTTCAGGATTATATAATTTGATGCTGGTTAAAGAATCAGAAATGTAAATATAACATTTTATTTAGCTGTTGTTTTGCTCCATTCAAAGTGATGTGTTCTGCATGGTATAGTAAATAGGTTCCAGTTTTATAAAGTAACAGCAAATGTTACAGCGATAACTATTTCGAAGGCTGTTTGGAGCTCTATTTTGTTCTCGAACCTTTATGTAAAACATATGCTGATTGCTCTTTGTTCTGCATAGACACAAATGATTTAGCAAAGCTGCCATTGGTTCTAGACTTTGCTCGTTGATTCAAGTATGTTCACAAAGGTAGAATCATATGTTAGATGAGCATCTTTTCTTGCTGTTATGGAAGGCAAAAAAAGTGTTAGCTGGAGTTCAGCTTTAATTTGTTATGTTCATCTACTGGTTAGTACATCTAACACTGCCCTCTCTCCAGATTGACAATGCTTATTCCAAGGGTGTCTCTGTTACTCCTTCAATAAAGTGAAGACACCCAAAGACAGGAAGTGTGTTACTGGCCAGAAATACCATCTGAACAAGCAAAACTAATGCAACCACCACATCTAAGCTGCAATATATATGGGATTTTTGTTTTTGGGTTTAATACGGATTTAAAACACTTTTCCTACATAGACCCCCCCCCTTCCTGTTTTTTGCAATGATGATGCATCATGTTTACTATATAGACCATATATGTATTAACACAAGATGATCATATTCCCCCTTAATTGCCCCTTCTCAAGCAGAAATATAAATAAAAAAGTAATGCGTTTCCTTACACTTGTGTAACTTTTAGGCTAAGACTACACTATATTACCAAAAGTATTGGGACACCTGTCTTTACACGCACATGAACTTTAATGGCATCCCAGTCTTAGTCCGTAGGGTTCAAAATTAATTTGGCCCACCCTTTGCAGCTATAACAGCTTCAACTCATCTGGGAAGGCTGTCCACAAGGTTTAGGAGTGTGTCTATGGGTATGTTTCTCCGTTCTTCCAGAAGAGCATTTGTGAGGTCAGGCACTGATGTTGGATGAGAAGGCCTGGCTCACATTCTCCACTCGTATTCATCCCAAAGGTGTTCTATCGGGTTGAGGTCAGGACTTTATGCAGGCCAGTCAAGTTCCTCCACCCCAAACTTGCTCATCCATGTCTTTATGGACCTTGCTTTGGATACTGGTGCGCAGTCATGTTGGAACAGGAAGGGGCCATCCCCAAACTGTTTCTACAAAGTTGGGAGCATGAAATTGTCCAAAATGTCTTGGTATGCTAACGCCTTAACTGGTCCAAATCATTCATTGGAGGGGGAATTATGGTGTGAGGTTGTTTTTCAGGGGTTGGGTTTGGACCCTTAATTCCAGCAAAGGGGACTTTTTAGGCATCAGCATACAAAGATAAGTAAAATACATTTGGACAATTTCATGCTCCCAACTTTGTGGGAACAGTTTGAGGATGACCCCTTTCTGTTCTAACATGACCGCACACCAGTGCACAAAGCAAGGTCCATAAAGACATAGATGAGCCAGCCTCACAGTTCATTACTAGGTTCTGAAGCAAGGAATGTACCACCATGCTTTATGCTGTTCCTGATATTTTTGAATCCCGAAATCACTGTTAAAATGTCTTTATTGTCCCCATAAAAACTGCTGTGTGTAATGACACGAGAAATATCATTCATACTCGCTACCGTTTCATGGATTTAAAGTGTATCGGTCATTTTCGTACGATTTTCTCATTATGTGTACAGGGCATGAGGCTGATTTTTTATTTTGCATAGACTAGTAAGAGATTCCAACACCTATCCTTCTTTTTTTTTATTTTTATTGCTGTCTGTGTCACAAATAATAAGATGCGACCTTACTAGTTGTCCTGTTGACCGTTGAAATCTGGACTAAAGAAGGGACAATTGTCAAGAAGGCATTTTTCTGACTTTTGAAAATATTTTCTGTTGTATCTACATGAGAAGAAATAAAAGGAAGAAAGCAACAAAAAAAAACATGACAGGGGTTCTAAATTACCCTTAGATCTATCCTAAATGAAAAAGTTTTGGTTTTAGTTATACTTTAGGCATGTTTTTTTTTTTTTTTTTTTTTTCCTTTTTTTTTTTTTTTTTTGGGTAGTGGGACTAGAACTTTGGCTCCAGTGCCAAAAAAACATGAAGGGGTATGAGGTACAGTATTCATATTTTTGTTATTGCATGCAGCAATTTTGATGGAAGCCAATAAAACTATTTTAGCAGTGAGTGCAGGATCTCCTATCTTATGATATGTACACATATCATACAACTTAAACGTGTATTGCAATATATCGAAACCAAAAATCCCTGTCTTTAGGCAAAGGTTTGCTAGAAATATGTAAGTCTACAGCAATGTGCAGAAAGTTAATTCGGAATTTTTAGTGTTAATATGTGGTCACCGCCCCTTTAGCACCTGATGTGTTATATATATATATATATATATATATATATATATATATATATAGATGTAAACCCTTCTGGATTTGAGCACCTACATTTTTCTATTTGTATTGCATAGTGCAGGTCAATTTTCCAGACCTAGTCTAGCTCTCCTCTGGCTGTGTCTGTCAGCCCCATATTGGCACTATACAGTATGTCCACTAAAGTATGCTGTAAGCAAGTAAGTATTTGGCATTTTACACAGCAGCGTAGGGACTGGTCAGAAAAAGTAATCCTTTTTTTTTTTTTTCATCAAATTTTATTTATGAAAGGTATTTTTATAGTGTTTACATAGATATTTGCTGCCTCACAGGGCAGAAAGTAAAAGCAAGAGAAAAAAGTACAGCTCACTATGTCAACAAATATGAAATGTGGTACAGCGTTTAGGTGAAAAAAGTGCTACCTTTTGGTTGGTTCCGGATAAGCCAGGTATTCAAAATTCAGCCTATAGCCGCCTACACAAACTCTGTCCAGATATGGAGCCAAACTTACACATAGCATTTTTGTAGAAAATAGATATGTTGTTTAAATGAAATGCACCTATTGAGTTCAGTGATCGTCTCTTTAAAGTAAGGTCCACTTTGAAGCTATCATCCTGAATGCAAAATAGCCCAAAATACAAGTAAAGGGTCACTCACCAGTAGGGTTGCCCCCGAATAGACCATTACTGTTTGGGTCACCTTGTCCCAATATCTCCTCAGTTTGGAAGAAGGTATGTAAGACTCCCCTGTGGGTGACCACATTTGCTGCAGCAGGAGTTGACTTAAAGCCTTAGGCCAGCCATACACTGAAAACATTTATTTCCTGCAACCACATGTTGAAGGAAAGAAATTTGCTTGATTCCCCCATCAACACAGTGTTGATGCGGGAATCCCTCCTGCTGGGCCTTTGTCTTCTGGCGGGGTAAGCCATCCCCACCGGGAGAAGACAGTGATTATTCGTAGCAGCTATAGCAGGTAAAAACTGGCAAACTGGTTGTACCCAAGCTGATTGATTGATCAACTAGGTACATTCAGCCTGCCCATACATGGTTCAAATCTCCGTTGGTTCCTGCTGAACAGGAAAAGATTCAAACCATGTATGGCCTGCCTTATTCTATAGAGGAACTCAAGAGCATGATGAACTCTTTGAAGTGTAAAGAGTTGTGTTAACTTGTATGAGGCAGACAAGACACGAGTTGTGTGAACTAAAGAATGTCATTCCATATACCATCTGTAATGGGACCTATGTGTTCCTCCCATCTTATTCTTCATAAAAGCAGGAACCAGAGCAGAAATATTTAGAGAGGGATTACTTTGACGCAGTTGGTCAACTTGAACATGTATTCCAATATATGCAAACCCAGAATAAGTTTTTTTTTTTTTTCTACAAAGCTTTTGATTGGATTTTTAAAGAGTTTTTACAAAAGGATATAAATAAACCGAGATAAAGATAGTAAACAAGTGGTCATGTCAGTACGTGTTAGTCAAATGCAATATTATAAAACAATTACAGACCAATAGGCTCTACAATATAGCAAATTTAGTTGGGATGTATAGGAGTAGCCCAGGATGAGAGGTATATTTCCTGAAGGGGTCCCCTCTCAGGGAAATGACATACTGGTCAGTATTTGAGACAGGGAGGGTAGCGTGTACACAGCTCACATTACTACACATTTTATAGTATGAAAGAAAGGAAAATGAAAAGAAAAGAGACAGGAAAGAAAAAAGTTAACAAGGGAAAGAAGAGGAAGGAGAAATGTGAAGGAACAGAGGTTGAGCTGTGCAATGAAGAAGGGACGGGAAATGAGGAGGAATAGGTTTGGGAGTCGGTGTTACCTGGTCAGGCATTAGATTTGTAAATTGTCAGTAAAAAACCGTTGGAAAATTATGGTAAGTTGTTTCCATGCTTTTGCCAATGTCTAGGAATTCCTGTTTTAATGCAAAAGTTTGCTAGAAACATGTAAGGGTGTATAGTAATGTGCAAAGGGTTCATTCTGATTTTCAATATCTGTTCATGTATACCTCTGAGACTGTCAGTGAGTTACGTAGTAAAATTACTGTATCTGGTTGATGATATGAACATTTTCTATCTTGCTTAGATTGTGTGGGAAATATCACATTGGTGTTTACACTCAGGAAAGTGAGAAATTACCTAGCAGAAAATGCATTATTGGATGAAAGCACATTCTTTCCTGTTCAATTCACATTATCTACTTTGATGTGTTCTTGATATAGCTTGTTCTTCTTTTGTAACAGTCATTTGTCACTGTCGGCTTTTGCACAGGGAAGCACTGCTGAGTCAGGAGCAAATTGAATGTAGCATTCTACCTACTCGCTGGGATTTTATTTTACATTGGGATAAGTTGAGAACAAAGAGAGCAAAAAATATGAGGTGGAGGAACAGACTTGCAGATTGAGGGCCTGTTCACATTTATGCGTTGTGATAATGCACAGCAAAATGTGCACTTTACCAAGGAATACCATGGTGTGTTGTGGTGTCACTCATTTTGAATGACACACAACACATCATTATAGTAATGGGCAATGCACCCACACTGCTATGCACCATAATACAGGTCATAAATTGTTGTGTACTGCATTTAAAAAAGGGTCTCATCAGGAAAGTAAGATTGAAGTCAGAACACATATTCTACACATAATCTATACTTTCTTTAGATTTGTGATTCTGTATTGAAGGTATGGGATCAATCTGACAACTTGCATTTTCTAAAGAAGCAATCTGTAATGGTAAATCCATGTTTACCCAGTAAAGTTCCCTTTTTAAAATCTGCAGATCCCCCATAACTCGATAGCATGGTGGCTTATTAGTTAGCACTGGGGTCAGAGGTCAAATTACAGTATGTGTGTTTCTTTCATTACCAGTTTCCTCTCACAATTCAAAATCCAAGTGTAGTGTTCTTGCTGAACAAATTGATGTTAGATTTGTGTATTTCGCATGTGTGCATTTTTGACTTTTTAGGTCATGGGGGGCAGAGCAACAGGTACAGTTAATTGTGCTACCACACACATTCACATACGTAAAACATTGCCTATACCTTTTGTTCGATCCCCTACTGCTCCATTCACAAGTTGGAATGAAGTGAAATAACCAATGTTTCCATATATAAGGGGCATGTGACTTTCTGTCTTTTTTTTCCATGATAAAGCTCTGGGTAGTTGGGCCCCGATAGCTAATACATGAGGGCTGTGGGGAGTCCTTAGCCCTGTGTAACCTCCAACCATATTGAATTGGAGCCTACAGTACCTTGAAAAAGAATCCATACTCCTTGAAATTTTCCACATTTTGTTATGTTACAACCAAAAATGTAAATGTATTTTATTGGGTTTTTATGTGATAGACCAACACAAAGTGGCACATAATTGTGAAGTGGAAGGAAAATGATAAATGGTTTTCAAAATTTTTAACAAATATATATGTGAAATGTGTGGCGAGCATTTGTATTCAGCCCCCCTGAGTCAATACTTTGTAGCACCACCTTTCACTGCAATTACAGCTGAAAGTCTTTTTGGGGATGTCTCTACCAGCTTTGCACGTCTAGAGATTAAAATTTTTGCACATTCTTCCTTGCAAAATAGCTCATGCTCTGTCAGATTGTATGGAGAGCGTTTGTGAACAGCAAATTTCTTGCCACAGATTATCAATTGGATTTAGGTCTGGAATTTGACTGGGCCATTCTAACACATGACTACGCTTTGATCTAAATCATTACATTGTTGCTCTGTATGTTTAGGGTCATTGCACTGCTGGAAGGTGAACCTCCACTCCAGTATCAAGTCTTTTGCAGGCTCCAACAGGTTTTCCCTGTATTTGGCTCCATCCATCTTCACATCAACTCTGACCAGCTTCCCTGTCCCTGCTGAAGAAAAGCATCTCCACAACATGATGCTGCCACTACCATGTTTCACGGTGGGGATGGTGTGTTCAGGGTGATATGCAGTGTTTGTTTTGTGTCACACATAGCGTTTTGCTTTTAGGCCAAAATGTTCAATTTTGGTCTCATCTGACCAGAGCACCTTCCACATGTTTGCTGTGTTCCCCACATGGCCTCTCGCAAACTGAAAACGGGACTTCTTTGGCTTTCTTTATGCCACTCTTCCATAAAGACAAGATTTGTGGAGTGCACTAATAGTTGTCCTGGACAGATTCTCCCACCTGAGCTGTGAATCTCTGCAGCTCCTCCAGGGTTAACATGGGCCTCTTGGCTGCTTCTCTGATTAATGCTCTCCTTGCCTTACCTGTCAGTTTAGGTTGACAGTCATGTCTTGGTAGGTTTGCAGTTGTGCCATACTCTTTCCATTTTCAGATGATGGATTGAACAGTGCTTCGTGAGATAGCTACAAGAAAAACAGAAATGGAAGGCGCGCACACCTAGTGCATTACCAAAGATAATTTAATAATAAAAATGTTTTATATAAAAGTGGGTACTTGCAAAATGCAACTGACAAAAGGCCATAAAAACAATGCATGGACATGCACAGAACATGGGGTACAGCTAACGCCCACCCACCTTCCTCAGAGCTAGGCTAGTACCCACTTTTATATGAAACATTTTTATTATTAAATTATCTTTGGTAATGCATTAGGTGTGAGCTCCTTCCATTTCTGTTTTTCTTGTAGTTCCTTTCGGATTACCCCATCTGAGGAAGGCACCATCCACCCAGTTTTGGATACCATTATATACCTTTCACACCACCTTTTTTTTTATATCTGTTACTCCACACCTTGGAAGACCTATTAGCGCTGGAAGTGACTGTTTTTTTAGTGCTCCGTGAGATGTTTAAAGCTTGGGGTATTTTTTTATAACCTAACTCTGCTTTAAACTTCTCCACAACTTTATCCCTGACCTGTCTGGTGTGTTTGTTGGCCTTCATGATGCTGTTTGTTCACTAAGGTTCTGAGGGTTTTACAGAACAGCTGTATTCATACTGACATTAAATTACACACAGGTGGACTCTGTTTACTAATTAGATGACTTCTGAAGGCAATTGGTTCCACTAGATTTTAGTTAGGGGTATCACAGTAAAGGGAGCTGAATACAAATGCAAACCACACATTTCACATATTTATTTGTAAAAAATTTAGAAAGCCATTTATCATTTTCCTTCACTTCACAATTATGTGTCACTTTGTGTCGGGCTATCACATAAAATCCCAATAAAATACATTTATGTTTTTGGTTGTAACATGACAAAATGTGGAAAATTTCAAGGAGTATGAATACTTTTTCAAGGCACTGTACACCGGGCCCTTCCACTTGGCTCTAACAGAAAGACAGGGTGGTAGCAAATAGAAGGGGGTATGGGTGGAAGGGAGGTGGAGTGCTGTTAGGAGAATCCTGTTTCTTTGCCCTGCTTCATCAAAGCCCAGATTCAGAGTTAGTACTTTTTTCCGTGCACTCCCTATGACTCCCTATTATGGGTATTAACATGGTAAAGTTCCAATTTCCAACAGTAAGTTTTCTCAGTAGAAAACTCAATCAGCTAGTACAATCAAGTAGTACAAAAGTCTCACTTTTCTGAGATGATAGTGATTGGGTTTAGATCTATATTGACTTTTATACTGGATTTGAAACAGCAGATGGTAATATACCCGTAGTTATACAAGCCCTGAAGATCCAGTGTGGCAAAAAGTGGAAGCTAATTACACATGTAAACCTGTATACAGTAACTATACAATATTAGCACTTGTATTTTTATTACTCTCAAGCAAAAGCAGTAAAATTACATTGGTGCCATGTCTGTATAAAATGTCTTTTTACCTTAATTATTTGTATTCTAAAGTTTAAAGTTTTAAATCCACACTTTGTACAGCTGCAGCATATAACTCCTAATAAAGTACTATAAAAAAACAAAAAAAACAAAAACATTAAATTCCATTATAACCGATAGTGTCTAAATCTACAATTTCCAGACAACAAAATCCCCCCAAAAAGTCAAATGATTGACTTAGCCAATACACAGCCATTGTGTTTACTGCAGGAAATAATTCCGGACCCCTCGCTGGGAGCTTCTGTTGGCTTACAGCACTCAAAAAAAAATGATTTGCACATTAAGGAGGACTGTTTATGTCTGTGTCATTGATAATTGCAATTTAACAATGAGTATTGGCAAATTAATTAATAGACAGTGTAAAAAAGAATGTATTGGATTTTCCTATTCGGGTAGACAAAGATTGCAGGAGACCACCAAGAGAGGGAATGCTAATAACTCATTACAAAGCTACTCAGGAACCAGATGGATTTACTAGTTGCAAAATCTCCAAGTATGCTTATTGTAATAGATTCTTTACATTGCTTTTCCAATTCTCTCTGTTAGCTTATCAGATCGCACAACAAAACTTCAAACTTCAAACTTCAAAACTTCAAACGTAGTGCTATCAACATGGATTACTTCATATAATCCCAATACATAAAAGAATAAAAACCAATGGTTGCAGCACTTACTTTATTGTAGAACAAGCTTGTTAGATTACAAAATCATTTTGGCAACAGTTTTGATGTGTATACACAGTCCTTCATCAGGCCAACGAGTTACACATAATTATTGCAAACCACATTACGGTGTTATTTCACACTTACAGAAAAAATGAAAAGTTGAACTAACACCATAACACCCCCCCCCGGTCCTCCCTGTATTTATCTCAGTGGGTGCAGCAGTCTGGAGATTTGATACGTATCCCTGCTCTTCTGCATTTTACTGTGCAGTGCTTCAAGAATGGATCAGAGTGATTTTGGTTAGTCATTGCTGGAACAGAGCATCGCTCTGATCCGTCCTAAAAGTAAAAGGGGAGAAGATTTCAAATCCCCAGGACCACTACGTGGGCTGTGTTGGCAATGACCGCTCCGCACCCACGAAGGTAAGTACAGCAGGGGCTGAGCAAATAATGTGGTAAAAGCGCATATGCGTGTTTGAAGCGATTTTGCCATGATTTTACTGCGGTTGTGGTGCGTTTTTCACAGGACGTGACTAAAAATGTGACTCAGTGACTCAAAAAATGCATCAAAAATGCAACACGGGTGTGTTTTTTTTTTTATCCTTTTTTGCTGTGTTTTCAATGCATTTCAATGGGGAGATGCATTTTTTTTTTAACTGACCAAATATGCACCAAAAATACACCAGTGTGAATACATACATAGAATTTGAAGAGATGCATTTTTTCTTCAGCTTTTCTTGCGCTTTATTTAATGCAAAAGCACTTCAAAATCTATGTGAAAGAAAAAACTGTGACAGCAGCCTAACACTTAAAGCGGTTGTATACCTTTTTTTTTTAACTTTTACCTACAAGTAAGCCTATAATAAGGCTTACCTGTAGGTAAAAAAAAATCTCCTAAACCTGTACGGTTTAGGAGATATTCCCGTTGCAATGAGCCGCTGACTGCGCACAGGGGATTCTCGGCTGACAGCCCGGCCAACTCCGGAGCTTGCAGGACAGAAGTCTCCCGCGCGCATGCGCGTGAATGATGACATTGCGGCTCCTGCCACTCACAGCGCTGGAGCCGCGATACCCGGAAGACACGCCGAGGGGAAATGTCAGCTCCCTCAGCGTGGACAGGGTGAGATGCCGGCGCCTCGTTCTAAGGTAAGTATCTCATAATGAGCTAGTATGCTGGTTTCTTCTTTGTGAAGAAGAAGAGCAGTGAACTGAGACCTTGCATTGATTATAGGGGTCTCAATCATTTCACGATTAAGAATGCCTACTCGATCCCGTTGATTACAGAGTTATTTGACCGCCTCAAGGGAGCAACGGTTTTCACTAAGCTTGATCTGAGAGGGGCTTACAATCTCGTGAGGATTAAGGAGGGCGACGAGTGGAAAACTGTGTTTAATACCAGAACAGGCCATTATGAGTACCTCGTAATGCCTTTTGGCCTTTGTAACGCCCTGGCAGTTTTCCAGGAATTTATTAACAATGTACTCCGAGATTTGTTGCAGTTATGTGTGGTGGTTTATCTCGATGATATCCTCATATTTTCCAAGTCCCTGGAGAGCCACCACACAGATGTCTGTCGTGTGCTTCAGAAATTAAGAGAGAACAATCTCTATTGTAAACTGGAGAAGTGTGAGTTCCATCGGGAACAGGTTAAATTCCTGGGCTATGTCATTTCCACTGCTGGTTTTTCGATGGACCCAGAGAAACTTTCGGCAGTCCTACAGTGGTCTCGACCCGTGGAGTTACATCCTCTGCAGCGTTTCCTGGGTTTTGCCAACTATTATCGGAAGTTTATTCATAACTGCTTGTCTCTGGTCAAGCCCCTGACCGATATTACCAGAAAGAACCCACAGAGTTGGTCTCCGAGGTCCATTCAGGCATTTGAAAGTCTCAAGGCTGCCTTTGTTTTTGCTCCTGTGTTGGCACATCCTGATCCTACGTTACCTTTTATCCTTGAGGTTGATGCTTCTGAGACTGGTGTTGGTGCCCTTCTGTCTCAACGTCCTACCTCTGAGAGTGCTATGCATCCTTGTGGCTACTTTTCCAAGAAATTGTCACCTGCGGAGTGCAATTACGAGATTGGTGACAGAGAGCTGTTGGCGATCATTTTAGCCCTGAAAGAATGGAGACATCTCCTCGAAGGTACCACTGTGCTGGTTCTCATTCTTACTGACCATAAGAATCTCATTCTTGTCTGAGGCTAAATGCCTCTGTCCCAGAAAGGCGCAATGGGCTCTTTTCTTGTCAAGTTTTAATTACATTGTCTCATTCTTACCCGGAACTCAGAATGCCGTGCTCCAGACTTACCATTCTCCCACGGCAGCTGGCCACCCTGGGAAGAATCAACTCATTTGGGCCATTTCCCAACAATTCTGGTGGCCTAGTCTACATGCTGATGTAAATGCCTTCGTAGCTGCCTGTTCCATGTGTGCTCAGAGTAAGACTCCACGACACCTTCCAGTGGGCCTCCTACAACCCATACCCAATGGAGAGAGGCCCTGGGCCCACCTGTCTATGGATTTTATTGTGGAGTTGCCCAACTCCCAAGGCAACACAGTTATCCTTATGTGGTTAACCGGTTCTCAAAGATGTGTCATTGTATTCCACTTAAAAAGTTGCCCACTTCTAAGGAACTGGCTTCTATTTTTGCTCAGGAAATCTTTCGCTTACATGGGCTACCCAAGGTGATTGTCTCGGACAGGGGTAGTCAGTTTGTGTTCCGGTTCTGGCGAGCCTTTTGTGCACAGCTTGGAATTTAGCTTGCTTTCTCCTCTGCGTATCACCCACAGTCTAATGGGGCCGCAGAACGAGCCAATCAGTCCTTGGAGCAATTCCTATGTTGCTATGTTTCTGACCATCACAACAACTGGCCAGACCTATTACCATGGGCAGAGTTTGCTCACAACAGTGCCTTGAATTCTGCTTCCCGATTATGGTTTCCAACCTTCCATGTTGCCTAACTCATTTGTTCCGCAGAGTATTCCTGCTCTAGAGGAGCATCTCAGTGGTCTTTGTTCCATTTGGGCACAAGTCCAGGAGGCTTTGTGTCGTGCTAATGACAGGTACAGACTCTATGCTGACCGCAGACGCCTGCCTGCGCCTTCCTACCAGAATGGGGACAGGGTCTGGCTGTCATCTCACAACCTCCGACTTCGTGTTCCCTCACTGAAGTTCGTACCTCGATTTATTGGGCCTTTCTGTATCCTTCGCAGGATTAACCCAGTGGCTTACGCGTTGGACCTTCCTCCTAGTATGCGCATCTCTAATGTGTTTCATGTCTCCTTATTGAAACCGTTGGTCTGCAACCGCTTTACCATCTCGGTGCCACGTTCTCACCCTATACAGGTTGAGAACCATGAGGAGTATGAGGTACAATCCATTGTTGACTCCCGTAGGTTCAGTGGGCGCATACAGTACCTGGTGCATTGGAAGGGTACGGTCCAGGGGGAACGCTCCTGGGTCTCATCCTCGGACGTACATGCCCCTGCCCTCCTCCGTGATTTCCATAGACATTTTCCCCTCAAGCCCGGTGGTCCTCCGAGGGTGAGGGTTTCGTTGAGGAGGGGGTACTGTCAGGGCTGGCTCAGCCCTTCCTTTTCTGAGCTGGCCGCTCTGCTGTCGGTTAATTGCCAGCTCTCTTCTCTCTCCACAGTTAACCAACTGTTGTGGATCTGCTCGTCAGTTCCGCCTACTTAAAGACGTCCAGCTCACTTCTTTCCTGCCTTCGCCTTGGTCACATCACAAGAAACCATCTCCTGTGTTCCTGTTTAAAGACTGGCTTGCTGACATCCCTTCTGGCTCCTTATCCTGCTTGCTGTTCCTCTACTTGGATCCCTGACTTCTGGCCTGGCTGATTACCCAATCTGGTTACTGAACTCTGGCTTGGCTGACTATCCGATCCGGTTACTGGACTCTGGCTATGCTTTGACTACGCTTACTCTGTTTACCTTTTTATTTTTGTTAATAAACAAGTGTGATTTAATTGTACTTCTGTCTCGGTCTGATTCATGGTTTCTGACAAGGCCGCAGTAGCCTTCCGAAATAGGCCAAATGCTGCCTCCTCCAGGTTACTCCTCTTCCTGGGACTTTTTTTTGGAAGGCGGAGTGGAGGGACCTGGGATTCGGACAGGCTACTGGGCCCGGCCACCTCCTGGCTGCCACTTACCCCTGCCACCTCCTGGCTGCCACTTTCCTCAGCCCTCTGACTGAGACTTTCCCATGTATGAAAAAGGGACATAGTTTTAGTTTTTGGTTCATCACTCACACACAATTTTCAGTTCATGACTGTTGCAAACTGAATGTTAATAAATAGAAAAGACTATCATTCTGACCCCAGCATTTTTCATTCTTGTCCCAATCATTTGTGGTCACTACTGTCTACTGATATGTAAAACACTTTGTAAAATCAGAAATTACTGATCAATAATAACATCATTAATTATTTGACTAGAAATATGTTGAACAATGCTATAACTGGCTCAAGCTGGGCTCCTCTACTTCTTCCTGGCTGGAAGGCCCAGGTTGGACGTCGGAAGCCTCAGCTGAGGAAGGAAGCCTTGAAGGAGGACTGGAGAGTGCTGGCCTGGGTTCAGTCTGGCCTGCTAGAAAATGCAGTCTGTCATAGTACCAGAGCCTGGGTACATAAATGTCATCTGCTGCAGCTCCTGATCTCTGGGAATCTTGAGCTTCCACTTGATTTGCCCGTGCCTGCTGCCCAGCTTGAAGTGCCCGTGCCTGCTGCCCAGCTTGAAGTGCCTGCTGCCCAGCTTGAAGTGCCTGCTGCCCAGCTTGATGTGCCTGTGCCTGATGCCCAGCATGAAGTGCCCATGCCTGCTGCCCAGCTTGAAGTGCCCGTGCCTGCTGCCCAGCTTGAAGTGCCCGTGCCTGCTGCCCAGCTTGAAGTGCCCGTGCCTGCTGCCCAGCTTGATGTGCCCGGCCTTGAGCTTCAGCTTGCATGGGCACATCATGCTGGCCAGCAGGCACGGGCACGTCAAGCTGGGCAGCAGGCACAGGCAAATCAAGCTGAAGCTCAAGATTCCCAGAGATCAGGAGCTGCAGCAGATGACATTTATGTACCCAGGCTGTGGTACTATGACAGACTGCATTTTCTAGCAGACCAGACTGAACCCAGGCCAGCACTCTCCAGCTTAAAGTGCCCGTGCCTGCTGCCCAGCTTGAAGTGCCCGTGCCTGCTGCCCAGCTTGAAGTGCCCGTGCCTGCTGCCCAGCTTGAAGTGCCCGTGCCTGCTGCCCAGCTTGATGACCCGGAGCCTGCCGCCCAGCTCGATGACCCGGAGCCTGCCGCCCAGCTCGATGACCCGGAGCCTGCCGCCCAGCTCGATGACCCGGAGCCTGCCGCCCAGCTCGATGACCCAGAGCCTGCCGCCCAGCTCGATGACCCGGAGCCTGCCGCCCAGCTCGATGACCCGGAGCCTGCTGCCCAGCTCGATGACCCGGAGCCTGCCGCCCAGCTCGATGAGCCTGCCGCCCAGCTCGATGACCTGAAGCCCGCTGTCTGCCCTGATGTGCCCGCTGTCAGCCCTGATGTGCCTGATGCCCAGAAAGATCAAGAGAGTTCTTCAAAAAAGTAAGTAGTTGTCGTGTGTTCCTATTATTATTGCATGCTGTTCCATGTGCTTTTCTTTACTGTTGTACAGTTTAAAATGGCAATTTTCAGGTTCGTGGGCACAGTAATCGTTCGTAGTAAACATCGTTAATTCGCCCACTAATACAATGTTTTTGGCAGATGCAGGTTAACTACATTTGTTCAGGCCTGTTTGTATTAAAAGAAGTTTATGACATTGTTGTCTAGATGGGTTTATACTAGAATGAAATGCAAACTTGATTCAGTGTAAGGAGAGGACACTCAGCAGTAGGGATGAGCCGAACACCCCCGGTTTGGTTCGCACCAGAACCTGCGAACGGACCGAAAATTTGCACGAACATTAGAACCCCATTGAAGCCTATGGGACTCGAACGTTCGAAATCAAAAGTGCTAATTTTAAAGGCTAATTTGCATGGTATTGTCCTAAAAAGGTTTTGAGGACCCGGGTCCTGCCCCAGGGGACATGTATCAATGCAAAAAAAAGTTTTAAAAACGGCCGTTTTTTTGGGAGCAGTGATTTTAATGATGCTTAAAGTGAAAAAAAAAGGTGAAATATTCCTTTAAATATCGTACCTGGGGGGTGTCTATAGTATGCCTGTAAAGTGGCGCGTGTTTCCCGTCCTTAGAACAGTCCCCGCACAAAATGACATTTAAAAAAAAATAAAAGTCATTTAAAACTGCTTACGGCTTAAATGTGATGTCAGGTCCCGGTAATATGGATAAAAATCAGTGAGACAAAGGCATGGGTACCCCCCCCATCCATTACCAGGCCCTTTGGGTCTTGTATGGATATTAAGGGGAACCCCGCACCCAAATTAAAAAAAGGAAAGGCGTGGGGCCCCCTGGCCCTATATACTCTGAACAGCAGTATACAGGCGGTGCAAACCAGACAGGGACTGTAGGTTTGTTGTTAAGTAGAATCTGTTTGTAATTTTGAACTGGTGCATTTTTAAAGTGTAGCTCCAGCCAAAAAAATCTATTTTTAAGCTTTTTGGAAAACATAGGGAAGGGTTATCACCCCTGTGACATTTGTTTTGCTGTCTGCGCACCTCTTCAGAAGATTTTACCTCACTTTCTGTCCCAATGGCAAATGTTTTTTGACAATTTGGGGTTTTTAGTGAAACAAGGATTGGTGATAAAGCATCAGTGGAAAGGAGACACGTTTTTCCCATATTAACTCTTACGGGAGAGAATTTCCCTTCCTAGGTGTAGATTTAATCTCACTTCCTGTTGTCTCCTTCCGTTAGCAAGTAGGAGTCGTTTGTAAGTTGGATGTTTTAAATTAGGGGCCTGCAATATATATTCTGCAGAAATTGTGGCCTTAGGTGTTGGTGTTGCCACAACACTGTAAGCCCTCACAGGGCCTGCTGTGAAATATTAGATCAAGAATTGTAATTACATGCCCCTGTTGAACAGGGACAGAAAAATTGGGCTTTTGGTGATGGTGGTGGTGCTGGTGCCACAACACTGTAAGTCCTCACAGTTACTCTTGGTGGGTGCTGGAACGGGCCCTGCTGTGAAATATTAGATCAAGAATTGTAATTACATGCACCTGTTGAACAGGGGACAGAAAAATTGGGCCTTTGGTGGTGGTGCTGGTGCCACAACACTGTAAGTCCTCACAGTTACTCTTGGTGGGCGCAGAAACGGGCCCTGCTGTGAGATACAGCGGGGAAATTTTTCACTCTTTGTTATATTGCAGCCATTTGCTAAAATCATTTAAGTTAATTTTTTTTCCTCATTGATGTACACACAGCACCCCATATTGACAGAAAAACACAGAATTGTTGACGTTTTTGCAGATTTATTAAAAAAGAAAAACTGAAATATCACATGGTCCTAAGTATTCAGACCCTTTGCAGTGACACTCATATATTTAACTCAGGTGTTGTCCATTTCTTCTGATCATCCTTAAGATGGTTCTACACCTTCATTTGAGTTCAGCTGTGTTTGATTATACTGATTGGACTTGATTAGGAAAGCCACACACCTGTCTATATAAGACCTTACAGCTCACAGTGCATGTCAGGGCAAATGAGAATCATGAGGTCAAAGGAACTGCCTGAAGAGCTCAGAGACAGAATTGTGGCAAGGCACAGATCAGGCCTTGTGACAAGGCACTTAAGGTTCCTAAGAGCACAGTGGCCTCCATAATCCTTAAATGGAAGACGTTTGGGATGACCAGAACCCTTCCTAGAGCTGGCCGTCCGTCCAAACTGAGCTATCAGGGGAGAAGAGCCTTGGTGAGAGAGGTAAAGAAGAACCCAAAGATCACTGTGGCTGAGCTCCAGAGATACAGTCGGGAGATGGGAGCAAGTTGTAGAAAGTCAACCATCACTGCAGCCCTCCACCAGTCGGGGCTTTATGGCAGAGTGGCCTGACGGAAGCCTCTCCTCAGTGCAAGACACACGAAAGCCTGCATGGAGTTTGCTAAAAAAACACCTGAAGGACTCCAAGATGGTGAGAAATAAGATTCTTTAGTCTGATGAGACCAAGATAGAACTTTTTGACCTTAATTCTAAGTGGTATGTGTGGAGAAAACCAGGCACTGCTCATCACCTGTCCAATACAGTCCCAACAGTGAAGCATGGGGGTGGCAGCATCATGCTGTGGAGGTGTTTTTCAGCTGCAAGGACAGGACGACTGGTTGCAATCGAGGGAAAGATGAATGCGGCCAACTACAGGGATATCCTGGACAAAAATCTTCTCCAGAGTGCTCATGACCTCAGATTGGGCCGAAGGTTTACCTTCCAACAAGACAATGCCCTTAAGCACAGAGCTAAAATAACGAAGGAGTGGTTTCACAACAACTCCATGACTGTTCTTGAATGGCCCAGCCAGAGCCCTGACTTAAACCCAATCGAGCATCTCTAGAGAGACCTAAAAATGGCTGTCCACCAACGTTTACCATCCAACCTGACAGAACTGGAGAGGATCTGCAAGGAGGAATGGCAGAGGATCCCCAAATCCAGGTGTGAAAAACTTATTGCATCGTTCCCAAAAAGACTCATGGCTGTATTAGATCAAAAGGGTGCTTCTACTAAATACCGAGAAAATGGTCTGAATACTTAGGACCATGTGATATTTCAGTTTTTCTTTTTTAATCTGCAAAAATGTCAACAATTCTGTGTTTTTTTCTGTCAATATGGGTGCTGTATGTACATTAATGAGGAAAAAGAATGAACTTAAATTATTTTAGCAAATGGCTGCAATATAACAGAGTGAAAAATGTAAAGGGGTCTGAATACTTTCTGTCCCTACTGTATTAGATCAAGAATTGTAATTACATGTCCCTGTTGAACAGGGGCTGAAAAATTGGGCCTTAGGCACTGGTGCTGGTGCCACAACACTGCAACCCCTCACAAATACTCTAGTTGAGTGCAGCAACGAACCCTCCTTGCAAAATATTGCAGCAAAAATTGTAATTACACGCCCCTGTTAAACAGGGGCTGAAAAATTGGGCCTTAGCCACTGGTGGCGGCGCCCAGAACCAAAAATATTCTTACAAGCTATCAGCATGATCATTGAGGAAGAGGATAGTCACTCAGCATAACAGGATAGTCACTTAGCATCAGCATAGGCAGTCTTGAAGGGATCTGAAATTTCAAGCAAAATTATTCGGTTACATCAGCATCAGGTGCTTGGCAGCTGGTGGTGATCCAAGACTGATTCATTTTTATGAAGGTCAGTCGATCGACCGAGTCAGTGGACAGGCGCACCCTGTGATCGGTTACAAAACCTCCAGCAGCACTAATTTTCTTCAGGTAGCTTTAGGTGCACACTGTGCAGAGGACACAGTGCACTAACTGTAAATACTGTAGCTGCCTGCCTGTGGTATTAATAGGAGCAGAACAACAGCAATTGTCTCCAGGTAGCTTTAGGTGCACACTGTGCAGAGGACGCACTACACTAACTGTAAATACTGTAGCTGCCTGCCTGTGGTATTCATAGGATCAGAAGAACACCACTAATTTTCTTCAGGTAGCTTTAGGTGCACACTGTGCAGAGGACACAGTGCACTAACTGTAAATACTGTAGCTGCCTGTCTGTGGTATTCATGGGATCAGAAGAACACCACTAATTTTCTTCAGGTAGCTTTAGGTGCACAGTGTGCAGAGGACACAGTGCACTAACTATAAATACTGTAGCTGCCTGCCTGTGGTATTAATAGGAGCAGAACAACAGCAATTGTCTCCAGGTAGCTTTAGGTGCACACTGTGCAGAGGACGCACTACACTCACTGTAAATACCGTAGCTGCCTGCCTGTGGTATTAATAGGATCAGAAGAACACCACTAATTTTATTCAGGTAGCTTTAAGTGCACACTGTGCAGAGGACACAGTGCACTAACTGTAAATACTGTAGCTGCCTGCCTGTGGTATTATTAGGAGCAGAACAACAGCAATTGTCTCCAGGTAGCTTTGGGTGCACAATGTGCAGAGGACGCACTACACTAACTGTAAATACTGTAGCTGCCTGCCTGTGGTATTAATAGGATCAGAAGAACACCACTAATTTTCTTCAGGTAGCTTTAGGGGCACAGTGTGCAGAGGACACAGTGCACTAACTGTAAATACTGTAGCTGCCTGCCTGTGGTATTAATAGGAGCAGAAGAACACCACAAATTTTCTTAAGGTAGCTTTGGGTGCACACTGTGCAGAGGACGCACTACACTAACTTGTAAATACTACAGCTGCCTGTGGTACTGTACTAATGGGATCAGAAGAACACCACTAATTTTCTTCAGGTAGCTTTAGGTGCACACTGTGAAGAGGACGCACTAAACTAACTTGTAAATACTGCAGCTGCCTGCGGTACTGTACTAATGGGATCAGAAGAACATCACTAATTTTCTTCAGGTAGCTTTAGGTGCACACTTTGCAGAGGACGCACTACACTAACCTGTAAATACTGTAGCTGCCTGCGGTACTGTACTAATAGGATCAGAAGAACACTAATTTTCTTCAGGTAGCTTTAGGTGCATACTGTGCAGAGGACACAGTGCGCTAACTGTAAATACTGTAGCTAATAGGACTAATAGGATCAGAAGAACACCAGCAATTTCCTTCAGGTAGTTGTAAATACTGTAAAAACACCTGCCTGCCTGTCAGTAGTAGGAAGAGAATAACAGGAACGGATCTAGCTAAACTGAATACAGTGTATGTGTATATATATATATATACACAACACCTAGGATGTATATATATATATATATATATATATATATATATACACAATACACTGTAAGTGCAGCTAACTGACTCGCCTGCCTACTCTATCTAACTTAAATCAAATGACGCTGTCTCTCTGTCTATCTATCTCTCTCTCTCAACGCCAGAACACACTACACAGGGCCGCCACGCAGGTGGCCTTATATAGTGTGGGGCGTGTACTAAACCCCTTGAGCCATAATTGGCCAAAGCCACCCTGGCTTTGGCCAATTACGGCTCTCTGCAGTGTACTGTGATTGGCCAAGCATGCGGGTCATAGTGCATGCTTGGCCAATCATCAGCCAGCAATGCACTGCAATGCCGCAGTGAATTATGGGCCGTGACGCGCCACTCGAATTTGGTGCGAACGGCCCATATCGGCGAACGGCCGAACACACGATGTTCGAGTCGAACATGGGTTTGACTCGAACACGAAGCTCATCCCTACTCAGCAGCTCTTTACACATCTGGACGCACTAGTGTGGGACACCAGCACAAACTTTTTAGGATGTCCCACACAGGTGCTCCAGTGGATACTAGGGGTGTCTCCATGTCTAAAAATTGTACAAAAAAGGTAAGTATTCCAGCTTTAGAAAGGGAAAAGAATGTCTTCAGCTTGGAACTGCCAAAAAAGACAAATGTACGACACTTACAAGCAATGTTTCATATTACTATTTCTGGCCTCAAATATCTGTGTACTAAGTATACCTTTTTTTTATTCACATAGAGGAGAAAAGACTTGGGACATCTGAGGACACCAGGGACCCCCCACCTCCGAAAGAAAAGCAAACCCCACACCACAACCAGACGATGTGGAGGAAGGAGAGGTTTATGAAGTGGGCGAAATAGTGACCACAACAGGTGAGTGTCTGAAACCACAGCTTCAGGTAATAGATGTATGCCTGCATATTTATAATACATGGTGTGTTTTTTAATTTTAGGTGATGTGGATGTTGTGGAAGAAGATTCGCATTTCACAAGTGCAAGTGTACACGTGCTCATTGGGGAGATCATGGTGTGCATTCATGATTTACAAAAGATCAAGGAAGACATCAATGATGTGCAAAAAAGATTCAAAAACATCATGTTTTAGGCAAAATCTAAAAAAAACACAAAAATTCTTCTAGTTTATTTCTATTTTTAGTATTTTCACACATTTTAAATATTTTTTAGAAAGCCAAATTTTGAAGATGCACACAGTGTATCAACATGTGCTATCTGTCGTCATGGGATATCAAGGTACGCGTTTTGGGGGGTGCAACCCCTTTCTCGCAAATAAAGTAGATGAGAGGAAGGGGTTGCACCCCCGAAACACGTCCATTGATCCCCCATGATGGGAGCTAGCACATGTTGACAATAGGCATGGGATCAGGAGGGAAATCCCCATTTTGATTCTCAATTTGTGTGCATCTTCAAAATTTGGCTTTCACAGGGGTGACATCACCCCATCTGATGAGGGCAAGATCAACACAGTTAAAAAAAAAAGCGGAAGATCCCCCAAGGGTTTTTTTTTAGCAGAAAACATCCGGGAGCCCCCTTTAATAGGAAGGCCCCCAGATCCCGGCCCCCCACCCTATGTGAATGAGTATGGGGTACATGGTACCCCTACCCATTCACCTAGGAAAAAAGTGTCAATAAAAAAAAAAAAACACACTACACAGGTTTTAAAAGTAATTTATTAGGCAGCTCCAGGGGTCTTCTTCCAACTTCGGGGGTCTTCTTCCGACTTCTCCGCTCTCTCCAGCCTCTTCTCCTGGTGTTTGGCTTCTTCTCCTGGGCCCCTCCGCTATCTTCTTCCAGCTCTTTTGCTAGCGGGGGCCCGGTCTGCTGCCGCTGTCTGGCGTCATAAGGGGGCGTGACCTCAGAGTCCCTGCGCATGCTGGGACTGTGACGTCACAAGGGGGCGGGGTCACCGCCTATATAAACAGCTGCGCAGCTCGCACACAGCATTCCAGCAGGAGAGAGCGTCGTGTCAACATCGGAAGAAGAGAAGAGGGGACAAGACAGCGCAGAAGATCGGGCCCCCGCTAGCAGAAGAGCTGGAAGAAGATAGCGGGGGAGTCTGGCAGAAGATACCGGAAAAGAACCGGACAGCGGCAGCAGACCGGGCCCCAGCTAGCAAAGGAGCTGGAAGAAGATAGCAGAGGGGCCCGGGAGAAGAAGCCGAATACCGGAAGGAGAGAGTAGAGAAGTCGGAAGAAGACCCCCGAAGTCGGAAGAAGACCCCCAGAGCTGCCTAATAAATTACTTTTAAAACTTGTGTAGTGTGTTTTTTTTATTGACACTTTTTTTCCTAGGTGAATGGGTAGGGGTACCATGTACCCCATACTCATTTACATAGGGTGTCAGCACTGCCTGTCGCTCATCGCAAAAGGAAAAAAAAATTCCTTTCCCGATCAGCGAGCCAGCTCAGCGTTGGCTCCTGCGACGGGGCTCGCAGGTGTCAAATCTCGCCCATAACAGCGGCGAGATTGACACACTATCGCGGTCACCTACTGTAAATGTGATACGATTAGGTGTGGTGGGAAGCAGTGGATTTCTTGTAGTGTGGAAGGCTAGAGTTGTCTTAAGCACAATATTCAAATAAATTCAGTAAAGTATTCATGACGTGAAGATGTCTGTGCAAGGTGTCCCAGTGTAACTGTGACAGAGGATGGATAAACGTTGGGCAATTTGCCCTCTCACCAACGATGAGACCGCTCTGATGTCTTTCGGATGGGAACTCGTGTAGCGACACTCGTGCAGCAGATTTGCTGTCTCGACCTCCTGATGTGAAGCTGGACACACACCGAAAGGCAGGAGACCAGAGTAGTGCTGGAAGGATGTCCGACAGCAAACGACAGAGCTAGGCTCCTCAGGTTACGGGTTGGAGGGTGGACCACCCCTCCTGTGTTTCACGGAGAGGTCCGTCTTGCGTCAGGCCCCGAAGGAAGAGAGCGCCGCGCAGGCTTTTCTGCTTCTTTTATAGCTACTCCCAGCAATCTTCCTAACAGCAGCAAAGAACCGTGGGATATGTAGTCCGGACACATAATCAGGTATAGCAATTATCGAGAACTACTCATCCCACAGTCCTTTTACACTGGGCACAAAAATATAATGTCACCTGATACACTGAGCACTAGAGTGACAGGTGAGGCTTTGAAAGACACAGGATACAGTGCTTTACAATTGTAGTCCTCAGTGGTCTACCCTTACGCAGGCTATCCCCCCTTCAATCTATTATGAATGCTGCTGCTAGACTAATACACCTCACTAATCAATCCGTGACTGCTGCCCCTCTGTCAATCCCTTCACTGGCTTCCCCTACCCCACCGTATAAAATTCCAAATGCTAACCACAACATACAAGGCCATCCACAACATTGCCCCCAGCTATATCACCAACCTCATCTGCAGATATCTCCCAAATCATCCCCTCCACTCCTCCCAGGACCTTCTGCTCTCTAGCTGCCTTGTTACCTCCTCTCATGCTCGCCTTCAGGACGTCTCCAGAGCCTCTCCCATCCTCTGGAACTCCCTTCCCCAGTATATCCGATCAGCCCCTAACCTGTCCACCTTTAGGAGATCCCTAAAAACCCACTTATTCAGGGAAGCCTATCCCACACCCACCTAACAACTGTCCCCAGGCCACCCCCATCAAATCATTCCCTGTATCTATTACCTTTTGTACCACCAACCCCTCCCTTTAGAATGTAAGCTCTACCTGCAGGGCCCTCCTGTTCCTCCTGTATTGAACTGTACTGTAATTGTGCTGTCCCCCCTCTACATTGTACAGCGCTGCGTAAACTGTTGGCGCTATATAAATCGTTAATAATAATAATAGTCCATTTTGCTACATCCTCCCCCCACTTGAAAGTCTTTGGTCTCTAAAGACAGAGCACAACCTGGAATCACTTTACTGCATTGTAAAAGCTAAACAATTAACTATCTAATAAACTAGAAGTTGCAACAGCTAATAACTGACCTAGTTAAGGGTCCTCTGATAACAAAGTATATACATCAACAGGAGAAGTCATATTAAGTTTATGACAGGCCAATAATAAATTAGTGGCCCACCCAGTAGTCTCAGGGGGTGGATCAAGGTCATCCTTTATTAAAGACTCGGTAAAGGAGGCGAGTGCTTGACTGGGACATTGAGTAGTGGGTATGAGTTCATCTGCGTTTTCTCCAAGAGTGTCATAAATTAATCTCTTTGGGGGACATACCTTTTTGTCTCAACCGGGATTGTATGTCTTCTGTGACTCAGGTCCCTGTCCTGCTTCCCAAAAACTGCACCCAGGCCCTGGTTCAGGCTCTACTTCGGGCCCTGGCTCTACTTCAGGCCCTGGCTCTACTTCAGGTTCTGGTTCCCGTTCAGGGACTGTTTCTCTCCATGCAGGGTTAGTAGGGGGATGAGAGTATCAGTCACCTCAGGCATTTAACAGGGTTCCGGCTTGACCTCCTCATTTCCCCTAAATGTGTAGTGAGTTAATACCTCAGTGTCAGGCAAATGGGAGCCTGTCCCTGAACAGCCTTCTTCAGCATCAGGAACAATATAATCACCTTCCAAAGAGGGAACCCACAGTCAATCCATTGTTTATTCATCATCATCATTGTCTTCTTCCAGAAGTGCAGGCGGACAGGTATTCCTGACCCTAGGCCTCAACGTGGGGGCTGATGTGTCTCCAAGCAAGGGATTGAGGGTACTCGAACAGCCTCCGAGATGGGCGGCAAAGGTTTTCGATGCCAAGTCTTGAAAGGGCCAGTCTACCCTTCAGGCCGAATCTGATACACAGGGAGTCCAGGTAGTCGTTTGCAAACAATGTAGGGTTGGGAACGCCATCAATCGGCCAGCTATTGTTTTCCTGGCACCCCTAGATTGCACAGCAACACTCGATCTCTAGGTTGTAGATCCTGAACCCTCGCTTTGAGATCAAAGTTTTTCTTGTTTCTTTGTTCTCTGATGGTGGAGTCCTCCTTGGCTTTCTCATAAGCCACCTTTAAATTCTTCTGGAGCCTGTCCACATATCCCCTATAGGAGGATTGGGAGGTGTTGATCTATTGATGTTCCGAAGGCCAGATCTCCGAGCCTCTCTCCCGAACATCAATCTGTAGGGGGAGTATCTGATCGAATCATTTTAGGTACTATTGTAGGAATGAACTATTGCAGTGATGTGGTCTCCCCCGTGCTGTTTCTTCTCTAATGGGGGGTTCCCAGCATGCTCAACACTTCCTTATTAGATTCTCTAATGGATCTTCCAGTTGATCCCTTCTCATGTCCTCCTAAGTAAATTGAGGCAGTTCTTGGGTCAGATTGCAGTAGTGCTTTGGTACTCTTGCAGGGGTGACTCCCGCTGCTTCAGCCCATATGGCTCCTCTATGTTTATATTCTACTCCCTGAAACACAGCCTGTACTCCTTTGAGGGGTAAATGAACCCAACTCCTCTGACCATCCACACGTAATTCATATAAATTTGAGTGAGCAGCGTAGGCCAGCACCGGGGCTTCAACCAGACTCTCCTGCAACCGCTCGAAGGACCTCTCACACTTCAATGTCCATTGTTCATGGATAGATTCCTAAGGCTTCCTGGCTTCCCCTTTCTGGGTTTTCTGCTGTTCAACTTCTGTTTGTTCGGTCGTTGATTGAGATGTTACAGAAGCAATCTGTGAGAAGTTCTTCACAAATCATCTATAGTGAGAGCAGAAGCCCAAGAACGACCTCAATTCAGTGATGGTAGTCGGATGAGGCCAAGTAGTGAACGCTTCTAGCTTTTGGGGGTCAGTTGCTATTCCTTTGGCAGATACCATGTGCCCTAGGTATGTGACTGAAGTCTGGTAGAATTGGCACTTCTCTAATGACAGCTTCAACCACCTCATCATGTAGTCGATGGAAAACTTTCTCTAAACGGGCCCCATTCTCCTCCAACGTTCGGCTAAACACGATAATGTCATCTAGGTAGACTAATACTTCCACCAAATTCATATCACATACCGTGTTCTCCACCAGTCGCTGGAAAGTGGCAGGAGCTCCAGTTAATCCCTGTGGCATCCGATCTTCTGGGTGCATGGGAATCTGGTAGTATCCGCTCTTTAGATCCAACACACTGAACCATTCAGCCCATGATAAGCATTGTAAGGCTTCTTCTTTGCGAGGAGCCGTGTATTAATCTGGAATAGTTCTTCGATTCAAGGTTCGATAATCGATAGACTTTAGATTTGGAACATGTTTCAAATCTTTACATCGGAACTCCGCCGGACCTAGTTCCTATCGAAAAGTCTGCTCATCTGTATGCTAGTCAGACGGACGAAAACCGATGCTAGGGCAGCTATTGGCTATCAACTTCCTTATTTTAGTCTGGTCGTACGTCATCACGTATGAATCCGACGGACTTTGGTGTGATCGTGTGTAGGCAAGTCCGTTTGTTCGGAAAGTCCTCTGAAAGTCCATCGGATAGACCGTCGGACCAGTCTGGTCGAAAAGTCCGCCCGTGTGTATGCTGCATAACTCACATTCATACATACACATACTAGGGCCAATTTAGACAGGAGCAAATTAACTTACCAGCATGTCTTGGTGGGAGTGTGGAAAGAAACCGGAGTATGCGGAGGAAACCCATGCAGGCACAGGGAGAACTTGCAAACGTCAGGCAGGTAGTGTCGTGTTTGGGACTTGAACCGATGACCTTAGTACTAGTAGGCAAAAGTGCTAACCACTATTCAGACACACTACTCTATCACATAGGCAGTCGTCAGCCCTGGATCTTTGGTTTCTTCTCTTGTCAGCCAAATGGAATGATGGGACTGAAATGGTGGTAAGTATGTGCAGTTGGTAGCGTGGCTTTAAATTGGACTTGTTGCTTTGCCCTGCATGGACAAAGCACAGGTTCATGTTGAAGTCAAGGTATGCTTGTCCTGTGCATGCCTTGTTCATATATCTGTGCTGAGCTGAAATATATAAAAACAAACTAGGTATATGGAAAATAAATCTCCCAAAGCATGGGGTTATTGAAGATGCTGGAATTTCGATGAATGATTATTCAATAATCTTTATTTCCAGATGTCACTGTTTATCTAACCTGGGACCATATTTTAAAGAAGTGTTGGAATGCACCCAACCTACAAAAGCAGATGTCCTGATTTACTTCTTATAAACACAACGCACAGGTTACAAGGTGATTTTTAATCAGATATTTTCTTAGAGCTCATCCATAACTATGTTTCCAGCTTGAGCTTTAGATACTTTGCTGATTAGGAGCAGCTGGCCAGAGATGCTGCTACTGTGATGGAATACAGTGAATGCAACACAAAGGAATGGTGTTTAGATGGAAAATGGGCTTTGAAGTGATGGAGTCACCTGTCATTTATAGATGACTGTAGGCAAACAGTTTCCAGACAGAAAGCCGACTTTGGAAAACTGATAGAAAAGCATTTTTATTTAAAAGACAGAAATATGGAGGCTGCCAATGCTGACCTCTTTCTGAAAATACTAGTTGTCTGGCTTTAATGCGCGGGCACTGAATTGGAACAAGCGTGCAAATCGGTGAAAGTAGAACACCAGATCTACATACTTCAAGGGCACTATACCATAGAGCGACACATATATGAGAGTCTGAGAGGGCTGCACACCCCAATTACAATCTTTGAAAAGAAAAAAGTGGAAAGTTCCCCACTGGGCTTTTTAGCAGCGAATAGGAGTCAAATATTTTGTAAAAAAATCACAGATTTTTTAATTTTTATTTCAAAGGATGGTTAGATACAAAACATATATAAAAAAAATTAATTAAAATATGAGTTCTGCTCTGGTATATACAAGGTGAGACAAATTAAGCTAGGAAAGGTTATACATCAAGGGTGATACATTGTTACACTTGAAATGGCACTATCCGATGTATGGAAATGCCCCAATGCATTTTGACCTCAAAGGTTATGGTCTTCTTCAGGGGGTCCTCACATTTCTATAAATACATCAAGAGGACAGATTTCAATATTCTAATTGTCATTTAATTTAATATCCAATACAGTATCATTTATTATGTCTACATTGTTTAGTGTTTGATTTATGTAATCACAGTGTATTTACTCTTTCCGCGAGGAAGGCTCGCTTAACCAGAGACTTCTTTAAAAACCAGATAATCCTCTCAAGTGCGATCCCGGACCCACTGAGAGCCTGTCCATGCCCTCAACCCAAGGGGGCGACCCCGATCTGTGAGGCTTACAAGTGGTCACATATTTAACGGCCCCCCCAAAGGGGAATTAAATGGGCAGGAGCACCTGAAAATTGTAATTATACATAATTAGCATACCAAAGAGGTAAGGGTAGTTTTGATGTATTTATAGAAATGTAAGGTTCCCCTGAAGAAGACCATAACCTTTGAGGTCGAAATGCATTGGGACATTTCCATACATCGGATAGTGCAATTTCAAGTGTAACAATGTATCACCCTTGATGTATAACCTTTCCTAGCCTAATTTGTCTCGCCTTGTATATACCAGAGCTCATATTTAATTCATTTTTTATATATGTTTTGTGTCTAACCATCCTTTGAAATAAAAATGAAAAAATCTGTGATTTTTTTTCAAAATATTTGACTCCTATTTGCTGCTAAAAAGCCCTGTGGGGAACTTTCCACTTTTTTCTTTTCACTTCAAGGGCACTGACCCAGAAAATGCTGAATAAATTGATTCTGCATGACAACCAGGGAGCCAGCATTTTCAGGAGGAAAAGTTAGCGATGGCAACCTCCATTCTTCTCAGTGCAGGTTTCATTTAAATGGCATCTCCATGTTCATCAGGGAAGCTGGTGCTTGGAGGCAAGTGTCATGTGTATTTTAAAATCAGCTCTATGTTATCAATGCTACAATCAAAACAGAAATCAGGATTAGGATTAGTTAACCATGGCAGGTGTGAAATAGTGCCATCTTGCCATTAAACCATCAGGATAATAATGCTGTAACTGCACTGGCCTTGGGGTTTTTTTCTTCAGACCCCAACTGTTTTTCACATTAGCCTGATCTAAATATTCTAATAAAACTTATATCATTTGTTTATATATTATATACAGTGGGTATAGAAAAGAAACCCCCCTTTAAAATATTCACTATTTGTTGTTTTGCAGCCTGAAATGAAGGGAGGAAAAAATCAAAAACAGAATCACTGAGTTGGAAAAGGGATCACCCCCCTTATGTCAGTATTTTGTTGGACCACCTTTTGCTTTAATTACACCCTTTATTCTGTTCGGATTTATCTCTATGAACTTTGCACATCTAGATTTATCAATATTTGCCCACTCTTCTTTACAGAACTGCTCAAGTTCAGTTAAATTTGATGGTGACCGTTTGTGGACTGCAGTCTTCAAGTCGTTCCACAGATTTTCAAAGGCGTTTAAGTCTGGGCTCTGACTAAGCCATGCAAGGACATTCACCTTTTTTGCTCACTGTGTGGTCATTTTTGCTGTGTGCTTTGGGTCATTGTCATGTTGGAAGGTAAACCTTCTTCCCGTTGACAATTTTCTGGCAGAGGGCAGCAGATTTTCCTCAAGAAATTGATGATCCATTTTTCGTCTATCCTGACAAGTGCTCCAGTCCCTGCTGCAGAGAAACACCCCCATAACAGGATATTACGAGCTCCATGCTTTACAGTAGGGGTGGTGTTATTTGGATGATGAGCTGTATTGGATTTCTGCCAGACATATCGTTTGGTGTGGAGGCCGAATAATTCAATTGTAGTCTCATCTGGCCACTTTAAACGCAACTTCAAGATTCCGAGGCCGCATGGAAAAAGATGTTATGGTCACATTAGACTAAAATTTAATGATTTGGGCTCAACACAAAAAGGTATGTTTGGTTTACCTTCTAACATGACAATGATCCAAAACACACAGCAAAAATTACCTCACAGTGGTTGAAGGAAAAAAGGTGAATGCCCTTGCATGGCCTAGTCAGAGCCCAGACTTGAGCAAATATTGCAAAGTCTAGATGTGCAAAGTTAGTAGAGACATATCCCAACAAACTAAACTACTAAACTTACTACAGGCACCCATATATTCTTCTCTTTATGGTTCAAACCAATCTAAGCAACTTGGTCAGTAGCTTAGAAAAGTTTTGTCATTTTATTGATGACATTTCATACTTCTTACCTATGTAAGAACTGGCCACCATCTATTTTTTAAATGGGTTTCTAGGAAGCCAAGGTTGTTTGCTGAACAATTTTTTATTTGATCTACAAGAGACACAAAGAAAAATACTTTAGAACAGTATAAATAAATGAAAAGCCGTATGTGACGAGAGGTTTCCAATGATGTTACAGATCATAAGAGTTCAGAAAAGAATGCTATACATACTGATTCAGGAATATTGGTAAAATAATAGTAATGCCTGAAATAGAAGGTTGTCCTGCATGACTGTAGAATGATTTATTTCCACTATTAAGAGGCCTTCTCCAGGAAACCAGCTATGATATAAAAGCTAAACATGACCCATTCCACCCAGGAGGTATCTTCCCTTTGAACTTGTCAATGAGGTTTTGCTATACTAGCATCCATGGTGGTTTATGTTCAGCTCTTTGGTATGGTCTCAGGGATAAGACCATGCTACTCAAACAGGGCATATACTTTGCAAGTGTTGGAGCTGATTTTAACTTGGCTTGCAAAACTCGGCTGCAAAGAAAAGTTAAGCTAACCTGATTTTGAAAGTATTTCAGTGATGTTAATCAAATTCAAATAGACAGTCAAACAAATACTTACCGACCGCCTAACTGGGAAAATACGTTATTAGTTTGACATTTAATACCGGGGTTATGGCTGCAGCTAGAAGTTAGAAAAAAATCAGCAAAAATCACTTGAGGTCATAATATACATTTTCTATTTTCACGAAACTCTTGTGCAACACAAAATAATTAATAAGTGTGCCATGCGGCACACTTCTTAATTATTTTAGGACATTTTGCACACCTTATGGGATTGTGATCATTGCCAGCAGCAGTCATGGGTATTTTGTGATTACGCATAGTAGCTCGCAAGGGTTCTTTATTCGGTCTTGTGAACACAGTTGCTGACATTTGAATCAATGTAGTATCCTTATGCGGTCATAATACTGTAAGTGACTGTTGGATGAGTGATTTATTTCCCCTCTTCGATCTTTTGTTAGGCTAACCTAACAATGTCATTGTCACAAAAACAAAAACCCTTTCTTTGGTAAAAGCACCTAAAGTGGTTGTAAACCTCTAACATTAAAAATGAACAGAGCATATCCTTCTATAATGTGTACTAGCCCTAATCCAAAGCACCAAGTGTCATTTCTCTCCTCTGTCTCTCCCCAACTGACAGCCTCAGCTGAGTATATGTCCCTATGAGCAGGGTTTTCTGATTCCAGCTATATTAAGTGTATTGTAGTTGTACTACCCTCAAGTTGCATAGTGCTGCGTAAACTGTTGGCGCTATATAAATCCTGTATAATAATAATAATTCTGTGTAGTGGGGGGGGGGGTGTCTCCTTTCCCTCTACTCGACTCTCAGACTACACTCAGCCCTGTGCTCTAGCTGATTAACGTGTAATTAGATCCCCCTACATCCTGCCTTCTAATGCTGAGAAATAGCCTTTGATCTGTGTAATATAAGAAGATGTAGAGAAGAGAGGACCTCCAGATAAACAGGTACAACTTATTTAGGAGGATTTGTTTCCTCTGTGTATCACCTAAGGCCAGTAATCTCAGTGGGTTTATGTAAGTGTTATGTAAACCACTTTAATGTTTATAAGGTCCCTTTACTACTAAAAGTCCTGCACATTTGTAAAAGTGGATAAAAAATGTGGACGTGTGTGGGGCCACTCCTATCTTTTTGTATATCACAGCTGACAAGCTTTGAATAGGGAACAAAATAAGATACTTATTTTTTGTGTGTATTGTGCTTTTTTTTTTTTTTTTTTAGTAAATAGGACAAGTAGATATAGTTGCCTGTTTTTAGTTTTTGGTTTAGTTTTTGGGATAAGGCCTTCTATACGCCACCTTGCTTTTTATAGGGATGGTGTTGAAGAAAGGCAGGAAGGGCTCGGGGTGTGTGTCTTTGTTAATTGTTTATACACATTGTGTCTTTTTGATTTTTTTTAAATCTGTTTTTCCAAATGCTTGCTGCTCTTAGGAGTTATGTTGCCTTGTATCTTGCAATGTAATTCATTGTTTGGGTACCATATTTTTTACCTTTTAGATGATGTCATGTGACCAAGAGGTCTTTTCTATTCTGTCATGGAATGTTCGTGGTCTTAAATCAAAATTTAAAAGCGCATTGTTATTTAGATATTTGACAAGTTATTTTCCACATATAGTGCTATTTCAAGAAACTCATCTAACGGGGAGTAAGCTTTTGGCCCTTAAGAGGCCTTGGGTTCAGAAGGTATATCATGCTACATATTCCACGTTTTCTAGAGGGGTTTCAATATTGATTAGTAGATCATTGCCATGTATGGTGGAGGATATATTTTCCGACCCCCAGGGTAAATGTTTTGGCTGTGTTTCTTCTTTGGGGTCAGAGATATATAGTTGTTATATAGTTGTTAGTGTATATATACCACCCCCTTTGTGGGAACTCTTTTATATAGCCTTATAGAAAAGATCTCTTTGATCTCTTTCAAACTCACCACAAAGATGTAAATAACAGGCATTCATGATATCCCACTAATTTCCTGCGTCGGCCAGCTCAGAAAGTCACAGCATCCAAGGATATAGAAAAAGATAAACTCCACATAGAGTAGTTCTATTTTCAAGTGATTTTATTGAAGATGTGTGTCATCCAAAGCATTAAAAAACTTGTCTTCCATACAGCTGCTATCATTACCAGTACATCCAATGGCTTTACGTCAAATACAACACTAGCGATGGTTCACCAAAGGGCCGGAGATGTCTGAAAGTACTGCAGGGGACACTGCAGATCCGCTCACCGCTCAGTGCTAATCTCTTCAGTCTTGTTCCACCAGCCACCACTAGAGGGAGACTTAGCCTAAATCGTACTTGTTGGCGCCAAGGGCACTGTCCTGCTTCTTCATTCAATGTATGCATAGGCTATATAATTGGAAGAAACTCATATTGTGTCTTACATACTCCAGGCCTAAAGCCCACCTTCTTGTTTAAAGAATGAAAAACAATAGCTGCGCTAAAACAGTGAAAATACTTGGTGATAAACTAGTGTGGAAAAATTGGATGTGAGCACAAATATGATTATAATGA
This sequence comes from Lithobates septentrionalis, assembly GCA_037952835.1. NCBI lineage: Eukaryota > Metazoa > Chordata > Amphibia > Anura > Ranidae > Lithobates > Lithobates septentrionalis. The sequence continues at coordinate 3,289,154 of JBBDGP010001201.1, read as the reverse complement.
GTGAGCAAAAATGAAATTTGCAAGTGACAACCCAATCAAAAAAAATATAAGTGAAAAAAATATTGTGACAACAAAGTAACAAAAAGTGAAAGTATGACTTATGGTTCAATAAGTTTTTATTGTTTTAAACAGATGGTCAAACATAAAAGAAAAGGGAAAGACATTGCCAGTTGCCTGACATCAGGTCTCCTGGTCTACAAATATGGTTTATATAGATAACAAATACAGTGCAATCGAAAACATGTGTCAAAATCATTAAACATCCAACTTAACATTAGGCTTGTAGATCTATGTCTAATTAATATGCAAGTTTTGTTTTCCCATAACTCTGGGCGCCCCTTTGGGAACCTGCTGCACCCAGAAGACAGGGAAACTGAGCACATAAACAAGAACCAACGTTTTCAAAATTATTTTAATGACTAAATTCCAGGTCCCCTAAAAAGTGGAGAGTGGAAAAAAAAAAATACACCGTGAGGGGAGATAGAAAAAAAAAAAAAGGAATTATAATATATTGCACCCAAGGTTGGTACGAGGAGACTGGGGGAGAGGAGAAGGAAATAATAGAATAGAAAAGAAGGAAAATTAGTATAGGAAAGGTTATAGGGGGGGGTAGAAAGAGGGGGGGGGGGGGAATTGAGACAGCGAGCCTCCGTCCATGACAAGGCCCATAGCCCGAGCATATGGACCTACTGATAAGAGGGTTTGAGCTCTTAGGTGGAATTCATCCTCGAGAGCCTTTGTTTAAGTTTATCTGAAGTAGAGTAATTCCTCCAAATACTCCAGACTAGGGATGAGCCGAACACCCCCCTGTTCGGTTCGCACCAGAACATGCGAACAGGAAAAAAGTTCGCTCGAACACGCGAACACCATTAAAGTCTATGGGACACGAACATGAATAATCAAAAGTGCTAATTTTAAAGGCTTATATGCAAGTTATTGTCATAAAAAGTGTTTGGGGACCTGGGTCCTGCCCCAGGGGATATGGATCACGCACGGGACATGACGGGACTTCCCTGTGGCATTCCCCGTGACGTCACAGGGAAGTCCCGTCAAGTCACCGTGCGTCAGAGGGGGGCGGGGTCACCGGGTGGCCCCGCCCCCCGTTATTTAAGAACCGTCAGATGAGGAGACGCCGTCACACAGCGGGAGCCTCCCTCCATGCATGGATGCGGAGCGGCCCGGAGAAGAAAATTAAGAAGAGAAACAGAGAAGAAGAGAAGAAGGAAGAAGAGAAGAGGATGAAGAAGAAGATGAAGAGAAGAGCGGGAGCCTCCCCCCCAAAGCCATGGGTGCGGAGCGGCCCGAGGAGAAGAAGATAGAAGACGCCGCGGAGGAGATGCTGGACGAGAACGCCGGAGGAAGAACCAGGAGAGCCAGAAGAACCAGAAGAAGAAGAAGATGAAGGAAGAAAGAAGAAGCATTTAAATAAAGGAATTGTCAAAAACTGTCTCTTGTCTTTTTTAACTATTTTGACACTTTTTTAGTGAAATGGTAGGGGTAAGTACCCCCTTACCATTTCACACAGGGGGGGGCCGGGATCTGGGGGTCCCCTTGTTAAAGGGGGCTTCCAGATTCCAATAAGCCCCCCGCCCGCAGACCCCCACAACCACCGGCCACGGTTGTGGGGATGAGGCCCTTGTCCTCATCAACATGGGGACAAGGTGTTTTGGGGGGCTACCCCAAAGCACCCTCCCAATGTTGAGGGCATGTGGCCTGGTACGGTTCAGGAGGGGGGGGGCCGCACTCTCGTCCCCCCCTCTTTTCCTGCGGCCTGCCAGGTTGCGTGCTCGGATAAGGGTCTGGTATGGATTTTTGGGGGAACCCCACGCCGTTTTTTTTTTTTTGGTGCGGGGTTCCCCTTAAAATCCATACCAGACCTGAAGGGTCTGGTATGGAATTTAGGGGGAACCCCACGTCATTTTTTTTTAAAAATTTTGGCCGGGGTTCCCCTTAATATCCATACCAGACCTGAAGGGCCTGGTATGGAATTTAGGGGGACTCCCACTTCATTTTTTTTTTTTTTTTAATTTTGGTTCGGGGTTTCCCTGTGGGGAATTCCCATGCCGTTTTTATCAATGAACTTCTATGTGTATTGACGGCAATGCAATAGCCGCGGGTAGTTTTAAATGAGTTTTTTCCTTCCAAATGTCATTTTGCTGTCAGGCTGTTCTAAACAAGGGAAACATGCGCCCCTTTACAGGCATACTATAGACACCCCCCAGGTACGAAATTTAAAGGGATATTACACTTTTATTGTTTGAATTTAAGCATTATTAAAATCACTGCTCCTGAAAAAACGGCCGTTTTTAAAACTTTTTTTTGCATTGATCCATGTCCCCTGGGGCAGGACCCAGGTCCCCAAACACTTTTTATGACAATAACTTGCATATAAGCCTTTAAAATTAGCACTTTTGATTTCTCCCATAGACTTTTAAAGGGTGTTCCGCGGCATTCGAATTTGCCGCGAACACCCCAAATTGTTTGGTGTTCGGCGAACTTGCGAACAGCCAATGTTCGAGTCGAACATGAGTTCGACTCGAACTCGAAGATCATCCCTACTCCAGACAAAGGAAAACTTTGCTTGTTTGTCCAGAGCCTTGGCTTGCAATTTGAAAGTATGACTTAAACGAAAAATTTAATTCCACATAAAAGTCCAGAGCAATCAACTAAATATTGAATATTAAAACAAAATCAAGAAAATAAGTGAAAAAAAAAATTGTGACATCAAAGTAACAAAAGGTGAAAGTATGACTTAGATGAAAAATTAAATTCCACATAAAAGTCCAGAGCAATCAACTAAATATTGAATATTGTAACAAAATAGTGCAGTCTTCCATCACCATTGAGTGTAGATCACCATGAGAAATGCACGCTTACCGGAAGGCAAGCAAAGAGAAGCTTGCGGCTAAACACCCAGGCAGGGCCTTGTCTTGGGAGATCCGAGGTATTCAACTCAGAGGACAGCAAACCAGGACCTTCAGACCACTCATATGTATAGGAGACTCTCAGGTAGCGTGTCACCCAGAAATATAAAAAAGGGAGCTTCCCATGGTGTAATACCGTTTTAAATAGTTTATTTGTAAAGAGTAAAAAAGGGCAGGCTTACAAGCATAGAGATAAAAAAAGACATGACTTTTCATCTAAGTCATACTTTCACCTTTTGTTACTTGTCACAATATTTTTTTTCACTTATTTTCTTGATTTTGTTACAATATTCAATATTTAGTTAATTGCTCTGGACTTTTATGTGGAATTAAATTTTTCATTTAAGTCATACTTTCACCTTTTGTTAATTTGTTGTCACAATATTTTTTTCACTTATATTTTTTTTTGATTGGGTTGTCACTTGCAAATTTCATTTTTGCTCACTCATTATTATCATATTTGTGCTCACTTCCAATTTTTCCACACTGGTTTATCACCAAGTATTTTCACTGTTTTAGCGTAGCTATTGTTTTTCTATCTGACGTTATATGTGTGTATTCCATATGTTAGTTGCTGCTTTGTTTTATCCTTTTTTATTTTGTTTAGAGCGCGGTATTTCTTCCCTTTTTTCCATATTTGTTTAAAGAATGCCCACAGTCTTCCATTTTGGCTACACATTTTGGCCATTTTTGCCACTGTCAGGTGATATCACTCAGCCGGTCCAGACTCAGGAAAGATCCTGACCATATGGTCGGGATCCACTCGGATGCCTACACCGGCAGCAGGCTCAGCCTCTCAGCGATCCGCCAAGAACCTAAGCCAGCCCCGCCCACCCCCTCCACAGCCCAGCACTCCAGTGAGCACTGGAGGAGAAAGCAGAGAGTCAGCAATTGACAGTCATGGCTCTCTACTCAGAGCAGAGGGGGAGAACTGAGCAATCAATGGTGTTCTCACTGCAGACCTGGCAGGGGACAGATACAGCATCAGATCAATGCTGCATCTACCTGGGTGAGTATAATTGTCCATAGTCCACACATAGTTACAAATAGTTACATAGTAGGTGAGGTTGAAAAAAGACACAAGTCCATCAAGTCCAACCTAAGTGCGTGATTATATGTCAGTATTACATTGTATACCCCTGTATGTTGCTGTCGTTCAGGTGCTTATTTAATATTTTTTTAAACTATCGTGGCCCCCCCCCCCCCCCTCATCAAGCCACCACCTGCGGAATTCTCTTCCACATCCTTGCCGCTCTTACAGTAAAGAACCCTCTACGCAGTTTAAGGTTAAGCCTCTTTTCTTCTAATTTTAATGAGTGGCCACATGTCTTATTAATCCCCTCTTCTGTGAAAAAGTTATATCCCTATTGTAGGGTCACCAGTATGGCATTTGTAAATTTAAATCATATCCCCTCTCAAGCGTCTCTTCTCCAGAGAGAATAAGTTCAGTGCTCGCAACCTTTCTTTATAACTAATATCCTCCAGACCCTTTATTAGCTTTGTTGCCCTTTGTTGTACACGCTCCAATTCCAGTACATCCTTCCTGAGGACGGGTGCCCAGAACTGGACAGCATACTCCAGGTGAGGCCAGACCAAAGTCTTGTAGAGAGGGAGAATTATCGCGTTATCCCTAGATTTAGTCCCCTTTTTAATGCGTGCCAATATTCTGTTTGCTTTGTTAGCAGCAGCTTGGCATTGCATTGATCATCTATTAGAACCCCCAGGTCCTTTTCCATCCTAGATTCCCCCAGAGGTTCACCCTCTAGTGAGTAGATTGCTTTCATATTTTTGCCACCCAAATGCATTATTTTACATTTTTCTACATTAAACCTCATTTGCCATGTGGTTGCCCACACGATTAATTTGCTCAGATCTTCTTGCAAGGTTACCACATCCTGCGGAGAAGTTATTGCCCTGCTTAGCTTGGTGTCATCTGCAAATACAGAGATTGAACTGTTTACCCCATCCCCCAGGTCGTTTATGAACAAATTAAACAGGATTGGTCCCAGCACAGAACCCTGGGGGACCCCACTTCCCACCCCTGACCATTCCGAGTATTCCCCATTTATCACCACCCTCTGAACTCACCCTTGTAGCCAGTTATCAAATCCATGTACTTGCCCTATTGTCCATGCCAACGGACCTTACTTTGTACAGTAAACGTTTATGGGGAACTGTGTAAAATACTTTTGCAAAATCCAGATACATTACATCTACGGGCCTTTCTTTATCTAGATGCCAGTTCACCTCCTCATAGAAGGTTAATAGATTGGTTTGGTAAAAATGATTCTTCATGAATCCATGCTGATTACTGCTAATAATACCATTTTCATTACTAAAATCTTGTATATAGTCCCTTATTATCCCCTCCAAGAGCTTGCATATTTTTGATGTTATTCTAACTGGTCTGTAATTCCCAGGGATGTATTTTTTTCCCTTTTTAAATATTGGTGCTACATTGGCTTTTCTCCAATCAGCTGCTGCCATTCCAGTCAGTTGACTGTCAGTTAAAATTAGGAACAATGGTCTGGCAATTACTTGACTGAGTTCCCCAAGTACCCTCAGGTGCAAGTCATCTGGTCCGGTGATTTATTAACCACTTCAGCCCCGGAAGGATTTACTCCCTTCCTGACCAAGCCCTTTTTTGCAATACGACACTGCGTTGATTTAACTGACAATTGTGCGGTCGTGCGACATTGTACCCAAACTTCCCACCCTGACCATTCCATGTATTCCCCATTAATCACCACCCTCTGAACTCGCCCTATGGTCCATGCCAATGGACCTTACTTTGTACAGTAAATGTTTATGGGGAACTGTGTTGCTTTTGCAAAATCCAGATACACCACATCTACGGGCCTTCCTTTATCTAGATCGCAACTCACCTTCTCATAGAAGGTTAATAGATTGGTTTGGCAAGAACGATTCTTCATGAATACATACTGATTACTGCTAATACCGTTTTCAATACTAAAATCTTGTATATAGTCCCTTATCATCCCCTCCAAGAGCTTGCATACTATTGATGTTAGGCTAACTGGTCTGTAATTTCCAGGGATGTATTTTAGCCCTTTTTTAAATATTGGTGCTACATTGGCTTTTCTCCAATCAGCTGGTACCATTCCTGTCAGTAGACTGTCAGTAAAACTTAGGAACAATGGTCTGGAAATTACTTGAGAGTTCCCTAAGTATACCCTTGGGTGTAAGTCATCTGGTCACGGTGATTTATTAATGTTTAATTTCCCAAGTCTATTTCTAATTCTGTCCTCTGTTAGCCATGAGGGCGCTTCCTGTGATGTGTCATGAGGACAAACACTGCAGTTTTGGTTACTGAAGCTCCCTGATTCCCTCATGAAGACTGAGAAGAAGAATAAATTCAATACCTTTGCCATCTCCCCAGAGGTGGCTCTAGGCTTTGTGAGGCCTTAGGCAAACCTTAGACAGGAGGCCCCGCTCACGCCCATAATGGGAAAAATAATTAAAGTGATAAAAATGAACTGTAGAATTTGCATATATAAAGAGCCTTAAATCCTATGAACTATGAAATTACAGTTTCTGGAATTTTCTCTAACCAATTCATATATATATATATATATATATATATATATATATATATATATACACATACACACACACATATATATATATTATATATATATATATATATATATATATATATATATATATACACACACATACATACACACAGTGGGGACGGAAAGTATTCAGACCCCCTAAATTTTTCACTCTGTTATATTGCAGCCATTTGCTAAAATCATTTAAGTTCATTTTTTTTTCTTCATTAATGTACACACAGCACCCCATATTGACAGAAAAGTACAGCATTGTTGACATTTTTGCAGATTTATTAAAAAAGAAAAACTGAAATATCACATGGTCCTAAGTATTCAGACCCTTTGCTGTGACACTCATATTTAACTCAGGTGCTGTCCATTTCTTCTTATCATCCTTGAGATGGTTCTACACCTTCATTTGAGTCCAGCTGTGTTTGATTTTACTGATTGAACTTGATTAGGAAAGCCACACACCTGTCTATATAAGACCTTACAGCTCACAGTGCATGTCAGAGCAAAGGAGAATCACGAGGTCAAAGGAACTGCCTGAAGAGCTCAGAGACAGAATTGTGGCAAGGCACAGATCTGGCCAAGGTTACAAAAACATTTCTGCTGCACTTAAGGTTCCTATGAGCACAGTGGCCTCCATAATCCTTAAATGGAAGACGTTTGGGACGACCAGAACCCTTCCTATAGCTGGCCGTCCGGCCAAACTGAGCTATCAGGGGAGAAGAGCCTTGGTGAGAGAGGTAAAGAAGAACCCAAAGATCACTGTGGCTGAGCTCCAGAGATGCAGTCGGCAGATGGGAGAAAGTTGTAGGAAGTCAACCATCACTGCAGCCCTCCACCAGTCGGGGCTTTATGGCAGAGTGGCCCGACGGAAGCCTCTCCTCAGTGCAAGGCACATGAAAGCCCGCATGGAGTTTGCTAAAAAACACCTGAAGGACTCCAAGATGGTGAGAAATAAGATTCTCTGGTCTGATGAGACCAAGATAGAACTTTTTGGCCTTAATTCTAAGCGGTATGTGTTGAGAAAACCAGGCACTGCTCATCCCCTGTCCAATACAGTCCCAACAGTGAAGCATGGTGGTGGCAGCATCATGCTGTGGGGGTGTTTTTCAGCTGCAGGGACAGAGGGAAAGATGAATGCGGCCAAGTACAGGGATATCCTGGACGAAAACCTTCTCCAGAGTGCTCAGGACCTCAGACTGGGCCGAAGGTTTACCTTCCAACAAGACAATGACCCCAAGCACACAGCTAAAATAATGAAGGAGTGGCTTCACAACAACTCCATGACTGTTCTTGAATGGTCCAGCCAGAGCCCTGACTTAAACCCAATTGAGCATCTCTGGAGAGACCTAAAAATGGCTGTCCACCAACGTTTACCATCCAACCTGAGAGAACTGGGGAGGATCTGCAAGGAGGAATGGCAGAGGATCCCCAAATCCAGGTGTGAAAAACTTGTTGCATCTTTCCCAAAAAGACTCATGGCTGTATTAGATCAAAAGGGTGCTTCTACTAAATACTGAGCAAAGGGTCTGAATACTTAGGACCATGTGATATTTCAGTTTTTCTTTTTTAATAAATCTGCAAAAATGTCAACAATTCTGTGTTTTTCTGTCAATACGGGGTGCTGTGTGTACATTAATGAGGAAAAAAAAATTATCTTAAATGATTTTAGCAAATGGCTGCAATATAACAAAGAGTGAAAAATTTAAGGGGGTCTGAATACTTTCCATCCCCACTGTATAATATATATATATATATATATATATATATATATATATATATATATATATATATATATACACTGTATTTATTGACGTATAACACTCACTTTTTCACCATGAAAGTTGGGTGCAAATAGCGTGTGCGTGTTATACGCCAATACTTCAATTTTAGCTGCCTTGGAGGGGACAGGGAGGGGGGCGGGACAAGCGCCATCAGATTACATACAGTGAGAATTTCCTGTTTACTTGGCAGCCTCTGTAATAGGAAGTCCTGTCTCCTGGGCTGCCATTGGACCACTGTTCTGCCTATCATAGGAGATTCTCACTGTATGTTATCTGTCGGCACTCGTCCTGCCACCCCCCCCGTCTCCACTAGGCTGCAGATGGGCATTGTTCAGGCTGCACTGAGGCAATGGTGAGGCTGCTGCATTGATGGCAATGGTGAGGCTGCATTGATGTGGACTGATAAGGCTGCGTTGATGGCACTTGTGAGGCTGCAGACGGGCTTTGATCAGGCTGCATTGATGGCAATGGTGAGGCTGCAGATGGGCACTGACCCTTATTTTGCTTCAAAGTCCCTTATTTAAAATAAGTTTTTTTCCTGAAACTTCCTTCTTAAAATGAATGTGCGTGTTATACGCCGATAAATACGGTATATAATATATATATCACTCACGCACACAAGGATAGATAACATAAGATAGCACTTGCTACTAGCAATATGTTTAAGGTATAACAAGAGTCAAAAACCATATTTCTCCATTTACATGAAGGTCAGGTTAATATAACCCAGCACAGAGTTCTCCCTTACATCAGAGTGTGCAATATACCCCCTTACAGTGCAAGGGAAATTTGATAAGGGGGGATGTTGCAGACTTTGGTGTAAGGGGGAACTCTGATGTAAGGGGGGCTCTTGTGACAAGATCACCTTTTATCAGAGTCCACTGCGTTCCTCTTTACATCATTGTCCACAGAGTTCCAACTTGCATTTAAAATGGAAACTCTAATGTGGGGGGGGGACCACTCTGGTCACCATAGAGCACCTTCCACAGAGTGAATGCACTAAAGCACTAAAGTAAGGGGGGGGTAGTGATATAAGGGGTAACTTTTATACCGGTATTAGTGCCCCTTTACCCTATTTTATTCACTGCCCCTTACATCAGTGATACCCCGCAGACTGGCCTTGCTACACTGTCACTGACCACCTCTCAGGTGCACCGTGCAGGGCTCAGTCAGATGGTCCTCTCTGGGCTCCAGCTTAGTGGCTCTAGTTTCAGCCTATATTATTCTACGAGACTGTCAGGACATGATACAAGAGATGGTCAGAGACTGCAGACATACTACAGGAGATGGTCAGAGACTGCAGACATACTACAGGAGATGGTCAGAGACTGCAGACATACTACAGGAGATGGTCAGAGACTGCATACATGATACAGGAGATGGTCAGAGACTGCATACGTGATACAGGAGATGGTCAGAGACTGCATACGTGATACAGGAGATGGTCAGAGACTGCATACATGATACAGGAGATGGTCAGACTGCAGACATGATACAGGAGATGGTCAGAGACTGCAGACATAGTACAGGAGATGTCAGATAGTGTTCAGACATGATACAGGAGATGGTCAGAGGCTGCATACATAATTGGGATGAAATTGCACCCGGGTCACATGTGAATCACACAAAACGCACAGCGTGTTCCTGATTTTTTCATGGTGTAAACCCGCCCTGTAACCTGTAACCCACACTTTGCTCCGCCAACTTGCCTGTGAGGGGGGCACTAGTATGGGCACCTGGAGCAATTGTCCACATCTCTTCTGGGGTGCCAAGGGCCACCCCCTCTGTGGCAGAGAGTAGCTCTTTGATTGGGGGGAGAGAGGATATGTGCTAAGGGGGGTGGATTTCATATCCAAGCCCCCTTTTAGCACAGGTCCTAAAGTGCCCCTTAGAACATATCCTCCCCCCCAAATCACTTAAAGTGAACTGTAGGCTTATCCCCCTCTTGTTCATGCCCCCCTCCTCCGGAAGACTCACTTTGGATTAGTTCAGTTGATCTCTGACCAGCTGCCCTGTCTAGGTACCGTGGTGAGTCTCCTCCCTCCTCCTCTGTGTCCAGGAAAACATCACAGCAGGAGGAGGGACAGGTTCCGTTAACTCCACGGCACTCTGCACTGTGTATGTGTCAGGTAGCCGCGGACTGAGAGGAGAGATTTCAGCTCTGTCATAAAAAGTGGAGCTCGCTGGTGGCATGTGGGAATGAAGATACCCCGCACAAGCTGCGGGCATTCCGGGACTCTGATTCGCTGGGGAGGTTGAGGTATGGGCAAATTAGGCGGCCACGAGGCCCCTGGGAGTACGAGGCCTAAGAGCCGGTTCACACTGGGACAACTTGTCAGGCGACCTAGTCGCCTGACAAATCGCCTCCCGTTCTGTACAATGGAACCATTCTAATAGGAGCGACGCAAGTCGCTCCGACTTAGAAAAAGGTTCCTGTACTTCTTTTGGAGCGACTTGAGGCGACTTGCATAGACATCTATACAGAAGTCGTTTTGCAAGTCGCCGTGGATGTCGGGTGCAGGTCGCCTCGGTGAGGCGACCTGCAAGTCGTGCCGCCCCTAGTGTGAACCGACCCTTAGGCGACCGCCTAATTTGCCTAATTAGAGAGCCGCCTCTGCATCTCCCCATCCTTTGTAACCAGATGTCCTTCCTCATTCTTTATGGGGCCAATATGGTCTGTCCTCCCTTTTTTTACTGTTTATATACTTAAAGAATTTCTTGGGATTTTTTTTTGCTCTCCTCCGCTATGTGTCTTTCGTGTTCCATCTTAGCCGCCCTAATTGCACCCTTACATATCTTGGTGTATTCTTTGTAAAGTTTGACTGCTAATGATGATGATCCCTCATCCTTGTATTTTTTGAAGGCCTTCTCCTTTGATTTTATATGCATTTTTACATTGGAGTTAAGCCATCCAGGACTTTTGTTCGCTCTTTTAAATTTATTTCCCAATGGGCACTGGCTAATGCCCTTTTTTAATATGCTCTTAAAGCAAACCCATCTCTCCTCCGTGTTCTTTGTTACTAAGATTTTATCCCATGCTTATCTTTTATAAACTAAATGGATGAAAAAAACTACTTCTGCTTTCAGAGTTATATGACAATGCATACCAAACATTCCACATAGATGGGATCCCTCAAATAAGATCAAGAATGTAATGAAGATTTTATATCTTAGAGTCTGATGCTTTACAACCCACAAAACCAGCCTAAAAAGACTCAAATAATTATAACCCCCCCCCCCCCCCCCCATATTGTACCATAAAGTGAACTTTACAGAAATATTTTTGATTGTGCACTCTATAGGTTGGGAGTTATGAGTAATTTACATTTTCAGATTTTTGAAGACTAGCTGAAGAAATAGTGAGAACAATCCCTGCTGTGTGGATCCCTGCTGTGGATGCACACAAATCAAATTTGGCCTTTCCCTGACACTGTATTACAAAAATCTGTATTATAAATCTGGACACTGATTTTTTAAAATATTCTGTATATCCTGAAATAAATTCTCTATGGCTGGATCATTAAATTAACAATAAGTGAATCTACTGCTGTATCAAATTTTTTTCATTTTTATCTTAATTTTTTCCCCCTTGTTTTAAAATTACAGCAAACACACAAAATTAAAATGTTTAGTAATGGCAATATACAAACACATGCTTATAAACAAGTACAGGCTTTTTATTCTTTGCATACCTTGTTTTTCTTTTTCCCCACAATATTCTCATGGTGGGCATTTTTACTGAGGGCAGATGACTCATCTCCCTTAGTGTCTCCTGGAACATGTGACAAGAACTTGCCAGGATAACATCACCACTGACCTAAAGAAAACAGGAAATGAAAAACAGAAATTGTAAGAAAAAGCAAACAATTTTTTTTTAACCACTTCCATACTGGGACATTGTTGAATGACGTCCGCAGGAGCACTCTGCCATCCTGGGTGGGCATCAAATGACGTCCTCTGCTCCTCGCCGCTATTGTGGACCCCCGAGGGCCTGCAACACGGCGATCGGAGATTAGGCATGTCCCTCGGACACAGACCATCCCAGATCAGTGTAAAGTAAATAAAATTAGTCTCTTTACCACGTGACCGGCTGTGTCCAATCACAGCCGGTCACATGCTCTGTCCTCATGCACGGTGCAGAGAGCAGCAGGGGTGCACAGAGCAGCGATCGAGGACGAGGCTTGTCACCCTGACCCATCCCAATGAAATTGTTTCTTTACCACGTGACCAGCTGTGTCCAATCGCAGCCGGTCACAGAATGACAGCAAACCACGGTAATGAGCTGTTACTGGGTTCTCCTCCTCACACACCGATCGTGTGTGGAGGAGGAGATTGCGGTAACAGCTTGTTGCAGCTTACAGTGCACACCAATCACATTGCCCCCCCGTAATAAAGAGGACCTGTCACCAGCCCATCTGAGTACCCGAGTGCTTGTCACCAGCCCATCAGAGTACCCGAGTGCCTGTCACCAGCTCATCAGAGTACCCAAGTACCTATCTGCAGCCCATCAGAATACCTGAGTACCGGTCTACTACTTCAATGTTGGACCTCCTCTATGTGGCCAGGCTGTGTAAAAGTCTCACACATGTAGTATCGCCATACTCAGGAGGAGTAGCAGAATGTATTTTGGGGTGTACTTTTTGCTATGTACAGGCTGTGTGTTAGAAATATCATATAAATTGACAACTTTGTGTAAAAAAAAAAAAAAAAAAAAAAAAGTTTTTACTTTCTTTTCAAGTATTCCGAAGACTTGTGGAAAAGAATGAACCGTTCAAAAGACTCACTATGCTTCATAGAATATACTTTGGGGTGTTTGCTTTCCAAAATAGGGTCATTTTGTGGGTAATTCCATTGTCTTGGTGCTGCAGGACCCTCAAAAGTGTAATAGGTTGTTAGGACATTTTATGTGTAATTTATGCACATAGATGCCTGATGGTGCTCCCTGCATGTTGGACCTCTCTATGTGGTGACGTGGAAATATTGAGCTTCATATTTATATCAAGGTGCTTCAAGGGAACCATTGTGAGGACTTTCTAATTAAATTAGCATGCCCCGTTAGATGTATATGTGTGTGTGTATGTATATACATATGTATGTAAATAAATAAATAAATAAATATATATATATATATATATATATATATATATATATATATAATGTGTGTGTCTTTTTACAGGAAGATAATATACATAATATATTTTATGATATTATGATGAGATATAGGCCCGGCTTACAAGACTTCTTTTTCCTGTTTTCTCAAAAGCTATTTGATGTCTTCAATAGTCAGGTGATAACTAAGTTACCCTATTGTTTGTAGAGATAACCATATCGGACTTTGTGTCTCCATCTAGTCATGAGTCCTTGATATGCTAATTTCAGAATGGGTTATACTAGGATCAAAGAGGGTTGCTTACTTAACAACCTTAAACATGGTAGACAGGAAAGCACCAGAAATTCTAATTCTTATGTGATGAGCATGGTAGACCAGTAGGATTGAATTTCAGCCACTCAGGATTCAAGGCCACTTCTAAACCAATGAAGGTATAACATTTGGGTGATTGGTGGAGAAGGAATGTAAAAATAGGTGGGGAGCTCTAAGAAGCTCTGTTTAAGCCCAGACCATTGGGAGAACAGGATGTCTGTGTAACGTATCCGTATTATTTTATTTCTCTTTTCTTTTCTCTAACTTTTTCTGTCCTGGGATTTGACTTTAAACATTGATAGAATTTGTATGTCCATTGTAACAATATTCTCTTTTTATATTATTACTTTGTATATCATTGATAACATTATAGCTTGTAATATCTGATTAATACAAGTTTCTTTTCTGTACAAAAGTACGTTTAAATAAATTTGATATTCTTTTCATCCAGTTATCTTTTGTTTTTAATTCTATTTGTAATAGCGGCAAACGCATTGGTTGATTCTTGTGTAGACAAAAGGTTTTAATCACTTATTTTATGTATCATTAATCATTTAAGTGAGGTACTAGAAATAGCCATGTCAGTGGCCAGGCTGTGAAAAAGTCTCACGTGTGGTATCGAGTAGCAGAATGTATTTTGGGGTGTAATTGGAAGTATGCATATGCTGTGTGTGAGAAATACGTTGTTATGACAATTTTGTAGAAAAAAAAAATAATTTCTTAATTTTCCCAAGAATTGTGGGAAAAAATTACAACTTCAAAAAAGTCACTATGCCTCTTACTAAATACCTTGGACTGTCTACTTTTCAAAAAGGGGTCATTTGGGGGGTATTTGTACTTTCCTGACATTTCAGGGCCTCAAGAAATGAGATCAATCACTGCATCAGGTGTGATCAATTTTCAGTGATTTGCACCATAGCTTGTAGACTCTCTAACTTTCACACAAACCAAATAATACACTTATTTGGGTTATTTTTACCAAAGATATGTAGCAGTATAAATTTTGGCCCAAATTTATGAACAAAAATTACTCATTTGCAAAATTTTATCATAGAAACTAAAAGTGTTTTTTTTTTCCAACATTTTTTCACTTATGTAGCAAAAAATAAAAAAACCCAGTGGTGATTAAATACCACCAAAAGAAAGCTCTATTTGTGTAAGATAAATGATAACAACTTTGTTTGGGTAGTGTTTCATGACAGAGTAATTGACATTCAAAATGCGAGAGCACTGAAAACTGAAAACTGGTCTGGGCAGGAAGGGTGTATAATGCCCTGTATTGAAGTGGTTAACAAAAGGAATGCAAGATGATTTCATATCAACATGCAGAGCTTTACGCTGCTGTGATTTTTAGTGGAAGAGGGGTGTAGCACTTCCCCCTTGCAAATTTCTTGGTAATGCATGTTCTCCTGTGCAGACATGACCCAGTGAACTCTCCAGCCCGTCTGACACTCTAGGTTCAGACATGTTGTGTATACCTTTAAATGACACATAGACACAAAGCAAGTAGTTTCAACTCTCTCTGATTTTACTCACTCAAGAAGAGAAATGTAAATGAAGGATTAGTCAGCCAAATCCTGGTTAGAGCCAAAACTAGTTTGAAATAATGCTTGCAGCAATAACAGTTAGTAATGACAAGTAAATGATAACAATATACACAATCACAATTAAATACCTTGAGGAAGCTATTGGTGGATATAAAGAAATGCTTCTGCATAAAGAGGAACCTCAGGCCAGCCTATAATGCCTTTAATCCTAAAGAGAGATAATGTACTATAATTACCAGTAAAGTGTCCCCTTTAAGAGCAATAAACAATAATGCCCTACAACCAAGGCCTTGCACTGTCTTCACCAGCAAGTTGGAGCTCATAGAGCAAGAATTCCTTAAAGCGGAGTTCCACACAAAAATGGAACTTCCGCTTTTAGGAACCCTTCCCCCCTCCGGTGTCACATTTGGCACCTTTCAGGGGGGAGGGGGGTGCAGATACCTGTCTAAGACAGGTATTTGCACCCACTTCCGGCATAGACTCCCACGGGAGTCTATGCCTCTTCCGTTCCCTCCGCGCTGTCTCCTGGGAAACACACAGGTCCCAGGAGATAGCGGGGACCAGTTACGATGCGCAGCGTGACTCGCGCATGCGCAGTAGGGAACCGGGAAGTGAAGCCGCAACGCTTCACTTCCTGATTCCCTCACCTAGGATGGCGGCGGCAGCTGCCGAGAACCGAGCGGGTTATCGGCGTCGGCTGCCGACATCGCTGGACCCTGGGACAGGTAAGTGGCCATGTATTAAAAGTCAGCAGCTGCAGTATTTGTAGCTGCTGGCTTTTAATATTTTTTTTTTAAGGGGACTTAGGTGGACTCCCTCTTTAATGTAGCAAGGTGATGATAGACAGGGCAAGATAGCTGGTTCTGTCTTATAGCAATTCTCTATGTAATCCAAGTGAATGCTGTCTGTGCACAGTGTTCAGAGTGTAGTACTTATGAAGGGCAAGGGGATCTGTGGGCAAAGGCCCCCTCACCAATCCTGATAGCACTCGGCCGCCTCCCAGAGGGACGATCAAATCATTCTCCTTGCTGCAGATGGGCAGAGATGGCGATCAGTCTGCTGACTCAGTGAACCGGGCAGTTCCGCGGTGTTCAGCGCTGCTGCAGGGCGTCCTGAAAGCGGGCAACGTCTATGCGAGGTGTGATGTACTGATCAGGAATGGTTCTTTGGTTCAATGTTCTATAATCAATACACATCCGAATGGTTCCATTCTTCTTACACACTACCACAATGGGGGAGGCATAGGGGCTACTTGACTCCCTAATGACCCCAGACTTCTTCAGCTGGGCCAACTGCTCCCGAAGATCCTCAAGGTCACTCAGAGGGATCCGCCGAGCTCTCTCTCTCTGAAAGGCTAGTCCTCACTCAATCAGATTCGATGTTGTGCACTTTTAGCACAACCTACATTGAAGTAATTCTTGGAGAACATCTCTTCCCACCTGGCTATCTGGGCTCTAACCCTTTCCCTCCATCTGGGAGACAGATTGGGACTCTGAACGTGAGGTTCTCTTCCTGTGTCCCCTGACAGCCATAACAGGGGTAGCCGCATTCACTTTCCCTAGCACCATGCGAGGCTTTAGGCTGACAGGCTGACTGGTGATGTTTCATACACTGACAGGGATTCTCCCCCCATTCTTCAGCAACATCATTGTAGGTACAACCTCTGGGACTAACTCTATGTCAGTTTCTTCTTCCAATGGGTTAGCTTCCAGCACCACAAATTGACCTGGCTGATCCCAAGACAGCTTGACGGTGGCCCTCAAACATGCTCCCTCTCCCGGTTGCAAGGTTCTTTCTCGAGTACCCAACCACCACAATCTTCCCACTCCGTCAATGGGTGCTTTTTGCTCCTGCACAACACGCTAAAAAAAGCCTTCCTCAGCTGGGGGGGAACTTTTCCACTAGGGAACCCTTCACAGCCAAAGTTGTGAGCAGTCTTCTCACAAGGTCTGTGTTTGTCCCTTGTGACAAACACAGACCTTGTGAGAAGACTGTCATGCATGACGTCACCTGCGGTCATCTCTTCTGATACTATCACGCTCTTGTTCGCCAGCACTCGGATCTGAGTGCGGCTGCATGTAAGTGCAACATCTTCCTTCCTTTATTTAATACATTTTATATACAGAGAGCACTAGATTGTGTTATTATTTTTTTGCATATACGCATTTATCACCTACTGACCTGGATGAGTGCTGGAACTGCCATCTGTGGATTGCTCTGCTAGGACTGCTTTACCTGCAAATTGATTCCTGCTATGTGACCTGTCTCAGGTTGAATCCTTGAGGTGAGAGGCCATCCATGTGTGGTGGAGGGGTCACTGTCACCGGATCAAAGATCCTTGTCTCTTGTGTGTGTGTGTCACCTGCACTTTACATTCAGTTTAAGATAAAAACACTTATTAATTGCGCAGCACTGTCTAGATGCATATGTCCCTATTAAAGTGGAGTTCCATCTAACTTTTGCAACTTTGCCTTAAAAGGAATGACAACCCCTCCACCACTTGATTTTGGATAATTTATTTTTTTTTCCTTACCTTTTATGAAGTACCTTGTGTACTTCTGCCCCTGCCTCGCCACGGCCCAGTGCATCACGTTCTCTTCTCCCCTGCTGCCTTCTGGGACCTTTGTGTGTCCCAGAAGATGACGGGGCCATTCAGGAAGTGCTTTGCGGCTCGCGCATGTGCTTTAGGAAACCAGCAGTGAAGTCTTAAGGGCTGGGGGTGGGGGTGCATTGATCTCTTGTGTCTTTCTTCCCTTCCTGGCCGGCTCTTTTTTGGGTGCAGGCAAAGAGAAAGAGGGGCAAGTGGAAGATCTTGTTGGCTGCTTCTGCTTGGTACTCCATTTTACCCCGGGACGCTCAATTGACTCCTTCACTGAGGTCCCTGAAAGTTTCCCTCCTTCTTCAAGAAGCGTGCCTTCAATACCTCTTCAAGCAACTCTGAACTGATTTCGGCTTTGGGGCACGTAGCCTTGAAGTGCCCAGTTTCCCCACATCTGAAGCACCTCCTTTCCTTGACTGGAAGCGACTTCAACCCTCCTGGATTAAATCTTTTCCCTTGCACCTTCCCTTGAGTTTCCATTACTCGTATCAAAGCCTGGTACATCTGCGATTTGAGCCTGTGCAACTTGAGTCGTCAATTCCACTGCCTCGGCTTCAACAGCTGACTTCTTACTGTCAAGACTGATAGGCACTTCTTGCTCGGTTTCTGCCTCAATGTCCTCATCTGAAAAACTAGGCTCGAAATGAGCAACATGAGTAGACACTTTTGCTCTCCTTCCTGCACTGACAGTCGGCTCTTTCGTCCCCTGGCTCTTCTCTTCCAACAGGGCTCCCTGCTCTTGAACGTCTCATCAGTTCAGAGTAGGTTGGGACTGTTAAGGCTCCCTACAACAATAATTTCCGAGCAATAGGATGGTTTGGGTGGGCCCCTTGTAAGACCCGGTGTAAACGAGCTTGATCAGCATTCTTTGGATTAATGCCCTTCTTAAGAATGGTCTGGTGTAACATTCTGTCTACCCGAAGGAATATACTCAGAGTGTCTCTCTCCTCTTTGCTGCTGGGTGTGATTGAATTTGTACAAGAGATCAGGGGTCTTTTCCACCCTCCCAAAAATAGCATACAGAGCTTCTATATAATCCATAGCAACACAATCTTTTTTTCCCATTCGCAGATTTCTAATCACTTCTGCAGTGGGGCCCCCGAGATCCTAGCTCAGCCGCTGCTGTTTCCCAGATTGCGAAACACTCCATTCTTCTACTCACTGAATAGCTTGACTCATCCATGTCTTAAACTCCTCCTTCCCAGCCAGGGTTGTAGTTTCCCTGAGAAGAACCAAAGCCTTCAATGCCCTTGGTTTGCATTGTCAGAGCCATTTCTCACCAAGCTCTTGACTAGTCGACTCATGTTTGTGTAGAACGAGGTGGGGGGACCACTAGCCCCGCAGGATTCCGTACCAACCAGGCCCGCCTTTCCTGCACTGGCTGGTGGTAACAGCTGTCCCTCTGCGGTCTCTTGCTTCATACGCTAGGGTATCACCCGAGTGGGTACCCTTTCCGCTAGGGACACCTCTTCTTCCTGGAAACAGCAGGTATAGCTTCCTGCCACTCCATCAACACCCAAACACAAGTGAGTATAAGATTTTTTTTATATACCTCGTAATTCTCTTTTAATGTTAATTTAGGTTTTTTTTTTTAAATTCAAATAAAAGTAAATTTGAACCACTTTCTGCCCGCGGTATAGCCGAATGATGGCTACAGCGTGGGCTTCCAGTGCAGGGAGGGTGTCGATAGACATCCTCCCGTGATCGCGATGCTTGTGCTGCTTGGGCCACACCCCCTGGCTAAACATGCCAGGGGGTATGGCTCAAGAAGCAGCATTGACTGAGGCTTTCACGTTTACACATCCATTCTAGGACTGGCTATGGTCAGCAGCAGTTTCATGCTGCTTACATGTTCGTTGCTGACTGGATGAGTTTTTCTTGCGCTTGCATCCCTGCTGTCCTGAGTGCCAATGGGGCTCTACACCTCAGCCTGGAGCCGCACCAAATACTTATGGCCGTATTAGGAGACACTGTCACTTTTGGCTGAATTGATAAATTGACCGTTTCACTTGAAATACACCCCATACTTGCGAAAAAAGTCCAACAAATCTAAATATAATTTATTTACGTTATTATTAGTTGCAGCATTTTTATTCCTTTGTATTATTATTGCAACAGTTAATATTTTGTGGCCTATGCCTTCTCTTCTAGAAGTTCTTTTTGAATGCATTTTGTCCGTACAACAGAGGTAGGGGGCTCAGAAAAGTTAAGCTAACCTAATTCTGAAAGTAGTATTTCAGTGATGCTAATCAAATTCAAATTAGGGTTTTAGATTCTAGTCATTCTCATTAATACCATGCCTTAATGTGGTCATCCTAGATATTTGCTGAATCTCATTTACAAGTGTTCTCTCAATCATTCTTATTCACGTCTAAGTGCTCCAAACCTATCTTGCGTCTGTAGAGATTTAAAAAAAAAAAATCTCAGTAAAAATCATTTGAGGTCATAGCATAAATATTAAAATATCTCTGTTTTCATAAAACTCTGCAGTAGCACATTTTCTGACATTTGGATCAATTTAGGACCCTTATATTGTCATGGAAATGTAGCACCCTTACAATATTTTTAACACAATTTAGTCCACGAAATGTATTCAATAGAAAGTCATTGAAGTGTATGTGCACTTTTTATAGTTTTGAATGGAGTTTAACTCTATGAGCGGCAGCTCACTGCAATGTGCTATAGCGTGTTGAAACACCCTGCACAAAAAAAAAAAATATACAATTTTTTTTGCATACACCAACACAATGCAATAATGGTGTGAGCTGAAGCAACGGGATCTAACGCACATTGCCTTGTCCATGCCGTGGGACTGCTGGTGTGAATGAGCTCTGCAGTGTACAGATGAAAGCAAAGTTGGCTGTGATAATGTTAAAGTATATCTAAAGGCAAAACTTTTTTTTAGTTTTGAATGGAGTGGAGAGGGATTAGAACACCTGTCAGTTTTTTTGCTGTCTGTGTCACTATTGTGGAGATTCACCCTCTGTATTTGTCCTGTTTGCCATATCATTGAGCGTAAAAGAAAATCACAAATTTTGGGTTGTCCCCAGAAAAGTAATAGAGGGGAAATCTTCCAGTGGGCACAAACCCAAGGGATTCTCTTAAGTTGCAGGGATTTCCTCTCACTTCCTGTTCTAGCTATGGGACAGGAAGTGAAGGTAAATCTTCCCAATGGGACACAGATGACAAAAATAAACTTTTCAGAGGTTGTACAGTGGTGGCCAAAAATTTTGAGAATGACACAAATATTAATTTTCACAAAGTCTGCTATCTCAGTTTTTATGATGGCAAATTGCATATAATCCAGAATGTTATAAAGAGTGATCAAATGAATTGCAATTTAAAAAACATTTTCACTGCATTTGTGAAGAAGGCTTCAGGGAACCCAAGAAAGTCCTGCAAGCGCCAGGACCGTCTCCTACAGTTGACTCAGCTGCGGGATCGGGGCACCACCAGTGCAGAGCTTGCTCAGGAATGGCAGCAGGCAGGTGTGAGTGCATCTGCACGCACAGTGGGGAGACTTTTGGAGGGTGGCCTGGTGTCAAGAAGGGCAGCAAAGAAGCCACTTCAGGAAAAACATGAGGGACAGACTGATATTCTGCAAAAGGTCCAGGGATTGGACTGCTGAGGACTGGGGTAAAGTCATTTTCTCTGACGAATGCCCTTTCCAATTGTTTGGGAAATCTGAAAAAAACCTTGTCTGGAGAAGAAAATTTAGGCGCAACCAGCAGTCCTGTGTCACGCCAACAGTAAAGCATCCTGAGACCATTCATGTGTGGGGGTACTCCTCGGCCAAGGAAGCGGCTCACTCACAGCCATGACTAAAGAATAGTACAAAAACATCCTCTGAGAGCAACTTCTCCCAACCATCCAAGAACAGTTTGCACAGATACAATGCCTTTTCCAGAATGATGGAGCACCTTGCTATAAGGCAAAAGTGATAACGAAGTGGCTTGGGGAACAAAACATCAAAATTTTTAGTTCATTGCCAGAAAATTTCCCAGGCCTTGCATCATTTGTCAAAATGTGTCCCTCTTATCCTGGCACTGTGCACGGACCTTATTCCAGCGCTGCACACGGTACTGCCTTACCATGCTTTGTGGTATTGCAGTGCATAAAGGTTTTGAGCTGCATGAATTGGGGTTCCTTTCAAAATGAATGCACCTTAGTGTGCTAACTCACATAACGTTTCTGCAGCACTGGAAAAGTGTGAGTGATCCATACTTATTCTAGTGACCACTTACACCAGACATAAAGTAAGTGTAAATCCACATTTTTAGCATTGTCCTAAGAGCAAGAGATGAGGGTCCATTTTTCGATCATGACAAATGATCAATGTTCATTTTGGAGATATTTCCTCTCGCATTTTGTTGTGGTCTCTAAGACGGGAAGTCTAACTAGCAGGGTACAGACAACAGAAAAATGACTAAGTATACCGAACCCTGTCCAAAAAAAAGTTTTGAATGTACGTACACTTTAAGTTTTTTTTAATACAAAATAATACCAAAGCTGGCCATGGACAGATCAAAATTTGGTCAGTTCAGCAGGGACTGGTTAAATTTCGATCAGTGTGTGGCCATCCCTACTCAACAAAAGTCAACCTTTTGATCAACTTCTGTCAAAAGGGGAATGTTGGAAAATTTTCTCGATCAGCGGTTGCAGCTGCTGGTAAGTGAATTCAGAGAGCAGCTGGTGCTGCTCTCAGGATACTTTGGGGGAATTTACTAAAACTGGAGAGTGCAAAATCTGGTGCCGCTCTGCACAGAAACCAATCAGCTTTCAGGTTTTATTGTCAAAGCTCAATAAAACAAGCTGAATTGAGAATCTGATTGGCTACCATATACAACTGCACCAGATTCTGAGTGCTGCAGCTTTAGTAACCCCCCCCCCCCCCATGTCCCGGTGGGGAGAATTCCTCCACCCATTTAGTTTGTGGCTGAATAAAAAAAACAGTCTTAAACCAGCTTCACATACTGGAGGAAGTCAGCTCTGGCATGATATTGGTCTCCTGCTGTTCCCTTCACTTAGATTGGGAGAAGGAGGGCCATAGCTAGAAAGCTCTCATTTCATTAGAGCTTTCAATTTGTATTTTTTATTTTGGTGATTTTGACCTACATGATAATGACATTCTGAGGAGGAGTAGTGGTCATACTCTTGTAGAGAGGTACCTTTTAAACCGAACGCAAATAAGAGCGTGTTTTATGAATTTTCATTGAGTTTGGCAAGTGAGAATTACCAGGATGACATTGGCCTTTTCTCTTAGGGATGGCTGTTTGTCCAATATTCTCTCCTTGTCTTAGCATAGCAGACACTCATAAAACTGTCAAATGCCAAAGCTGCTGTCAGGATTGTGTGAAAAAAGCTAAAGGCTTTGTAAAAAAAATAGATTTTCCTCTCCTTCATTATCCCAGAGAGAGCATTTATCATTGGCACTAGGCAAAAAAGCAAAGAGAGCCTTTATAAGGGCTCTTTCACACGGGGCAGATCAGTCATGATCCGCCCCGTGAACATCCGCTTGCTCAGCGGGGATCGCTCCGCCGATCCCCGCTGAGCAGGAAGATGACAGGTGCATCGCTGCACACTGTGCAGCGACGGACCTGTCAGAGCGCCGCTCTCCCCTATGGGGGGATCGGATGATGACGGTCCGTAGTGTCCGTCGTCATCCGATCCGAAAACGGAGGGAAAAGTAGCTTTTTCCTCCGTTACACTTTTCGGATCGGAGCGGGTCGGATGTCAGCGGACATGTCACCGCTGACATCCGACGCTCCATAGGGATGAATGTATGTCCGTTTTTCATCCGGAAGGATGAAAAACGGACATACGGATCCCTCATGTGAAAGAGGCCTTAGGGTGTATAGTCAATTGGTGAGCCTACAATCTTCCAAAAAAGTGTTCCAAAAATTATTCATGCATCATCTGAACTTTCCCTCTAAAATAAATTGTCTTTTAATAATCTTAAAATGTGCTGCTAAAATAAAACAAAATAACATAAATAGAACAGCAATACAAATCCTTTAAAGCTGTATCAATAATCCCAATAATTACATGTTCACAGTTATCAATGTCCAATCATATCCTCCAAAAAAGTGTTGCAAAAATGATTTATGCATCAGAAATGTATAGACTTACCAAATGCTGTGAGCCACAATAGTTTATGGTAAAAATGTGCCTAACAGCATCAATCCACATAATATGGCACACTCTCTCCACCATACTTCTGCCTAGGCCATCTTTCACTAGGACATTAAAGACAAAAAAAATCTTCCATTGTGTGAAACCACAACCAACTAATCAAACAATAAGAATCAAACCCACAGTGAAGTGTTATATTGGCATTACAATAATGTACTTAATTAAATCAAATGTACTCCGCCCCTACGGTGTCTTCAGTGCAGTATATATTAAAAACTGAAGTGCCCAAATGTGCTCCAATGGTAAATTCACCTAGATATGCCCATACCAGTTGTAAATGGACTCACCAGATATGATACACCACTACAGCTAATGGTCAAATAGAGCTTAATGGAATTGGTTCATATACATATAACATATAGAGTATCTCTTCTCCATGTACATGTTAACTAAATGGAAAATCGCTCATGAGAGAGTCCAAGGGGGAAAGCTGTGAACCAATTGCATCAAGCACTATTTGACCATGTAGTGACCTATCATATCTGCTGCACCAAAGACTCCATTGAAGGGGAATACATTTGATTTAGTTAAATATTAATTTATTGTAGTGCTATTATAGCACTTTTCACTGTGATTGTGGATTTGTACTATAGAAGATCTTTTTGTCTCTTTTGCATTAATGTCCTACTGAGAGAGAACCCAGGCAGAGGTGTTGTGGAGGGAGTACCATGCAATGTGGATTGATGACATTAAGCTTGCAGTATATGAGCCATTATATAAAAATTAGCAAAGTGCAGTACTAAATAACCAAAATTCTATAAAAGTGCGAATATCAAGTACAAAAAAATGAATCACATTACAAAAGGAAATTTTATAAGTCCAATGAGTTATCAGAAAGCCATATACAGAGTCCGCAAACAATATGTATAGCGAACATGAAGAATCTTCATAACTTGCAGTGAAATACATGATATGCTAAAAGAGAATGGCGTGCTATCACTCCAAAAGTGGAAGGTGTGCCCCAGCCAGAAGAATTTTTACAGCTCTTTAGGCTGGCCATAGATGGTTCGAATCTTGCCGGTTCAGCAGGAATCAACAACTTGGCTACAACCAGTCTGCTGGATTCACTTTTGATTATTACTTGCTATAGCCGCTATTAATAATCACTCTCTTCTCCCAGCATGGATAGCTTCCCCCACCTACCCCTGCCGGGAGCAGACAATTGCTCACAGGAGAGATTGCCCTGTCAGCACTGTCTGTGTTGATGGGGGAATCGTGCAAATTTCTTTCTTGCAACCCGTGGTTGCAGAGAAATTCGCAGCATCTATGGCCTGCCTTACCAGAAAATATTGACCTCTGTATTACAGATGGTCAAACAGCTCTCAAAAAGTTGGTCTCCCTTCTACCTGTGAGCTTCTTCCGCCAGGGCATATATGGGATGTAACACTGGATTTGCTCAAAAATAAGATATAGAGAACACTCTCATAATGTAAAACTTTGTAGCATAAGTGTATTAGGAATGTGGGAATACACTCACATTTAAACTTGAGCCAAAGCAAGATTCACAAGCATATCAGAGTTGATATGGCATTTCTACGGGCCTCACAGAGTCCCAGCTGTCATTTAACTATTGCATGCATGATGATGTCACCGTCGTAGACCCCACCCTATATGTTTTATCACAGATGACGTTGTCTGGGGGAAGGGCAGAAAGACAGCTCATCATGCACTGGTATTATAAATAGAGCCGTGGTGCCATGTTAAGTAATGGTTGCAATGCCCTTAATTCATTTTCATGTAGCACTAACTCACGGTGGAGCTGCTGGTTTAAGCAGGTCTGTTACCTTCACCTTGCTTCCCTTGGTTTTACTGGCACCGGGTCTAGGGGTTCCGTTGAGTTTACTTCTGGACGACACACGCACCAACACTGGAGTACATTTTCAATGCTTTATTGAACAAACAAACTTTAGGAAGTAGCAGGAAAGAGGCGGAAAAGGAAACTTTCAGGAGAAACTCAAATATCTTCTTGTAGAATCTTAGCGACAAATGTCCTGGTAGAATTCAGATAACTAGGTGGAATGCGCTCCCCTCGTGGGACACACTTCCTTGCTCGTCTGGATAGGCCTCTCTCACCGGTCTAGCAGCCAGTACACAGCACAAATGAAAAGTCTCTGCCACAGACTCAATTGGGGGGTAAATCCGTACGATCCTCTGTCACAGGATGTATCAGATTTTCTCTGCAGTGAAAGTCAGTCACAGTGCCTGAACCTTTAAGCCGAACCGGCAACACTATGCTGTATGGTTACTTCTCTTGGATACGTCCTTCGACCGAGTCACCGGGCCCCTCTATAGACCAGCGCGCCGCGTGATCTCTCCAGGACGGGTCCTCCCCTGGGATCTCCTCGGCCGCCCAGCTTCGTCACACAGGACCGACAGCTCAGGACCATTCCTCGGCCGCGGTGGTAGGCCCCAGACACGCCTCTGGGCCCACCCCTGCACCGCTGTATCGTGGGTATATATATATATATACGATTGGAGGACCACGAGGTACTTCTTAACGCTTACCTGTCGGCCAGGAGGGCCAGCAGGTGGCTGTAAGAAAAACCCAAGAACATGGTGTCTGTCCCATAAATACCCTCTACCCAGAATGCAACGTGGAGGGCCACCTCCACCGAGCTTGTCTCCGAGACAGAGGAGCATCTATACACTTCGACACATTGCCTTTCCAACACTGACCAGTGGTAACAGCGACACCCACCGGTCAGCACGGAAGAACACACAACGTCAGCCAAGCTGGAACAGAGGCGAACTTTTAACCTTCCTAACACACTATTTACTAAATTTACCTAATCTGCGGTAGATTGTAAATCTACCAGCGCTACACTCATATAGGGACGGAAGCAGTGCCACCAAAAGACTAGAGGCTAACTGCTCTAATAATTATTAAAGCCTATAGGTAAAACAGGACAATGGAATATAAACCGTCATCTAGCACCACTTATGGATAAAAATCAGGAAACAAAATAATAAAGTCAATATTCTATAAAAAAACCATCTAGCGCCAAATTGTATGTAATCTAGGAAAAGGAATGAATGTTCCCTTCCAAAAAATTTTATTTAAAATACAATAAAAATATATATTTAAAAATTCTCCTTATATAGGGGAAAAAATGCAGATAGATTTTAAGACAGATATTTGAAAGGCCGTAGGAATGCCATTAACTATAGTGATTGACTGCTTTTGGTAAGTCTATCCTTTTCAGATGCATAAATAATATTTGGAGCACTTTTATGGAGGATACAATTGGATATTGATGACTTGTGGACATTTAATTATTGGCATTATTAATACATATTTAACTTTGACTTTTATTACTCAGATTATTTACCAAAGTTAGTTTTATTTTAGGAGCACGGTGCACTTTAAAATTCTTTAAAAAAAAACATGGGGTTATTTATTGAAACTGGAGAGTGCAAAATCTGGAGCAGATCTGCATAGAAACCAATCAGCTTCCAGATTGTATTGCCAAAGCTTAGTTGACAAAACTAAAGTTAAAAGCTGATTGGCTACCATGCACAGCTGTACCAGTTTCTGAGTGTGTCTGTTTTAGTAAATCTTCCCCATAGTTTGTCCTTCAGAGGTGAAGCTAACAATTTAATAAAAAGGAGAGTATTATAAATACTTATTTGTTAAAGGTTCTCCTTAAGGTCATGGCAGTAAACAAGCCCATGCTCCTGTGTGAAGATGACTCGAATGCTAAAACAATTTTTTGCTTTCCTATGTAAATTAAATCTTTCACAATATGCATGGCTCAAAATAAAAATGTCAGGTACCAGCTAGTGTTCTTTAAAAATAAAAAAAAGTTTTTTTCCTGATTAGGAGACTTGGAGGTCATCACAGTATTGTGTAATACATTCCACCTATTGTCTGATAACCTAATAAACTAAGGGGAGACGTCCGCATCCCACAAATATACATAGTACGATCCTTAATAATTTTATTACTGCCGAGTGATAAGACTCATTACAACTAATACATTGAAGAGCCTTCTCTTTGAAAGCTTTTCTTTGAATGGACTTGAATAACACCCGAGGATCAAAAGATTTTTAAGGAACACATTTTTCTTGTTAATATCAATTCTTTGTTCATGCACTTTGCTCAAGACATTTGGAAGAACTGGCATTTTCTACAGGGGAGGGATAGAAGGCTTTCTGATGCCTAATGCCGCGTACACACGAGCGGACATTACGGCGGACTTTGCCCAGCGGACTTTTCGACGTACTTTCCGACGGACTTTGTGAATGAACGGACTTGCCTACACACAATCCACCAAAGTCCGTCGAATTCGTACGTGATGACGTACGACCGGACTAAAACAAGGAAGTTCATAGCCAGTAGCCAATAGCTGCCCTAGCGTGGCTTTTTGTCCGTCGAACTAGCATACAGACGGCGGACTTTTCGACCGGACTCGATTTCAACGGATAAATTTAAAACAAGTTTTAAATCTAATTCCGTCCAACTTTTGAGAAAACAAAGTCCGCTGGAGCCCACACACATCGAATTGTCCGACGAAATCCAGTCCGCCGGGCAAAGTCCGCCGTAATGTCCGCTCGTGTGTACGCGGCATTAGACACTTTCTAAATGTCATTCCGTTTAATTCCTTTATAAGTTATACACATTTGTTTCATATAAAGGAAAACTATTATTTATTTCTTTTGAGTTGTAGCTATGTGGAGGGATTTTTGGTAACCTTTTCCTTTCTGGCTATGGTATATGTTTCATGTAATCAGATATTTTTCAATATTTAATTTTCAGGAGGGATTTTAAGGCGATTAGAAAACTATATTAGATGTGCAAACTTCTATTAGTGCAAACTGCATCCTTGCTGCAAGAAAAACAGTTACAACTCAGGCTAGCCACAGACATAATAGGTGATAAGAAGATTCTACTGAGGACACTATCTTAATTTAAAATATTTGTTGCAATAAATTGCAGTTAAGCATGCAAATAAGTCCCTAACTTCAGCCTTATTCTGGTAACCAATATTGTTTGTTTAAGAAATTCCACATTGGTTGATCTTTTTTTTTTTTTTTCTTCCTAAAATTGGTTAGCCAGGGGGTGTCTTTAGACCTGAAGAGTGCTTACAAATAGGAGATTGCCTCCCAATCTGTTATTCGTCAAAGCAGCGAATTCTCATGTTATGTCTGTAGGTAGTCTATTGGAAGAGACCATATCAACTGAGGATGAAAAGTCATTCCAGCAATTCAGTTTTTCCCACACGGAAGTTTTGCTACAAGGTATCGGTGAAAGTCTATAGACTTATGAACATTTTCCTTTCAAGCACCTAAATCCAAAAAAAAACACACATCAACTGTAATGTAGTGCAGCTCACTAGTCCTTAGTTGGGGTTCATGCATCAGTTTATTTTTTCGAGACTTTTTTCTTTGCTACTCAGTGATTCTGAGAATAACATACTTCCTGTTCCAATGCTCTCTCCTTCACTGTATCCATGAAGGGACCCTTAGGCATGGTGCAAATTTCTTTCCTGCAACCACGGGTTGCAGAAAGAAATTTGCATGATTCCCCCATCAACGCACAGTGTTGACAGGGGAATCCCATCTGCCGAGCCATTGTCTGCTCCCAGCGGGGGAAGCCATTGCCTCCAGGAGAAGACAGTGAAGACGGCTGCTATAGCTGCTAGTGATAATTGCAATAGAATCCGGGTGGCTGGTTGTACCCAAGTTGATAGATTGATACATTCAGCCTGCCTATTAACGAACCCTGTATGACCAGCCATAGTCTTTAAATATGTCAGCCTTTTTTTTATCTTCATCACTTTAGAGCTGAAGGGATTAGTAGTTTACATAAGAAAGATATGGATGTTTGTGCTTTCTGTTCAGCCCACAGGAGGAGACAAGGACACTGCATTTCTGGCACTATTTTCTGTACTGGCTGAAGTTATTCTTAGTCTAACCACTTGCCGACCGCCTAACGACTATATACGTCAACACAATGGCACGGGCAGGCAAAATCACGTACCTGGTACGTGATTGCCTTCCCGCGGGCGGGGGGTCCGATCGGAACCCCCTGGTGCCAGCGGCGGTCGGCTTGTGACTGGGAGCGTTTAGAGATGAGTGGAGGCCATCCGATCGTGGCCCCCCCCTCGCGATAGCTCCCAGCCAATGATAATCATCCCCTGCCTCTGTGTAGTACACAGAGGCAGAGGATGTGATGTCATCTCTCCTCGGCTTGGCAGTTTCCGTTCCGGCGCCGAGGAGAGAAGACATGTGAGTGCACCAACACACACACACACACAGTAGAACATGCCAGGCACACTTTACACCCCAACCCCCCCGATCCCCCCCAATCACTCCTCCCCCCCCCCCTGTCACACTGACACCAAGCAGTTTTTTTTTTTTTCCTGATTACTGCATGGTGTCAGTTTGTGACAGTCAGAAGTGGTAGGGCAGTTAGTATTAGCCCCCTGTAGGTCTAGGATACCCCCCTAACCCCCCCTAATAACGTTTTAACCCCTTGATCACCCCGTCGCCAGTGTCACTAAGTGATCATTTTTCTGATTGCTGTATTAGTGTCACTGGTGACGCTAGTTAGGGACGTAAATATTTAGGTTCGCCGTCAGCGTTTTATAGCGACAGGGACCCCCATATACTACCTAATAAATGTTTTAACCCCTTGATTGCCCCCTAGTTAACCCTTTCACCACTGATCACCATATAACTGTTACGGGTGACGCTGGTTAGTTCGTTTATTTTTTTATAGTGTCAGGGCACCCGCCGTTTATTACCGAATAAAGGTTTAGCCTCCTGATCACCCGGCGGTGATATGCGTCGCCCCAGGCAGCGTCAGATTAGCGCCAGTACCGCTAACACCCACGCACGCAGCATATGCCTCCCTTAGTGGTATAGTATCTGAACGCATCAATATCTGATCCGATCAGATCTATACTAGCGTCCCCAGCAGTTTAGGGTTCCCAAAAACGCAGTGTTAGTGGGATCAGCCCAGATACCTGCTAGCACCTGCGTTTTGCCCCTCCTCCCGGCCCAGCTCAGCCCACCCAAATGCAGTATCGATTGATCACTGTCACTTACAAAACACTAAACGCATAACTGCAGCGTTCGCAGAGTCAGGCCTGATCCCTGCGATCGCTAACAGTTTTTTTGGTAGCATTTTGGTGAACTGGTAAGCACCAGCCCCAAGCAGCGTCAGGTTAGCGCCAGTAGCGCTAACACCCACGCACGCACTGTACACCTCCCTTAGTGGTATAGTATCTGAACGGATAAATATCTGATCCGATCAGATCTATACTAGCGTCCCCAGCAGTTTAGGGTTCCCAAAAACGCAGTGTTAGCGGGATCAGCCCAGATACCTGCTAGCACCTGCGTTTTGCCCCTCCGCCTGGCCCAGCTCAGCCCACCCAAATGCAGTATTGAGCGATCACATAACTGCAGCGTTTGCAGAGTCAGGCCTGATTCCTGCGATCGCTAACAGTTTTTTTGGTAGCGTTTTGGTGTACTGGCAAGCGCCAGCAGCCTTAGTACACCCCAGTCGTAGTCAAACCAGCACTGCAGTAACACGTGGTGACGTGGCGAGTCCCATAAGTGCAGTTCAAGCTGGTGAGGTGGCAAGCACAAGTAGTGTCCCGCTGCCACCAAGAAGAAGACAAACAGGCCTGTCGTGCCCATAGTGCCCTTCCTGCTGCATTCGCCAATCCTAATTGGGAACCCACCACTTCTGCAGCGCCCGTACTTCCCCCATTCACATCCCCAACCAAATGCAGTCGGCTGCATGAGAGGCATTTTCTTTATGTCCTCCCAAGTACCCCTACCCAGCGAACCCCCCCAAAAAAGATGTTGTGTCTGCAGCAAGCGCGGATGTAGGCGTGACACCCGCTATTATTGTCCCTCCTGTCCTGACAATCCTGGTCTTTGCATTGGTGAATGTTTTGAACGCTACCATTCACTAGTTGAGTATTAGCGTAGGGTACAGCATTGCACAGACTAGGCACACTTTCACAGGGTCTCCCAAGATGCCATCGCATTTTGAGAGACCCGAACCTGGAACCGGTTACAGTTATAAAAGTTAGTTACAAAAAAAAGTGTAAAAAAAAATAAATATATAAAATAAAAAAAAAATAGTTGTTGTTTTATTGTTCTCTCTCTCTATTCTCTCTCTATTGTTCTGCTCTTTTTTACTGTATTCTATTCTGCAATGTTTTATTGTTCTTATGTTCTATCCTGTTTGCTTTTCAGGTATGCAATTTTTTATACTTTACCGTTTACTGTGTTTTATTGTTAACCATTTTTTTGTCTTCAGGTACGCCATTCACGACTTTGAGTGGTTATACCAGAATGATGCCTGCAGGTTTAGGTATCATCTTGGTATCATTCTTTTCAGCCAGCGGTCGGCTTTCATGTAAAAGCAATCCTAGCAGCTAATTAGCCTCTAGACTGCTTTTACAAGCAGTGGGAGGGAATCCCCCCCCACCGTCTTCCGTGTTTTTCTCTGGCTCTCCTGTCTCAACAGGGAACCTGAGAATGCAGCCGGTGATTCAGCCAGCTGACCATAGAGCTGATCAGAAACCAGAGTGGCTCCAAACATCTCTATGGCCTAAGAAACCGGAAGCTACAAGCATTTCATGACTTAGATTTCGCCGGATGTAAACAGCGCCATTGGGAAATTGGGAAAGCATTTTATCACACTGATCTTGGTGTAGTCAGATGCTTTGAGGGTAGAGGAGAGATCTTGGGTCTAATAGACCCCAATTTTTTTCAAAAAAGAGTACCTGTCACTACCTATTGCTATCATAGGGGATATTTACATTCCCTGAGATAACAATAAAAATGATTAAAAAAAAATGAAAGGAACAGTTTAAAAATAAGATAAAAAAGCAAAAAAATAATAAAGAAAAAAAAAAAAAAAAAAGCACCCCTGTCGCCCCCTGCTCTCGCGCTAAGGCGAACACAAGCGGCGGTCTGTCGTCAAATGTAAACAGCAATTGCACCATGCATGTGAGGTATCACTGCGAAGGTCAGATCGAGGGCAGTAATTTTAGCAGTAGACCTCCTCCATAAATCTAAAGTGGTAACCTGTAAAGGCTTTTAAAGGCTTTTAAAAATGTATTTATTTTGTTGCCACTGCACGTTTGTGCGCAATTGTAAAGCATGTCATGTTTGGTATCCATGTACTTGGCCTAAGACCATCTTTTTTATTTCATCAAACATTTGGGCAATATAGTGTGTTTTAGTGCATTAAAATTTAAAAAAGTGTGTTATTTCCCCAAAAAATGCGTTTGAAAAATCGCTGCGCAAATACTGTGTGAAAAAAAAATTTAAACACCCACCATTTTAATCTGTAGGGAATTTGCTTTAAAAAAATATATAATGTTTGGGGGTTCAAAGTAATTTTCTTGCAAAAAAAATAATTTTTTCATGTAAACAAAAAGTGTCAGAAAGGGCTTTGTCTTCAAGTGGTTAGAAGAGTGGGTGATGTGTGACATAAGCTTCTAAATGTTGTGCATAAAATGCCAGGACAGTTCAAAACCCCCCAAATGACCCCATTTTGGAAAGTAGACACCCCAAGTTATTTGCTGAGAGTCATGTCGAGTCCATGGAATATTTTATATTGTGACACAAGTTGCGGGAAAGAGACAAATTTTTATTTTTTTTTGCACAAAGTTGTCACTAAATGATATATTGCTCAAACATGCCATGGGAATATGTGAAATTACACCCCAAAATACATTCTGTTGCTTCTCCTGAGTACGGGGATACCACATGTGTGAGACTTTTTGGGAGCCTAGCCGCGTACGGGACCCCGAAAACCAAGCGCTGCCTTCAGGCTTTCTAAGGGCGTAAATTTTTGATTTCACTCTTCACTGCCTTTCACAGTTTCGGAGGCCATGGAATGCCCAGGTGGCACAAAATCCCCCCAAATGACCCCATTTTGGACAGTAGACACCCCAAGCTATTTGCTGAGAGGTATAGTGAGTATTTTGCAGACCTTACTTTTTGTCACAAAGTTTTGAAAATTGAAAAAAAAAAAAAAAGTTTTTTTCTTGTCTTTCTTCATTTTCAAAAACAAATGAGAGCTGCAAAACAACTCACCATGCCTCTCAGCAAATAGCTTGGGGTGTCTACTTTCCAAAATGGGGTCATTTGGGGGGGGGGGGGTTGTGCCACCTGGGCATTCCATGGCCTCCGAAACTGTGATAGGCAGTGAAGAGTGAAATCAAAAATTTACACCCTTAGAAATCCTGGAGGCGGTGATTGGTTTTCGGGGCCCCGTACGCGGCTAGGCTCCCAAAAAGTCCCACACATGTGGTATCCCCATACTCAGGAGAAGCAGCTAAATGTATTTTGGGGTGCAATTCCACATATGCCCATGGCCTGTGTGAGCAATATATCATTTAGTGACAACTTTGTGCAAAAAAAAAAAAAAAAAAATTCTCACTTTCCTGCAACTTGTGTCAAAATATAAAATATTCCACGGACTCAACATGCCTCTCAGCAAATAGCTTGGGGTGTCTACTTTCCAAAATGGGGTCATTTGGAGGGGTTTTGTGCCATCTGGGCATTTTATGGCCTTCAAAACTGTGATAGGCAGTGAGGAGTGAAATCAAAAATTTACGCCCTTAGAAATCCTGAAGACGGTGATTGGTTTTCGGGGCCCCGTACGCGGCTAGGCTCCCAAAAAGTCCCACACATGTGGTATCCCTGTACTCAGGAGAAGCAGCTGAATGGCCTGTGTGAGCAATATATCATTTAATGACAACTTTTTGTATTTTTTTTTTTTTGTCATTATTCAATCACTTGGGACAAAAAAAATTAATATTCAATGGGCTCAACATGCCTCTCAGCAATTTCCTTGGGGTGTCTACTTTCCAAAATGGGGTCATTTGGGGGGGGGGGGTTGTACTGCCCTGCCATTTTAGCACCTCAAGAAATGACATAGGCAGTCATAAACTAAAAGCTGTGTAAGTTCTAGAAAATGTACCCTAGCTTGTAGACGCTATAACTTTTGCGCAAACCAATAAATATACGCTTATTCAGTTTTTTCTTTTACCAAAGACATGTGGCCGAATACATTTTGGCCTAAATGTATGACTAAAATTTAGTTTATTGGATTTTTTTATAACAAAAAGTAGAAAATATCATTTTTTTTCAAAATTTTCGGTCTTTTTCCATTTATAGCGCAAAAAATAAAAACCACAGAGGTGATCAAATACCATCAAAAAAAGCTCTATTTGTGGGAAGAAAAGGACGCAAATTTTGTTTGGGTACAGCATTGCATGACCGCGCAATTAGCAGTTAAAGCGACGCAGTGCCAAATTGGAAAAAGTCCTCTGGTCTTTAGGCAGCCAAATGGTCCGGGGCTGAAGTGGTTAAGCTTCTTCTACACTTCCTATCAATTATGGCAAATGGCAACTAATAGGGGTGTTGTATAATTGACCATATAGGCTGCAAGCGCTTACCTCTACCTTTATTGTACAGCTCTTCAAAACACTGTATCAGTCCCAGGTGTAGGTTTTGCAAACATGGACTTATATCTCTATAGTATTAAATAGACTTACTGATGAAATAAATTGAATTCCTTACTTTTTCCACGGGGAATGATTTTACAACTGGGTCATGGGTCTCCAGACAATTGTAGTCCAGATTTCTATGACCAACAACAATATTTTAATGAATGGGCAGAGAACAGAACATGCTTGAACTGCATAAACCATTGTGGAAAATTCCCAGGTTGGATCTCATTTAAAAAAAAGTCGAAAATAATTGCACCCAGCAATGAATGAACTGTTTCCCAGGTTTAGAAGGGCTTTCAGGTTTCCCTTTTTTAAACCTTCATGGTCCATGGTATGGTCACTATTCTCTTTATGAATGTAAGATTCATTTTTGTGTGTATTAAAATAGAGATATTGGCTCATGTGGGTATTATCTAAATCCCCTTTCATCATTTTGTCTGAATGGCTTTCAGGTTTCCTTTTCTTAATCTATATGGTCCATGATATGATTCATATTCTCTTTATGAATATAGGATTTTCTTTGGTGTGTATCAAAATAGAGATTTTGGCTCATATGGGTATTATCTAAGTCCCTCTCATCATTTCCCTTAAGAGGTGGTAACACACATATTCGGATATGCCTCAATATAACTTTAATGAATCAGCAGGTATCTTTGATGACTCTCATTTTTTTCCTAGGATATGGGGGGAAGGGGATCTGCACATGGAAGTATTGACACATCCATGACTTTGATTTATGGCTTACTGACTGTGTGCAATACCCTGTGGGTGCTTCTGTGCTGTGTCCTGACTTTTTTTGAAGGAGTGATTGTTATATTAGATATTAAATATATTTTAACATTTGAAAAGCAATCCTGAATGAACTTTGTTTTGGTAAAAACATTTTTGAAAACAGAAGTGGCCATTGGTAACCAAACTGACCTGAGTAGCTACTATGGATAACAAGGGACTAAATCGCTTAAACCAATTAAATAACTAAATCAGTTAGAAACTACAAAATGTTAACATTGTCTTCTCTGAGATGCCGGGGCAAGGTGGGCTCTGCCCGCCGACCATACCTATATTGGTAAGAGGGCTTCTCTATGCACCTGTGAAAGCCACTAACATAACACTGGGGCTTTTGGCAAATGAAAGTATATGTAAACCCTGTCACTAAAATATAATTTAAGATTTGACATGTTCATAGTATTTCAAAAGTATTTTACAAATATTTTTAAAGCTACAGCACTTAAATAGCACCAGGTAATCATGCCATGAACGTCTTTGTGCAGGTGCTTCTTGCTATAGGGTGCCCTCAATTTATTCCTTTCAGCTGTGTGCAGCCGTTGTCACCCTGTCACAAAGGATTCTGATGGATACTACAAGTGGCCACTTCACACTAGATTCTTAAGGAGAATACAAGTGGCCATTGCATACTGGATTCTGATGGAGACCACAAGTAGCCATTTCACATTGGATTCTGATGGAGAATATAAGTGGCTGTTTCCCACAAGATTCTTATAAAGAATTCAAGTGGCCATTTCACACTGGATTCTGATGGAGAATAGAAGTGGCCGTTTCACATCGGATTCGGATGGAGAATACAAGTGACCGTTTCACACTGGATTCTGGTGGAGAATACAAGTGGCCGTTTCACACTGGATTCTAATGGAGAATACAAGTGCCCGTTTCACACTGGATGCCGATGGAGAATACAAGTGGCTATTTCACAATGGATTCTGATGAAGAATACAGGTGACCAATACAGGTGGCCATTTCACATTGCATTTTGATGGAGAATACAAGTGGATGTTTCACACTGGATTCTGATGGAGAATACAAGTGTAGCTCCCTCTAGCTAGTGTGCTAGATGTAAATAGGTTTAGTTGTTAGCGTAGGAAAATGTATGTTTGACTCAAGGCTGGATGACTCATCATGACAGTTATTCTGGTGCTTCCCCCTGTTCTCTGGAACATAGTGGGTGGAAGCTAGGAGAGGCTGTTAATGAGGACCTCAGCCAATCCCCAGTAAAGGGCTGGCAGGGGGCAGGCCATCTCATAAATAAGCATGAATCATGCCAGCAGGGGCGGTCGGATGGAGTGCTGAGGAAGCTGTTGGTGGCCCTTGAGGGTGCCCCCTAGTCTGGGGGATGACCTTGGGCCAGGGGCTCGGATGCTGGAAGATTCCCCCTAAAACACACAGAGGAAACCCTTCCTGAAGGCACAGGAGCAAGTTGAGAGGACAACAGGAGCAGGTCAGCACGTCTAGGAGACCTCCTGAGGGTCAGATGGGTGGGCTGGTGAGTGTCGGTCTAGAGGACTATGGGGAGAAGTTAGCCTGGAGGGTTAGTGAAAGGGGCAGCTGCAGCCAGGTGGGTTGGCAGTGCCTGAATCAGTGGTGCTAGGACCAATAGCCAGAGGAGGAATGTAAGCTGGACACTGAACTTTTGATACACAACCAAGGGGCCTTGGGTTCCTGCCTGTAATGGGCTATTGCTTTCATCCATCTGTGTGTTGTGTGTTTGTCAGGCATTTGTCAGACATTTGCAATGTACCAGCTGGGTTCTGCAAGCGAGTGCTGGAGGAAGAAGGGGAGCGGTGTATAGAGACTGTATATAGAGTCTGTAAATAGGAAGAGTTGACCCTGAAGTTTGTTCTGAAGTCAAGTGGACATCCCATAATCTCCCATCCCTATCCAAGTTATTATCCCTTAATAAACAAAAAACAACAAAGACACAGACTGTTCTCTGACTCAAGAGTGCTGTGAAAATTCGGTGTGCCTGGCTGTGCAGGGTGGGAGATGCCAGTTACTTGTGGTTCCTAGTGGGGTGCACTACACAAATGTGCAGATCTGACGTAGACAGCAAGTGGCCGTTTTACAATGGATTTTGATGGAGAATACAAGTGGCAGCTTCACACTAGATTTTGATGGAGAACACAAGTGTCCGTTCTCACTGAATTCTCATGGAGATAACAAGTGGCTGCTTCACACTGGATTCTGATGGAGACTACAAGTGTTCATTCACACTGAATTCTGATGGAGACTACAAGTGGCTGCTTCAACCTGAATTCTGATGGAGACTACAAGTGGTTGTTTAACACTGGATTCTGATGGAGACTACAAGTGTCCGTTTCATACTGGGTTCTGATGGAGACTACTAGTGGCCGCTTCACACTGAATTATAATGGAAACTGCTAGTGGCCATTTCACACTAGGTTCTAATGGAGACAGACCACAAGTAGCCATTTGAAAAAACATTATGTAGGCATGATCCATTGTTGTCACCATCAGAAAAATGCCATGCAGCTATTGCTGGAGTGCATGCATGTAGAGAGGCTTCAGGGCATCAACAGCACTTTGACAAAACAAAGGATGAAAAAAGTGAACATCTTTATTTTAAAAAAAAAAGTGACAATTGTTTAGGATGCACAGTGCTGTAGCAAACTAAATGTCATTAATTTAGGATTTTCAATCTGACAATTGGTCTTTCAAGTATACGCCAACTGTTAAGTCAGACTGCAAGTTTTTAATACTGAATATTATGATACATTTTCATAGATTCATAGTTACATAGTTAGTCAGGTTTAAAAAAAGACACAAGTCCATCTAGTTCAACCAATTAAAAAAATAAAAATCATGCAATTCCAAATACACAATCCTATACCAACAGTTGATCCAGAGGAAGGCGAAAAATCCCCAGCAAAGCATGCTCCAATTTGCTACAGCAGGGGAAAAAATGTCTTCCTGATCCCTGAGAGGCAATCGGATTTTCCCTGAATCAACTTTAACTGTTAGTACTCAGTTACTGTATATTATGTACATTTAGGAAAGAATCCAGGCCTTTTTTAAAGCAATTTACTGAGCTGGCCAGAACCACCTCTGAAGAGTCTATTCCACATTTTCCCAGCTCATACTGTGAAGTAACCTTTTTGTATTTGGAGATTACATCTCTTTTCCTCTAGACTTTTCCATGCTGACAGAAAGGTCTTAAGCCTATATGCTTCTCTTTGCATATACAGTATAATCTATTACCTTGATAGCCACTTCAACATTGATACAGTGATTGCACAGGTAATGTCTATGTGGTAAAGTTGCTTGTGCAGAGATCAGTATATTGCCAGACTGCCCAAGGCTGATAACTAGATGGGCCCTTTAATGTTAATTTATCTCAAAGGCATTATCCCACCCAATTAACATGATGGCTCAGTTACAGTTTGGATTTCAACTGTCTTCAACAATCTCGTGTTCATGTTCCTTATCCTTAGGCCACACACTCATCGCATTTACGGTATCCCCATGTGGCCATTTACTGGTTTACCCAAAGGCAACCAATTGTGTAAAGCATTGCCTGTTCTAATATTAGTTGTTCCACAAAAATACAGTGATGATACTTGTTGTTCTCTGGGCTGGCAATTTGCCATTAGGGTCTAAACTAGCTGATGCCTCACATATGGGCATTTCCTACAGGGTAGATATATTTACCAGGTGACTTTTGTTTTGGACAACTAATTACACATGATAAAAGTATCACCTTTAAAATAAAGTCCAACAGGTTTATGGGAGCTGCCCTAATGTGTTAATCCTCACGAATAATTTCAGGCATTTAAACAAAAATATTTCAAGTAGAGGTTACCCATTGCAAGTGGAAGTCATTAGATGTTTATTTCACTTTTCTAAACTGCACTGAGTTGGCATCCTTCATTTAATTTTTTTATTTCTTTTTTTCCCTTTAATTTTTTATAGCAAACATCGCATCTTCAACACAACAGCCATACAACACAACAACAGCCATAAAGTATTTGGCAGAAGTATCATGACTTGAATAAAAGAAGATACAATAAAACTATAGTTGAAAGTTATATGAAGTAGGACAGTGGTATTATGTTTTTTTGTACATTAGGTGGGGATGTTGCAGGAATTGATTAAAATATGAAGACACTGGGGTGGATGGAAATAAGCAAAGCTGTGGGTTTTGGAATACAAGATACAGAGTTCAGCTTCATACATTTACCTGAAACGATCTGCATCAAAGGTTGGATTCTAAAAATGAATCCAAATATTTTGGCAAAAACATTCTGGAAATATGATATATGGCAAAGCCAGATATTATGAGAAAGATCTACTAACGGCAAAAATGCTGTTACTTGGTAAGGGAATTTATCCTTAGCTTGGTGAATGAGGTGAAGCTCTGCTGACTTCCATCATCCAATAAAGTGCAAGTAAAAATAATGTATTTTTTATTTTATTTTCCTTGCACGATTGAGCATTCTTTGCAAAGTGAATTTTCACCACATTCATTAAAAGAGATGTATGTTTTTTTTTTAAATCATATTTACTTGGATGCAGCATCGGTCCAATGCTGCATCTGTCCCCCAAAGCCTCTAACACTGAGAACTAACCAACACTTGAGAACACTGGAGGGCTGAGCTGTAGAGGGGGCGGGAGCAGCGAGCTCAGGCTCTCAGCGGCTTGCTAAGAGGCTGAGCTGAGTGCCGGTCCAGGCATGTGGGCAGATCCCGACTACATTGTCACGATCTTGCCCGAGGCTGGTCCATTTCTGTGTGGTCAGCCAATAGTGGGCTTCAGCCGCTGTCTGCTGAAAATGAGTCATAGGAGTGCACTTCTATGATCCACATTAGAAGTACAGCCAGACGAGCTTTGGCTGTTCTTCTACTTTAAGCTAGGGGGAGCATTTCCTTGAAAAATGAAAAGCCTATTTGCCTTTAGTAAATCAACCCCTGTAAAATACTAGTACAATTATTGTATCAGGTTATGTAGTCTTAGATTATTTTGTAAATTGTGCTGGTTACAAGCCATGTTTCTATGTGAGTCAGGCTTGGGCTGCTGTCGAATCGGGCCAAGTTGAGTTTTAGGTAGGGTTGTCCCGATACCGATACTAGTATCGGTATCGGCACCGATACCGAGCATTTGCCCAAGTACTTGTACTCGGGCAAATGCTCCTGATGCTTCCGCCGATACTATGACAGTCAGCGGTGATCGGCGTGTGGGGGAGTTACTAGCTTCCCCCCCGCGGCTTTCAGTGACATACAGCGGTGATCGGTGCTTATAACTTCCCCACGCGATCACCGCTGACTGTCACTGCATCCTCCTCCATGCCCCCTCTGTTCCTCTGTCCCCCTCTCCTCTGTCTCCCTCCGTTCCGTTCCTCTGTCCCCCTCTCCTTATCTGTCCCCCTCCGTTCCGTTCCTCCGTCCCCCTCTCCTTCTCTGTCCCCCTCCGTTCCGTTCCTCCGTTCCTCTGCCTCTCCGCTGTCCCCTCCGTTCCGTTCCTCTGTCCCCCTCTCCTTATCTGTCCCCCTCCGTTCCGTTCCTCCGTTCCTCCGTCCCCCTCTCCTTCTCTGTCCCCCTCCGTTCCGTTCCTCTGCCTCTCCGCTGTCCCCTCCGGTCCGCCGTCCCCCTCCTCCTTCCTTTGTGTATGGACAGAGTCAGCTGACTCTGTCCATTCACATAACTGAAACATTGTAATCTCCTGTGATTACAATGTGTCAGTTTATGAATGGAGAGGAGCCGCTGTCTTCTCTCCATTCATTCTCAGTGCAGCTGAGGCTGCAGAGAAAGGGACTGGGGAATCTCTATCCTCGGTCTCTTTCTCTGTCTCAAGGGGGAGATATCAGGGGTATGTTAAGACCCCTGATATCTCACCAAAGCCCCCCAACAGGGCTGATTAAAAAAAAAAAAAAAAAACATATTGCAAAAATGAATAAAAAAATTATTATTGTAAAAAATAAAAATTGTAAATAAAAAAAAAAAAACACACAGACACCGTTCACCCCTCCCCCCCCCCCCCCCGAAAAAAAAGAAAGCATTGTTAAAAAAAAAAAAAAAAAAAAAAAAACTGTCACGTGACATAAAAAAAAAGTATCGGTAATCGGCGAGTACTTGAAAAAAAGTATCGGTACTTGTACTCGGTCCTAAAAAAGTGGTATCGGGACAACCCTAGTTTTAGGTAATGATTTGTCTAAAGTAGAAAAAAGAGATTTTCTGGGACAAGTCCTTATGCCTGGAGTTGTTCAAGTAGTATATATTCATATATAGGCAGCTGCTTTCAAAAGACCTAGCACGCCACCCATTGGCATTATACAGTTTTCTCCAGAAGACTTTGCTCTGTAGAGACTGTGTAGAGACTTGAGGTTGCAAGAGATAGTGTTGACCACATCATATAGATCAATTGTCAGGGCTCAGGTCTGAACCTACGATCTCTATTGTGTCTGGTGATGTCTCTTCTTGCTGAGCCACCTGAGATGCTGATCCCTGGAACAATCTTTTCTTGTGCCTTGCTCCTCCCATGAACTTCCTATTTAAGCCATTCCTTGCACTTTGCAGATTATTGTGCTCTCTAGGCCAATAGCTCGCTCTTGTCACTCCTTCTGCCGGCCATATCTCCGCTACCACTTGTTACCATTTTTGGCTTGTTCCCTGACTTCTGCTTAATCCCAGCCTGTGACCACTTGTTACCGACCTTTGGCT
This sequence comes from Lithobates septentrionalis, assembly GCA_037952835.1. NCBI lineage: Eukaryota > Metazoa > Chordata > Amphibia > Anura > Ranidae > Lithobates > Lithobates septentrionalis. Next base: position 3,246,150 of record JBBDGP010001201.1, on the reverse strand, counting down.
TGTTTACAGACTACACTTCTGCTTGATCCCTACATGCTTTATATGCTACTGGACCCCAGCTTGCTCACCTCCAGGTGGGGTGATCCTGAGAACCTTGGCCAGGTACCATCACCCAGCAAAACTCACATCTCCACCAGCTAGAGCTCTGGTGAATTACAGTTAGTGCTTAGACTCCACATCTTGAGTGAGCCCCTGTCATTTGCCAGGGTGACCCACTGCTGCACTTATCCAGCTGCTCAGTGGGAGCCTCTCTACTGCTTTAGCTACTGGCCTCTGAACCTGACCCCTGACCATGACATAGATGTTTTGAAATGGTTACGTCTTATGTCGCGTACACACGAGCGGACTTTACGGCAGACTTTGCTCGGCGGACTTTTCAACAGACTTTACGACGGACTTTCTGAATGAACGGACTTGCCTACACACAATCCACCAAAGTCCGTCGAATTCGTACGTGATGACGCACGACCGGACTAAAACAAGGAAGTTCATAGCCAGTAGCCAATAGCTGCCCAAGCGTGGCTTTTTGTCCATCGAACTAGCATACAGACGAGCGGAATTTTCGACCGGACTCGATTTCCACGGATTGATTTAAAACATGTTTCAAATCCAAGTCCGTCCAACTTTTGAGAAAACGAAGTCCGCTGGAGCCCACGCACGATCGAATTGTCTGACGAAATCCAGTCCACCGGGCAAAGTCTGCCGTAAAGTCCGCTCGTGTGTACACGGCATTAAGGGCATTGATGTGTGTATCTCTCTTTAAAATATGTAATTAAAGAGGAAGTAAACCTTGATGGGTTTTACTTCCTCTTTGATCCCCTGCAAAGTAAAAGCATAAAGGGCTAGTATGCATCACATACTAGCCCATTATGTGGCAGTTACCTGCAAACAAAAATGGCAGTTTTATCAGGAGCAGTGATTTTAATAATGCTTAAAGTGAAACAATAAAAATAAAATAATCCTTTAAACAATGTGCCTGGGGGTCCCCATAGTCTGCCTGTAAAGTGGCACATCTTTCTTAAGTTTTTTACTGTGTCGCAGCAAAATGACATTTCTAAAGGAAAAATGTCATTTAAAATTGCTTGCGGCTGTAATGTATTGCCGGATCCCAGCAATATAGATAAAAATCAAAGAAAAAAAATTGGCGTGGGTATCCCCCCCTCATTTGTTTGTTGTGGGTATCCCCACAGTCCATACCAGGCCCTTCGGGTCTGGTATGGATATTAAGGGGAACTCCACGCCATTTTTTTTAATAAAACAGCATGGGGTCCCCCCCAAATCCATACCAGGCCATTTGGGCCCTTCAGCCCCCAAACCATTCACCAACAAAAGTGTCAAAAAGTAAAAGCCACAATACACAGTTTTTGACAATTCCTTTATAAAAATAAAAAGTGCCCCGCGATGTCCATCCATCTTCAATTACAGCGCCAATGGACCTGAAAATAGAAGAAAATACTCTGCCTCTATGGAATGTACTTGCAAATAGAAAAAAACCCCTGAAAATTCTCCGCCTCTATGGGAGGATGTAAAGGTAAGTAAAGGTAATGGACTGGCCAAGCATGTCTCCAGACCTAAACCCTATTGAGCATCTGTGGGGCATCCTCAAATGGAAGGTGGAGGAGCGCAAGGTCTCTAACATCCACCAGCTCTGTGTTGTCATCATGGAGAAGTGGAAGAGGACTCCAGTGGCAACCTGTGAAACTCTGGTGAATTCCATGCCCAAGAGGGTTAAGGCAGTGCTGGAAAATAATGGTGGCCACACAAAATATTGACACTTTAGGCCCAATTTGTACATTTTCACTTAGGGGTGTACTCACTTTTGTTGCCAGTGGTTTAGACATTAATGGCTGTGTGTTGAGTTATTTTGAGGGTACAGCAAATTTACACTGTTATACAAGCTGTACACTCACTACTTTACATTGTAGCAAAGTGTAATTTCTTCAGTATTGTGACATGAAAAGATATAATAAAATATTTACAAAAATGTGAGGGGTGTATGTATGTGTGTGTGTGTGTGTGTGTGTGTGTGTGTATATATATATATATATATATATATATATATATATATATATATACTAAACTGCCGTCACGCCACTAACTAACCTGCCTCTAGCTAACTTCATTCATAACACTTTATATGGCTGCCGTGTTACTGTAAGCAGCCTTATATAGTGTGGGGCGTGGACTTAGCCCCCTGAGCCCTGATTGGCTAAAGGCACCCTGCGTTTGGCCAATCATGGCTCTCACACCAGAGCGCGCTGTGAGTTGCCAAAGCATGCAGGTCAGGTGCATGCTTTGGCCAATCATCAGACATCAATGCACTGAGATCTCGCAGTGCATTATGGGGCGTTCTGTGGCACTTGAACTTGCCGCGAACGCCCCATAAAGTTCGGTATTCGCCGAATGGCTCATCCCTAGTTCTGTATAAGGAGGTTCTCTATTCTATTCTATTTATTAATGTTTCTATTGGTTAAACTAGTTGGATTTGTGTTTTCTTTCATCTGACTAGCTATGTAACTTTGTGTATAGAAGTAAGAAGTCAATGACCTATATATGTGTACTGACACTCAGGCCTACTACTAGCATATTATCTCCATGGAATTCACAAGCACAACTATTACAGGAGAGTAGTCGGCCTTCTCCCCAACAACAGTAAGAAGGATGATTGGATATAATTTGTTGAGGATCTGTTTTTTGACTTGATGGACATAGGAAGCGCTAGCTTAAAAAATGAAAGACCTGTATAAGATTCATATAGCCCATAGCTTTATTGCTGACAGTCTGGCCACTAAGGGATCAACTGAACTTAATATGGTGAGCAGAGCATTAGAGGTACTGGCAAAATGTAATTATTCCTCTGTGTGCTGTATAGCCCTGATAACCTGACTTTCCTGCTATTTAAGAGCAGTAATAAAAGTCTTTGATTGCAGAAATAGCAACACTTTAGGCTGTTCTGATTCTCTACATTCATGTTATGCTCTTCCTGCATCATATAATAAATATGAAAAAAATGAGTGTTGGGACAATTTTTTTTTAAATAAATAAATGGAACATAATGGCAAAGAAGTGTAATGTGCATGTGTGTGTATATATTCAGTATCTCACAAAAGTGAGTACACCCCTCACATCTTTGTAAATATTTTATTATATCTTTTCATGTGACAACACTGAAGAAATGACACTTTGCTACAATGTAGTGAGTGTACAGCTTGTATAACAGTGTCAATTTGCTGTCCCCTCAAAATAATGCAACACACAGCCATTAATGTCTAAACCGCTGGCAACAAAAGTGAGTACACCCCTGAGTGAAAATGTCTAAATTGGGCCCAGAGTGCCAATATTATGTGTGGCCACCATTATTTTCCAGCACTGCCTTAACCCTCTTGGGCATAGAGTTCACCAGAGCTTCCCAGGTTGCCATTGGAGTCCTCTTCCACTCCTTCATGACAACATCACGGAGCTGGTGGATGTTGGAGACCTTGCGCTCCTCCACCTTCCATTTGAGGATGCTCTACAGATGCTTGATAGGGTTTAGGTCTGGAGACATGCTTGGTCAGTCCATTACCTTTACCCTCAGCTTCTTTAGCAAGGCAGTGGTCATCTTGGAGGTGTGTTTGGGGTAGTTATGTTGAAATACTGCCCTGTGGCCCAGTCTTCGAAGGCAGGGGATCATGCTCTGGTTCAGTATGTCACAGTACATGTTGGCATTAATGGTTCCCTCAATGAACTGTAGCTCTCCAGTGCCGGCAGCACTCATGCAGCCCTAGACCATGACACTCCCACCACCATGCTTGACTGCAGGCAAGACACACTTGTCTTTGTACTCCCCACCAGGTTGCCGCCACACACGCTTGTCACCATCTGAACCAAATAAGTTTATCTTGGTCTCATCAGACCACAGGACATGGTTCCAGTAGTCCATGTCCTTAGTCTGCTTCTCTTCAGCAAACTGTTTGCGTGTTTTCTTGTGCATCATCTTTAGAAGAGGCTTCCTTCTGAGATGACAGCCATGCAGACCAATTTGATGCAGTGTGCAGCGTATGGTCTGAGCACTGACAGGCTGACCCCCCACCCCTTCAACCTCTGCAGACATGGTGGCAGCACTCATCTGTCTATTTCCCAAAGACAACCTCTAGATATGATGCTGAGCACTCAACTTCTTTGGGCACAGCCATTATGGTGGACCACTCAAGATAATGTCCTTTCTAGGGACACAGGGAGCACTGGCACTTCTACGCCATCAGCCTCAGCACACTATCAGCTTCCCCTTCTCTCTGTTCCACATGAGACTCTGTATCTGTAGCCCAAAAATCTGCTGTCCTCTTGCAGAATCCTTACTCCAAGGACTTGTAGTGTCACACAGTAGCTATTTCCTTGTTTTCTCTAGCAGTCCACATCCTCAGTACTCCCCCTAGTGACTGGAGGGCAGGCCTAACCCAGGCTGCTCTATGTTTTGTAATAGCAGCCTCTCCTCCATTAATGCCTGTGCAAAAGTCTCCACTGCAGCACAGTCAGTCTTTTTCCTACTGGGAGTTACAGAATGGGCTGCAGAAGTTTTTGTACATCTAGCACCCTATCTATATGAACGTGTTTGAAATTCCATTCCAATATCATAGGCATTAATATGAAGTTGCCCCCATCCATGTTATGGCTATAACAACCTTCACTCTTCTAGCAAGCTTTAAAAAAGATATTGGAGTGTATCTGTAGGAATTTCTGCGTATTAAACCAAAAAAGCATCTGAGTTCATATACAGTATTAATGTTTGATGAGGAGATCTAGCTCACAATCAGCACTCCATTTGATCCCAAAGATGTTTAATAAAGTTTAGGTTGTGTTAGGCCATTTGAAGCAGAACTTCACCCAAAAGGGGAAGTTCCACTTGTTTGCATCCTCCCCCTCTCCACTGCCACATTTGGCACTTTTTGGGGGGGAGCGAGTACCTGGTTTTGACAAGTACCCGCTACCACTTCCAGATTACCACGATTATCTGTGCGGAAGTTTGGCCCCCTCTTCCTTCCCCCCGTAGCCTTCTGGGACACATCACCGATCCCAGAAGACTATGGGACCATTCACGTGGCTTGTGCATGTTCAGTAGGAAACAGGCTGTGAAGTCAGAAGGCTTCACTGCTGGTTTCCCTTACCTAAGATGCCGGCGCCTGCAACCGAATCCGATTGAAGAATCGCCTCAGGTGAGGACTTTGCTGGATCCCTGGACAGGTAAGTGTCCTTATATTAGTATTTGTAGCTGCTGACTTTTTTGGGGTGGGGGGACTGGAGCTCCTCCATAAGTTCCTGCACACCAAATGCTTCCAACCATGGCTTTATACTGTAGACCTGGCTTTGTGCATGACAACTCAAAAATTTGTAGGAGTGTATGGATACTTTAGGCAATATAATGTACAATATAAATGCATGTATGCACCTTGCAATGTAGAATGCATTGTTACACAGAGTATGCCCTGTTATTTGCCAGAAATTAGTTTGAAAGACTGTTGCTGTAATTTAAAAGAAAAAGAAAACTATTTCAGGCTTGCTTCAAGGGAATGATATCGTTTTTTTTGTATTTTGTGTTTTTATGTTGTACACATGCACTGTATGCGGTGGTGATTCAAATGTTTATTTAGCAGTATCCATTAAGTTTAGATTTAAACTAAATAAACTGGTTTAAGTTCTAAATCCATGATGGGCCATCAGTCTTCTCAATATATTTGAAGTAACTTGCACAAAACCAAAGTAGAAATTCTGAGCAATCTAGGATATAATACAGTGTGTTCAGAAAGTATTCATTCAAATTTTCTACATTTTGCCATGTTACAACCAAAAATGTAAATGTATTTTATTGGGATTGTATGTGATAGACCAACACAAAGTGGCAAATAATTGTGAAGTAGAAGAAAAATCATAAATGGTTTTAAAATTTTTTTACAAATTAATATCTGAAAAGCGTGGCATGCATTTGTATTTAGCCCCCGAGCCAATGCTTTGTAGAACCACCTTTTGCTGCAATTATAGCTGCATTTTTTTTTGGGTGGGGGGGGGGGGGGGGGCTATGACATTTTTGCCCATTCTTATTTGCAAAATAGCTCAGGCTCTGTCAGATTGGATGGAGATCGTATGTGAACAGCAATTTTCAAGTCTTGCCCTAATTCTCAATTGGATTTAGGTCTGAAATTTGACTGGGCCATTCTAATGCCCCGTACACACGGTCGGACTTTGTTCGGACACTTCGACAACAAAATCCTAGGATTTTTTCCAACGGATGTTGGCTCAAACTTGTCTTGCATACACACGGTCACACAAAGTTGTCAGAAAATCCGATCATTCTGAGCGCGGTGACGTAAAACACGTACGTCAGGACTATAAACGGGGCAGTGGCCAATAGCTTTCATCTCTTTATTTATTCTGAGCATGCGTGGCACTTTGTCCATCGGGCTTGTGTACACACGATCGGAATTTCCGACAATGGATTTTGTTGTCGGAAAATTTTATATCCTGCTCTCAAACTTTGTGTGTCGGAAACTCCGATGGAAAATGTCCGATGGAGCCCACACATGGTCGGAATTTCCGTCAACACGCTCCGATCGGACATTTTCCATCGGAAAATCCGACCGTGTGTACGGGACATAACACATTACTATGCTTTGATCTAAACCATTCCATTGTAGCTCTGGCTGTATGTTTATGGTCGTTGTCCTGCTGGAAGGTGAACCTCTGCCACAGTCTCAATCTTTTGCAGCCTCTAACAGGTTTTCTTCTAAGATTGCCCTGGCTTGTTTGGCTCCATCCATCTTTCTATCAACTCTGACCAGCTTCCCTGTCCCCGCTGAAGAAAAGCATCCCCACAACCTGATGCTGCCACCACCATGTTTCATGGTGGGGATGGTGTGTTCAGGGTGATGTGCAGTGTTAGTTTTCCGCCACACATAGTGTTTTGATTTTAGGCCAAAAAGTTCCAATTTGGTCTCATCTGACCAGAGCACCTTCTGCCACATGTTTGCTGTGTCACCCACATGGCTTCTGGCAAACTGCAAAAGGGACTTCTTATGGCTTTCTTTCAGCAATGGCTTTTTTTTCCCACTCTTCCATAAAGGTCAGATTTGTGGAGTGCACAATTAAGAGTTGTCCTGTGGACAGATTGTCCCACCTGAGCTGTGGATCTCTGCAGCTCCTCCAGCATTACCATGGGCCCTTTGGCTGCTTCTCTGATTAATGCCCGGCTTGTCAGCTTAGATGGACAGCCATGTCTTGGTAGGTTTGCAGTTGTGCCATACTCTTTCCATTTTCGTATGATGGATTGAACATGTGAGTTGTGAGATGTTCAAAGCTTGGGATATTTTTTTATAACCTAACCCTGCTTTAACCATCTCCACAACTTTATCCCTGACCTATAGTGAATATATATGCTTTAAGCATATAGCACCCGCACCACACCTCTAAATCTTGAATTAATTGATGTGATGAAAGCAGCTGCTGTTACAACTTGTGAGTGATAATGTGATATACAGCACTGGATAAAAGCTCAGTGATTAACAGCGCTTGCTAAAAAAAGTGACAATGTGCAAACAAATGAAATAAAAATGAAATGAAAATAAAATTATAATCCAAAAATCCAAACGATTGTATGCTGAATATCAAATAAATTAACCAATGTGAAACAAACTGTGTTTGCCAAAATAATTAAGGAATGGAGACAAAATAAATGTGTTCTAGTCCATGTATCAAATTGGTGCAATCCGTATTCCTATTTAGCTGATCTTTCAGATGCACATGTAGCCTTCACTGCATACAACCACTGATATCCAAAGGTGTTTGTTGCAGATTTCTTTCCAAAGGTTAAACAGACAGAGATGGGATATGGATCCCTCACCAGACGTCATTGACCCTCTTTGTCTTACGACAAGAGGAATCAAATTGGGCTTGTATGGGAAAGCTCTTACTTTGGATATCCTGCATTGCCGGGTGGAGAGGACAAGAATCCTGGATCTATTTTGGTCATGGTGGTGACCATACAAGCCTGATTTGACTCCTCTTGTCGTAAGACAAAGAGGGTCAACGACGTCTGGTGAGTTCCTTGTGTTTATCCCTGACCTGTCTGGTGTGTTCCTTGGCCTTCCTGATGCTGTTTGTTCACTAAGGTTCTCTAACAAACCTCTGAGGCTTCACAGAAAAGCTCTAGTTATACTGAGATTAAATTACACAAGGGTGGACTCAATTTACTAATTAGGTGACTTCTGAAGGCAGTTGGTTCCACTAGATATTAGTTAGGGGTATCAGAGTAAAGCCCCATACACACTATCAGATTTTCTGCTGATTTTTGTCTTCAGATTTACCAAAACCATGTAGTGCAAGGGCCTGCCTGATTGCATACAAATTGAAACTCCTAAGGTTTGACCTCATATTATATGGTTTTGGTAAATCTGAAGGAAAAAATCTGCAGAAAATCTGATAGTGTGTATGGGGCTTAAAGGGGGCTGAATACAAATGCACGCCACACTTTTCACATATTTATTTGTAAAAAAATATTGAAAACCATTTATCATTTTCCTTCCACTTCACAATTATGTGCCAATTTGTGTTGGTCTATCACATAAAATAAAATCACATTTACGTTTTTGATTGTAACAAGACAAAATGTGGAACATTTCAAGGGGTGTGAATACTTTTTCAAGGCGCTGTATAAAATGCACATAGGCTACTACGGTTAAATTACCGGCACTATAATTAAAGTGATATAGAAACATAAGAAATAGCTTGTTGTAGATTGTCCTTGACTTCTCTAGCATTTGAACCTTTTTTTCTAGCAGACCTTAGTATCTGCAGGCCCTAATGCCACAAGTCCCTTCTTTTGTATTGCCCCCACTGCCAAGGAGAGCACGGAATTGAACAGACCAATGCCAGGATTTCACCAAAACTTCTGTATCCAGAATGTATAACTTGCACCTGTGTCTTTGTTCAAATTCATGAGAGATGTTTAAAAAAGAAGTTCAGGATTTTTTTTTTTTTTTTAAAGAATCATACTTACCTAGGTGGATTCAGCATCGGCCTGATGCTGCATCTGTCCCCCGCTGGCTCTAAGACTGGGAACTGAGTGATTAACCACCTCTGATTGCTCGGTTCTCAGAGCTCGCTGTCGGCTGACATCACAGAGATGGTCCAGGCTGGGGAAAGATTGCGACCATATGGTTGGGATCCACCCAGGATTTGGCTGTACTTCTTCTTTAAATAGGAGGTCCAGTCCCCCCCCCCCAAAAAAAAAATAAAAATCAGCATCTACAAATACTGTAGCTGCTGACTTTTAGTATAAGGACACTTACCTGTCCAGGGATCGAGCGCTGTTCTCACCTGAGCCAATTCTTCAATTGGCTTCAGGTCCCCAGGACCGGCATCTTAACTAATGGAAACCGGCAGTGAAGCCTGGGGGCTTCACAGCCGGCTTCCCACTGCGCATGTGCAAGTCCGATGTGTCCCAGAAGGCTGCGGGGGAAGGGAGAGGGCAAATGTTTTATTGGATCACCGCAGCAATCCGACCATAAGCCATAAGTGGGAGTAGGTACCTGTGAGAAACGGGTACCCGCCCACCCCAAAGCGGCAATTGTTAACCACTTCAGCCCCGGAAGGATTTGCACTCTTAATGACCAGAGTATTTTTTGCAATACGGCACTGTTTCGCTTTAACTGACAATTGCGCGGTCGTGCAATGCTGTACCCAAACAAAATTGACGTCCTTTTTTCCCACAAATAGAGCTTTCTTTTGGTGGTATTTGATCACCTCTGCGGTTTTAATTTTTTGCGCTATAAACAAAAAAAGAGCCACAATTTAAAAAAAAAACAACTATTTTTTTTTAACTTTCTGCTATAATACATATCCAAAAAAATATAAACTAAATAATTTATTCATCAGTTTAGGACGATATGTATTCTTCTACACACTTTTGGTAAAAAAAATCGCAATAGGTGTACATTGATTGGATTGCACAAAAGTTATCGTGTCTACAAACTATGGGATAGATTTAGGAACTTTTATTTACTTTTATTGTTTTTCTGGTAATGGCGGCGATCTGCGATTTTTAGCGGGACTGCAACATTGCATCGGACAAATCTGACCCCAAATTACATATAGAAATGCACTGATCAATGTAAAAATGACACTGGCAGGGTAGGGGTTAACACTAGGGGGCGATCAAGGGGTTAAGGGTGTTCCCTCAGCGTGTTCTAACTGTAGGGGGGATGGGCTTACTGAAACATGACAGAGATCACTGTTCCCAATGGCTGGGGACAGTAGATCCCTGTCATGTCACTAGGCAGAACGGGGGAATGCCTTGTTTACATAGGCAGCTCCCCGTTCTGCCTCTCCTCGCTGTGATCGAGGGCCGCCGGCGGACATCGAGTCCGTGGGACCCGCGGGCACGCTTCCGTGGCGCGCGTGCGCCCGCTATCCTGCTTTTACAGACTGACGTACAGGTACGTCAGTTTGCGCAGGAGAGCCATTCTGCCGATGTATATCGGCGTGAGACGGTCGGCAAGTGGTTAAAAAGGGAGGGAGGAGGATGCAAACAAGTGGAACTTTCGCTTTAATAAAAGCAGAATACTATAAAGCAGGGGTAGGTAACTTCGACACTCCAGAGAACTACAAATCCCATCATACCTCTTCTTCTGGGAGGCATTCTTCAGGCTGCCATTCTTGCAGTGCCTCATGGGACTTGAAGTTCCTTAACAGCTGGAGTGCCAAGATTGCCTACCCCTGTATGTATTTAAATCAACAGATTCAATGTAAACAACCTATTAAAGTGTACTTTTTACATTGATTTTAATTATTTCCTTACTTCAATTATAGCCACTAGAGGGAGAAGAATCTCAATATGATTTCGTCCATCTATATAACTGTACACTGTATAGTTTTCATGTTAATTACATCATATGGTAAGATGTCTGATCATGTCCTGACATGCTTATGTTAATTCTATCTAGATGGATCCTGAATTATGTAGGTGACTGTGATAGGGTCTTTAGTTTATGTTCTGTGGTGCCAGTAATGAATGATTCATGTTTAACTCCTAGGTTTACAACTGTTTTTTTCCACCCTGTGTTTTTTTTTTTTAGTACAACACAGTACTGTGCAAAAGAATGTAGACACATGCTTTCAAAAAAAAAAAAAAAAAAAGCAATTCATTTTTATTTATCACAACATAAAAGTGTGTAAACAGAAAAAAAACCTAAATCACATTAATATTTGGTGTTGCCCCTTTGCAAACAGCATCAATTCTTCTAGGTACACTTGCACACAATTAAGCTCCTTTCATACTAGTATAGTTGTTTACTGCCTCCCCTGAAAAGCCATATGCAGTGGCTCACTTTTGAAAGGGTGGTAAAAAGAGGTTAGTAGGCATTGAGGAGGTAAAACTGCTGCCTCCCGATGACTTTTATTTATTAATTTTTATTTCCAAGCATTTGACTCATGGTTGCTACGTGGCCCCATTTACTTGGAGCATTTGTCAGTCGGTGCCACCTGTCAAACTCTGCATATGGTATTAAAATTGCCGCAATTGCCAAACCAAAGCAGTAGCGGAAATGTGTACTGCTCTGAGTGGCACCATGTCAAATTAAAGGTGTGTTGCGCTACAGTGATTGATATTAAAAAATCATGAAAAACAATTATAAATAATTAAACAGTCCAGAAAAATCAATCTCTCAAATGGAACATAATGGTCAAATGGCAAACTCCATGATTCAACTGTGGATAAGGTTATCCAATCCCTTTACCAAGTGAACACGCTACCACCACCACAATGGGTTAGACTCTTACCAGAGAGCCTGGACCCTTTATTATGAAGGCTCAAACAGTCTTGATGAATATGTCCCGGTAGGGGTCCTCAGCAGGGGATGTACAAAGGAACCATGTCAGGAACAGCTACAGAGCATCCAGGGGACTCCACCCAACCGACGATCGTGTAGTTAGATCCAAATAAAACATAAAACACTGGATAGTGTAAAACCTCTTAAAGATTGCATTTAATACAAAGTATTCCACTTACACGTATCCATAGTAAAAACAGCATTGCATGGTAAAAAAGGAAGGCCACTGCCACAGAACATCCAAACATGTAAAATGCGTGATAGCAGGAACATACATCTCAGCCCTGCTTGTAGGTGGGAGACTGGGGGAAATAAAAAAAAAGGGGGATCAGTCACTTGTTTTTACTGTGCCCTTGCCACCCATTTGAAAGTTACCCTAAAGCCAGCCATAGATGGTTCAGCAGGGACCAGCCGAGATTCGCACTGTGTATTGACAGGCTGAATGTACCCATGTTGATCAATCGATCAACGTGGGTACAACCAGCCTGTCAGATTTTATATGCAATTATTGCTAGTGGCTATTATAGCCACCAGCAGTTATCATTGTGTCCTCCCGGCAGGGATGGCCCCCCGCACCAACCTCGCCATTTCCCTCCCCACGGGAGAACACAATAGCTCTGTGGGAGGGAGGATTCCCCCATCAACACGGACTGTTGCAGGAAAAAAAACACATCATCTATGGCACACAATGCAGATTGATTTTGCTTCTTCAGCAAGCAGGTTATATGACCAGCTTTTGACAATGTGTTTGGTGAGCCTCTTGTGACTGCTGCTCTAGCTTTACTTCCACCCTGTCTTTTCTGTGTTTTGAGTGCAAAGGGACCCATAGGAAGTATTCTTGCTACACTTATGGACACCACCCTTCTTTCTCACTGACATCTGAAAGTTTCAGGATTGCATTTGTTGTGTCTTTAGGCCAAGAAAAAAATGAGATGGGCACTCAAGGGACTAGCTATTTAAAAATATATATATACCTGTATATAGTAAATTATTTTTACTCGCTAAGTAAAACTGAGCCATAGGTAGTTTTGACCTGTTTAAACAGACCTTGAGTGGAGTATTTATAATAGTGTAATTATAGTACTTTACTTGGTCTGTATACATTTACACTTGATCCCTTTTAAATAATACAATAACATGTAAATTAAAATTTAAATTAGTATTTAAATTTGTCACAGTAGGGTAAAACAACTTTTCCTTCTCCCTCTTCCCTTTTTTCCTCTCTATTACCTAGGGTGTCCATTAGAGAGACTGACTTTATGAAGCAAACCAGCTGTCTGGGTTGTAATGGAAGCAAAGTTATTAGAAACCAGTGGTTACCAGACAAAATAGTAAAATCCAAAACATTTTTTGACATACCTCTGAGAGAATGTAGGACAATGGTGTCTCCTGTGACACAGGCAGTTTCTACCAGTAGTTCTGCAATCATTTTTGTTAATTCCATGCACCCATTCCAAGCATTATTAAATTCAAGAAGAAAAATTTAGTATATTGATATATTGCAGTTCACCAGTCCTTAAATGTGGTGGCTGCATTCGTTTTCTGTTGGTAGCAGAGGGAGAGCGAGCCTGTCATCAGCTGCAGAGGAATTCTCCCCCTCCCTTTCCTCTTCACTATAGAGCAGAGATGGCGAACCTTTGCACCCCAGATATTTTGGCATTACCTTTTCCATGATGCTCAACTACACTGCAGAGTGCATAAGCATCATGGGAAATGTAGTTACAAAACATCTGGGGTACCAAGGTTTGCCATTACTGCTATAGATTATGCGAGCAGCGCTCGCACATGCAGCTGCCTGCTCTGCTCCCTCGACTGCTTCCTCATTGGCAGGAGGAGGAGGGCCAATCATCTGGCAGGACTGCAGGAGCCAGGAACTAAGGGACATGAAGTACCCAACACAAGTGACTCCATAGCAATGCCTAGGGGAAAGACTACACACTCCAGCATGCCCAAGGGGGAGAGGAGATAAGAGACACCAGGAGGCTGTCTAGGAGCAGGGAGAGACCACGAGGCGGGGAGAATACTCGACACAAGGGAAGGGTGCTGCCATCCAGGGTTGGTGTGTTTGTTACCTGTCACAGCTCCATGGCCGGTCACAGACATCCCACCAGAGATGTACCCTGGGTGCATCTCCAGGCGCATTCCTAAAGGTTTGAGGCATTCTGGTTATTGGGTATCCAGTCAGGCACCCTAAAGATCCTCGTGCAGGACATCTTCCTTGGGCTTTGGTCACAGGATTGGTGAGTGGGCACTTGTCCATTGCACAAATACAGATAGGCAACGTTGTCTGCATGCGGTGTCTATCTTTTGCCTACTCCGGTAGAAGGCTGTATTGCACTCATCCCCTGCCAGGCAGCAAAAGTGTTCAATTTGCTTTAGGAGCTCCACAGTACACTCTGCAACCCTGCTTGCCAGGACTTCATCTTACATATGTATACGTATGTATGTATACCTTGTTCACTCTGCCAAACAGGACACCTAAGTGCACCAATCAGGAGCTAGCTGAAGACACAAAGCCTTCTTTCCTTCTAAAATTACAGTTTCTAATACACTTCAGGTGGTGTACACAGTATATAATACAGTGCAGCCGTCGTACAGTTTCTAATACAGTGCAGGTGGTGTACACAGTATCTATACAGTGTGTACAGTTTCAAATACACTTTAGGTGGTGTACACAGTATATAATACAGTGCAGCTGCTGTACAGTTTCTAATACAGTGCAGGCGGTGTACACAGTATCTATTACAGTGTGTACAGTTTGTAATACACTTTAGGTGGTGTATTTATATATATATATATATATATATATATATATATATATATATATATATATATATATATATATATATATATATATACTCTGCATTCAGTGTAGCCTATATATACAGTGCATTTGGTGGTGTATAGTTTCTAATACACTTCAGGCGGTGTACACAGTATCTAATACAGTGTGTACAGTTTCTAATACACTTCAGATGGTGTACACAGTATATAAAATAGTGCAGCCACTGTACAATTTCTAATACACTTCAGGCGGTGTATTAATATATACACACAGTCTAGTGTATGTATGTATATATACTCTGCATTCAGTGCAGCCTATATATACAGTGCATTTGGTGGTGTACTGTTTCTAATACACTTTCTGGTGGCCATGGGGCACGTCTGTCCCTTTTTTCTGCTGCTGGCCATGTTATTGAGCCACAACATGCAGAAGAGTTGGTGGAGTGGATAACAAAGCCGTCCTCATCCTCCTCATCCTCTGTCACCGAGGCTCAGAGTCCACCGGCTCCTTGTCCACAGTCACTCCTTCCATAGCCCCACCATCATGCATGGAGGAGGCCTCAAAATTATTCAACCACAGTGTCGGTTACATGCTGCTGGAGGATGCGCAGCAATTTGAAGGCTCCAATGTTGGTTCCCAGGTTGAGGAAGGGAATAACGTGAGCCTAGAGAGAGGGGGTGCCACAGAAGGACAAGAAACTGGCAGTCATGTTCTCCCAGCTGCAGCATACTTCCAAGTTTGCTCCAGTGACAAGGAGGGAGAGGATGATGAGGTCACTGACTGTACCTGGGTGCCTGAGAGAAGAGAGGAGGAAAGTGAGGAGGAGGAGATGGCACAACTCCAATGAGGCAGGATGTCTTTCAGGGGGCAGCTTCAGGGCAACCACCCTATTGCATCACACTGCAGAGCTCCGCAGGTGCAGGGCGCTGCTGACTCCCTACTGACTTTTAAAAGTTCCTTGGTGTGGGTCTTTTTTCAAATGTGTGCAGCAGATCACACCGTTGCTGTTTGCAACCTATGTCTGAAGTGGATCAAGCATGGCCAGAACAGCAGCCGCTTGGGCACCACATGCTTGACCAGACATATGACGACCTGCCATGCAGTTTATTGGCAACAGCACTTGGAAGACCCACGTCATAGAAAAAGCTGGACATCTCCTTGCTCCTTATCTGGGATCTCCAATCCTACTATACCTCCAGTCCTCTCAAAAACTTGCGCTGAGAGAAATGAAGGTAAAGCAATAGGTGTGACAAGTACTTGCAGCCAATCTGCTAGCATTACAGCACCAATTGATTTTAGCAGGCAAATTTCCCTACCCCAGTTGCTGAACCGTAAAAAGAAATTCGGTCCTAGCCATCCACATGCTCAGCGTCTAAATGCTAGCTTGGCTAAATTCCTAGCACTGCAACTGCTGCCTTTTCAGCTGGTAGACTCTGCCCCCTTTCGTGAATTTGTGGAATGTGCTGTACCACAGCTTCCAAAATGCCATTTCTTTTCATGGAAGGCCATTCTGGCTCTCTATCTGCATGTGGAAGGCAATGTTTTGGCCTCCTTGGACAGGGTGGTCAGCAGTAAGGTTCATATTACCACTGACTCATGGTCCAGCAGGCATGGGCAGGGACGTTACCTTTTCTTCACGGCGCACTGGGTAACTCTGCTGGCAGCTGGGACGAATGCAGGACAGGGTCCAGTGTTGGAGCTTGTTCAGCAACCACGCCTCAAAAAAGCTGGTGGTGATTCTGCCACAACATCTGTATGCTTCACTCCCTCCTCTTCTTCTTCCTCTGTGGCCTCTTCTGCAGAATTGTCCTCTGAACCAGCAGTGCTCCCTAAGAGCTCAAGGGGCTACGCAAGCAGTCAGGCTAAAAGAACCCATGCGGTGCTTGAGTTAGTCTGCCTAGGGAACAGGAGCCACACTGGGGCAGAGATTCTGTCAGCTCTGCAGGGGCAGGCTCAGAGGTGGTTGACGCCATGCCAGCTTCAGCCAGGAATGGTTGTATGCAAAAATGGCACCACCCTTCTCTCCACTCTCTGACAGGGACACTTGACCCATGTTCCATGTTTCACACATGTCCTGAATTTGGTGGTGCAGCGTTTCTTGACCAGGTACCCAGGCTTACAAGATCTCCTGAGGCAGGCCAGAAAAGTCGGTGGTCATTTCGGATGGTCATACAATGCCAGTGCTTGGCTGGCTGACAGTCAAAGGGAATGCAACCTGCCCACAAACCGCCTCATTTTGTGACATGCCCACCAGGTAGAACTCAACGTTGGCAATGCTGCATTGGCTGCACACACAGCAGAGGGCCATCAATGAGTACCTGTGCGAGTATGGCACCAGGACAGGGTAAGGGGAGCTTGGCTGCTTTTCGCTAACGCCAGTGGCTACTGATCAAGGATGCATGCACTGTCCTGTCACCATTTGAGGAGGCCACAAGGATGGTGAGCAGTGACGATGCATGCATCAGTGACACTGTCCCTCTAGTCTTCCTGCTGGAGCACACGCTTCGTGGAATCATGGACAGGACACTTGAGACAGAACAGCAGGAGGATGAGGAGGACTTCCTTTCCTCTCAAGGCCCCCTTTATCCAGATAGCATTCCTGCGGGTCCGCCAAACGCACAGGAAGAAGAGGAGGGGGAGGATTGTGTCAGCATGGATGTAGAGGATAACATGCGTCAGTCTTCAAGGGATGGTTTTCAGTCCCTAGAAACCCAAGGAGTTGTACGTGGCTGGGAGGAGGTAGTTATGAATAATGTGATTCTTAGTGACCCACGGGACACAGAATCGAATGCCTCTGCAAACTTACGCTGTATGGCCTCTCTGTTTCTGCAAAATCTGCGAAAGGACCCTAGGATTCGTAATATCAAGGATTGGGATCCAGGTTACAAGGGTAAAGTTGCAGAACTCATCCTGCCTTCGCAGAGGGAGCAGAAGATGAAACATCTTCATAAGGCCTTGAAGAATAGTTTGTGTAATGCATTTCCAGACCCTGGAAGGTTATAATTTCCTGGTGCTGGACAACATGTTTCTGAGGCTTCATTCGGTCAGAGGAAGAGCAGTGGAGAAGGTGGCCGGCTGACCAATGCCTTTAAACAAATTTTTCAGTCCTCAGCATCAAGGTCTGATAGGTTCAAGCAACCATCGCCAGCGTCTGCATTATATGGTGCAGAAATATCTAGGGGCAAGAGCAGACTTGGAGACCTTTCCAACAGAGCATCCACTGGGTCTGGGTTACTGGGTCTTGAGGATGGACCACTGGACAGAACTTGCTCAATATGCAATCAAGCTACTGGCCTGTCCTGCATCCATCGTGCTTTCTGAATGCACATTCAGTGCTGCTGGTTTGTTTGTAATGGATCAAAAAGAGTGCGCCTGTCCACAGACTCTGTTGATAGGCTCACATTTATAAAAATGAATCAGTCCTGGATCAACAGCTATCAAGCACCTGATGCTGATATAACTGATTGAATTTGCTATGGATGTGGGATCCCTTGAAGACTGCCTATGCTGCCTATCCTATTCCTCCTCAATCATGATGATGCTAGCTTCCAACAATATTTTTGGTTTAGGGCACCACCACCACCCAAGGCCCAACTCTTCTGTTTAACAGGGGCACGTAATTACAATTTTTGATATAATATTTAACAGCAGGGCCCGTTCCTGCACCCAACAAAAGTAACTGTGAGGGGTTACAGTGTTGTGGCACCACCAACACCTAAGGCCCATTTTTTCTGCAGAGTATATAGTGCAGTCCGTATAGTATATGTGCTGCAGTTCAGAGTATATAGTGCCTGGGTGACCCCCACGTCATTTTTTTTTTTTTGGTGCTGGGTTCCCCTTAATATCCATACCAGACCTGAAGGGCCTGGTAATGGACTGGGTGGGGGACCCACGCTGTTTTTTTTAAATGATTTTTTATGTATATTGCCAGGATCCGGCAATACATTACAGCCGCAAGCAATTTTTAATTACATTTTTCCCTTTAGAAATGTAATTTTGCTGTGGAACTGTTATGAACATGGGAAAGATGCGCTACTTTACAAGCAGACCAAAGGGACCCCACAGGCACGATATTTAAAGGAATATTTCATTTTTATTGTTTCACTTTAGGCATTATTAAAATCACTGCTCGTGAAAAAACGGCCTTTTAAAACTTTTTTTTTTTGCATTGATACATGTTCCTTGGGACAGTACCCCGGTCCCCATACATTTTTTATGGCAATATCTTGCATATAAGCCTTTAAAATTAGCACTTTTGATTTTTCATGTTCATGTCCCATAGAGATTTTCGCACAAATTTTTTGCCTGTTTGCATGTTCAGCTGCAAAGCGAACCGGGGAGTCTGTTCGGCTTATCCCTAGTTGCCAGTAACACCTACTTTTTGACTTTACAAAGGTAATACTCCTAACTACCTTAACTGCAATGGTTACACACTTGCTGATGATGTTCTCAGAGCACCTTATACTGCCTGGTGTAGTGTTTTACTCTCACTTCAGCGTCTGGTACTTTGTATTGTTTTTTTGTTACCTACCAGTCGGCTGGACATATGTAATTGTCCTCCCTGGCTGAACACTTCTTTTAGCGCCGTTGCGCCTTGTTGCCACAGCCTTAACTCTCAAGTGTGGATTAAAATGCATACAAATATGTGATATCTATGGTATTCAGGTTAGGGTACTCAACAAGATATTCTCCTGCGGGACCCCTTGTACCCCTCTATGTTCCCTAATACAGCTTTGTCATAGCGGATGTACCTGTAGTGATATGGAATGTCAGAGAACTACAGGACCCACTTAAACGTATCATGGTGATACCAGCTATCATCTGTTTACAATAGTGCTTTAAAATGGTTGTAAACTCCAATCTTTGACTTGTACCTATAGGCGTACCTCCCAGCTTTCTGAGATGAAAACAAGGGACACCTATTATCAAAAGTACGTAGGATAGGACACACCCCCTGAAATGCCCCCTTAAAGGAGAATTGTACAAAAAAAAGTGAATAGTTAAATACACAAGTGCTTTTTTTACCTCTACTATTTCTTTATACTGGCTTTTGGAATTTTCAAATGCAGCAATTTAGAAATTGAATGAAAGGGTTAGCACCAGGAAACACTTTTTGAACGATAAATAGTGCATTCTTTATTGATCAGACCAAAATGTGAGACACATGAGGAGGAAAGAGGGACATAGGGACTTTGCTCCAAATCAGGGACAGTTGGGAGCTATGCCTATAGGTAAACCCATAATAAGGATTACATATAGGTACTGTAAATATCTCCTAAACGTGCACCAATATTTACTGTACATGCAGCTGGTGACATCACTGAAAAACTTCAGCCCCTCTGACACACCAGGTTAAGTGTACAAACATACAATATTATTATTATTATACAGCATTTATATAGCACCAACAGTTTGCGCATCACTTTACAACATTCAGACAGACATACAATTACAATACAATTCAATATAGGAAGAATCAGAGGGAAATCAATGAAGGTAACAGTACCCAACAGTAGTGCTATATCAAAGAAAACAGGCACCAAATCAAGTAGTAAAGGCAAACCTAATATATTGTCACCCAATATAGTTGGTAACTAGGCAAGCATAAAATGGATGGATAAAATGGATTTCCAATGATAATAACACAATGAAGCATACAAAGTGACAAACAGTAAGGACTAGGCATAAGGTGACATTTGGCATCCAGATCAGCATAAACAGTAACAAGGCCACCTCAAGTGCAACAGTAGTAAAGTTGATTCTATAACTATACTGTCAGAGCGCATTTATGTTGGTGATGCGCAAACTGCAATTCTCAGCACTCTGTCTATTGGCTTGCTTGGCTTTAGCTCTTCCCCTGCTGGCCATAAGAAAATGACGCAGCATAGCATCAGTATCTCAGTAATGTGTCCTTCTCCATATTGCTGTACCCCAGCCCCTGGCTCCATATTGCTGTAGCCCAGCACCTGGCTACAAATGGCTTACCAGTCCTTAAATGTGGTGACTGCATTCGTTTTCTTTTTCCTGAAGCTTTTTTTCTTTTCTTTAAACTTTGTAATTCTGCAAATAACAAATTTCCTTTCTCTGGGTGGCTATGCACACCCCTCCACCGTATCTACTGTATATAGGAAGCCATGGTTGTAACTCAAGCTGGTCTTCAAACATAACTTACATTGTTCATCTCCTCCGTAATTCAAATTACAATTACATCTGTTTTTATACTAGCCTAGTCTATACTAGACTACAGGCATCAGTTTTGTTCCATTTTAAAAAATCATATTTTTCATTTCTATTGACAAATGTGTTTAAATTTATTATATTTTTTGTGCCACATGCGTTTGCACCTTACTTTAATCTGATCAAGCAAAAAAAAAATATATAACTATACAGTGCTGTGAAAAAGTATTTAGCATATTTCTGACATTTTAAATGATTCAGATCATCAAACAAATTTTAATTTTACACAAAGATAACCCGAGTAAATTCAAGATGCAGTTTTTAAATTATGATTTCATTTATTAACTTCTTCAGCCCCGGAAGGATTTACCCCCTTTCTGACCAGAGCACTTTTTTTGCGATTCGGCACTGCGTCGCTTTAACTGACGATTGTACGGTCGTGCAACGTTGTACCCAAACAAAATTGACGTCCTTTTTTTCCCACAAATAGAGCTTTCTTTTTGTGGTATTTGATCGCCTCTGCCGTTTTTATCTTTTGCGCTATAAACAAAAAAAGAGCGACAATTTTGAAAAAAACACATTATTTTTTACTTTTTGCTATAATAAATATCCCCCAAAAATATATAAAAAAATTTTTTTTTCCTCAATTTAGGCTGATATGTATTCTTCTACATATTTTTGGTAAAAAAAAAAAAATCACAATAAAGCGTATATTGATTGGTTTGAACAAAATTTATAGTGTCTACAAAATAGGGGATAGCTTTATGGCATTTTTATTATTCATTTTTTTTTATTAGTAATGGCAGCGATCTGCGATTTTTATCAGGATTTCGACATTATGGTGGACGAATCGGACACTTTTGACACTATTTTGGGACCATTGTCATTTATACAGCGATCGGTGCTATAAAAATGCATTGATTACTGTGTAATTGACACTGGCAGTGAATGGGGTTAACCACTAGGGGGCGATGAAGGCTTTAAGTGTGTCCTAGGGAGTGATTCTAACTGTGGGGGGGAGGGGCTACTACTTACATGACAGAGATCACTGCTCTCGATGACGAGCAGTGATCTCTGTCCTGTCAGTAGGCAAAACGGGAAAATGCTTTGTTTACAAAAGCATCTCCCCGTTCTACCTCTCCGTGACACGATCACGGGCACCCGGTGGACATCCAGTCCGCCGGACCCACAGTCACGGAGAACGCAGCGCGCGCCTGCAGCGCCATTTCTTAAAGGGGGCGTCCCAGTGCCATTCTGCCAACGTAAATCGGCGTGCACTGGTCAGGAAGCGGTTAAGGGAAAAAAGCTGTTCAAACCTACCTGGCCCTATGTAAAAAAGTATTTTCCCCCTCCCATGCTGAATCATGAATGAACTGTGATTAACCACAATATTTTGAAAAGCCGAGTTAAATTTCACTTGCCACACCCAGGCCGGATTACTGCCAGACGTGTTGAATCAAAAAAAAATCAAAGTAAAGCACACTAACAGATCACAAAAAGCCACACATCATTCCACAATCTAAAAAAATTCAAGAATGGATTAGAAACAAAGTAATGTACATGTATCGGTCCAGGAAGGGTTCATAAGCCATTTCTAAGGCTTTGGAATGCCAGTGAGCCATGGGGAGAGCCATTTTCCACAAATGGAGATAACTTGGAACAGCTATAAACAGCTATAAACCTTCCCAGGAGTGGCCGGCCTACAAAAATTACTCTAAGAGCCTGACGACATCTAAAGAACTGCAGGCCTCACTTGCCTCAGATAAGATTGTGTTCATGATTCAACAATAAAAAAGAGACTGGGCAAAAATGGCATTCATGGGAGAGTTCCAAGGCCAAAGCCACTGCTGACCAAAAAGAACACAGGCTCGTCTCACATTTACCCCAAGACTTTTAGGCAAAAATTCTGTGGACTAATGAGACAAAAATAAAACTTTTTGGAAGGTGTACATCTGGCATAAAACGAAAACAGCATTTCATAACAAGAACATCATACCAACAGTCAGACATGGTGGTGGTAGCGTTGATGGTCTGGGGCTTCTTTGCAGCTTCAGGACCTGGATGACTTGCCATAACTGATGAAACCATGAATTCTAAACTCTACCAGAAAATCCTAAAGGAGAATGTCCGGCCATCAGCTTGTGACCTCAAGCTCAAGTGCACTTGGGTTATTCAACAGGACAATGAGCTGAAACACAACAGCAAGTCCACCTCCAAATGGTTCAAACAGAGCAAAATGTAGGTTATGGAGTGGCCTAGTCAAAACATGGACTTAAATCCAGTTGAGAAGCTGTATCATGACCTTACACAGGCCGTTCATGCTGGAAAACCCTTCAATGTGGCTGAACTAAAACAATTCTGCAAAGAAGAGTGGGACAAAATTGCTCCACAGCAATGTGAAAGACTCATTTCCAGTTATCGCAAACGCTTGATTGCAGTTGTTGCCGCCAAGGGTGGCACAACCAGTTACTAGGTTTAGGGGGCAATTCCTTTAAAGCCAGGCGGATTTGGACAGCTTTTTTTCCCTATTAAATAAAGCCATCATTTAAAAACTGCATTTGTATTTATTCGGGTTATCTTTGTGTAATAATAAACTTTTTTTGATGATCTGAGTCATTTAAGTGTGACAAATATGCAAAAAAAAATCAGAAAGGTGGCAAATACTTTTTCACAGCATTGTATATTATATATATACAGAAAGGGAAAGCAAAAAATGTCAAAGTAATACCTTTTAATGCCTAACAAAGTATAGAAAATAGAATTATTTTTATTAACATATAAAAATAAAAGCTTTCAGTGCACTGAAGCTCCTTCTTCAAGTATTATGGCAGACGATACATTTTTTTATATTTTAAATTTAAATCTGTTTTAATACCTGAAGAAATTAGTTCAGAAGCTTGTAAGACTTTTGTGTTACTTAACTGCAGCAGAAAATAAAGGTATCCTGTTCTGCCTTTTTGTATTTCAGTGTTTGCCGAGAGTATAGCTTTTAGTTCTGCATAGAAAAAAAGGTTTCTTTTTGGTAAGAGCTGTGAAAATTTACATTAGGTTGTTTAAAAAAAAAATGCTTGGAGGTGTTTATAATGATACAACATGCAAACAGCAGGCAGAAATGATCTTACTACATTTGACTTCTCCCCCCCCCCCCCCCCCGCTACTCTACCATATTTGGAAGGTTTTTTTTTTTTTTAGGGAGCGGATAATCTAGTTTTGATCCATGCAAAAAGTTTGGTTCCCGACCTCTTGGCACACATCACAGGTCCCAGGAGGCTGCTGGTCAATTTGGTAAGCACAGTGTGACTTGCGCATGTGCAGTAGGGAGCTGGCTGTGACTAATTAGAAAATGACAACTGGCTTCCCACACTCAAGATGGTGGCGCCAAAAACTGGCGAAGAACCGGCCCAGATGATGACAGCTTTGGATCTCTAGGCTGGTGAATACTTATTTATTAAAAGTCACCAGCTACAGTATTTGTATCTGCTGACTTTATTTTTCTGCAAGCAGCTGGAGTTAAGTGGATAAAAGTAAATGCTTTGAGGCTAGATACTACAGAAATCCACCTCAAGGATTTCCATATTTTTGAAATGTAGTTTTTAGTGAAACCCTAATTTATTGATTATTGGTATTCTGAAACTTTACAGAACTCCTGGATAATTTGTAATCACTCTAATGAAAGCCATCTTTTAGGGAAAGCATGTCCTAGAAGTGAATTTCTACAGGATTTTCAGTCCCTCTACATCAGTATCTCACAGTAGCTTTATTGTGGTGTTATACATGATTGACTCTGTTGATCAACGACGATATTGACTTTGCAGGATTACATGTTATTCCTTACAGCACAAATTTAATATGACCTATAGCCAATTTTTAATGGGCATGAAATTGGTCACCTAAAGGTAAATACGCTTTTAATGTGTGTTAAAATCTAATTAAACGTTTACTTTAAATCAGCTCATTGCATTCCAGGTGCATGAAAGCAAAAGGTGTGTGAAGATTTGCAGTTTGTGCTCCTTAGCAAGTAGTCACATTCTGAATAGAAAAGTCTGTCTCCTGTCAGCATGCTGTAGATAGGGACCTTTGTTCTTTGTGTGGAAGCAGTGGTCTCTCTGCAGAGGTCGGGCACATACCCTGCAGAGTCAGAAATAGAGCTCTCCAATCAGGAGGGATGTAAGCTTTGCTTATTGCAGAGTGGTAGGTATGAATCAGCAGGGGATGTGTTGGACCTCTACAGAGAGACCATTGCTGCTACACAGAGAGCAACGTCCCTTCTCTACAGCATGCTGCCAGTGGACAGGCTTTTCTATTTAGGCTGTGGCTGCTTTCTAAAGAAAACAATCTGTAAGACTTTGAACACCTTTTGTTTTGTTGCACCTACAATGTATTTAGCTGACCTAAACTGAACATTCAATGAGGCTTTAAAGCTGAACACCATGCAAACAACTGTATTACCCGATAAATGATTTGCAATTCTAATCATCAGGTCTTGCTCAGAGCTGCTGGGACACGCTAGAGATGTATTGCCCAGGAGGAGGGAATCACAGTGGAGAGATGAAAGCACGTGCACACTTGTTGGATGCTGAAGATTCTAATGGTGCCTCCTGACTCTCCACAATAGTGAACGCTGAAGCGAACAGAAACGCTGATGGTAAGTATTATGGATGTGTGTTACAATACCATATTTGTGTACACTATTTTTGAGATAATAACCATGTATTCTTTAAAGGGGTTGTAAAGATTCACATTTTTTTTTTAAATAACAAACATGTTATACTTACCTGCTCTGTGCAAGGGTTTTGCACAGAGCAGCTCTGATCCTCCTCATCTGGGGGCCCTGCCAGCGCTCCTGGCTCCTTCCCTTCATTGGGTGCCCCCATGGAGAGCCGCTTTCCCTGGGGGCACCCATGTGGGTGCGCTCTTGAGTCCCATTGTTGTGTCCATTGACACAGACAGCGGGGCTCAGCCCCGTCCCCCGCTCCTGTGTCACTGGATTTGATTGACAGCAGCGGGAGCCACTGGGCTTGTGCTCATTGCTGGAATGGATGGGCTCAGGTTAAAATAATACGAAGGGGGTCTCTGGGGGCAGCTGCAGCAAAGAAGGTTTTTTAGCGTTAACCACTTGCGACCGCTGCACGTTGATATACAGCGGCACAATGGCAGCGGTAAGCAAATGAGCGTACCTGTACGTCCCCTTTAATTGGTGGGCCCGCCACGTACAGCGTCACCGTGCCCGTGGGACCGGTGGACTCGATGTCAGCAGGTCTCCCGGCGATCATGTCATGGAGCCGCATAGCGGGAAAGTGCCTATGTAAACATGGCATTTCCCTGTTCTGCCTAGTGACATGACAGAGATCACTGCTCCCTGTCATCGGGAGCAGTGATCGCTGTCATGTGAGTGGAAGCCCATCCCCCCACAGTTAGAATCACTCCCTAGGACACACTTAACCCCTTCATCGCCCCCTAGTGTTTAACCCCTTGCCTGCCAGTGTCACTTACACAGTAATCAGTGCATTTTTTATAGCACTGATTACTGTATAAATGACAATGGTCCCAAAATAGTGTCAAAAGTGTCCGATCTGTCTGCCATAATGTCGCAGTCCCGATAAAAAAATCGCAGATAGCCGCCATTACTAATAAAAAAAAAATGAAGCCATAAAGCTATCTCCTATTTTGTAGAAGCTATAGATTTTGTGCAAACCAATCAATATACCCTTATTGCGATTTTCTTTTTTTTTTTTTTTTTTTACCAAAAATATGTAGAATACATATCGGCCTAAACTGAGGAAAAAATAGTTTTTTATATATTTTTGGGGGATATTTATTATAGAAAAAAGTAAAAAATAATGCCGTAATGTCGCAGTCACGATAAAAATTGCAGATTGCCGACATTACTAATAAAAAAAATTATTAATAAAAATGCCATAAAACTATCCCCTATTTTGTAGACACTAACTTTTGCGCAAACCAATCAATATACGCTTATTGCAATTTTTTTACCAAAAAAATGTAGAAGAATACATATCGGCCTAAACTGAGGAAAAAAATAGTTTTTTTATACATTTTTGGGGGGTATTTATTATAGCAAAAAGTAAAAGATATTGCTTTTTTTTTTCAAAATTGTCGCTCTTTTTTTGTTATTTGTGCAAAAAAAAACAAAAAAAAAAACGCAGAGGTGATCAAATACCACCAAAAGAAAGCTCTATTTGTGGGAAAAAAAGGACGTCAATTTTGTTTGGGTGCAATGTCGCACGACCGTGCAATTGTCAGTTAAAGCAAGGCAGTGCTAAATCGCAAAAAGTGCTCTGGTCAGGAAGGGGGTAAAATCTTCCGGCGCTGAAGCGGTTAAGCATAGAATGCATTAAGGTGAAAAACATGAGACTTTACAATCCCTTTAATTTTTTTTTTTTTTTTTTTTTTTTGTGTATGTGGGTATAATTTATTACATTTTTTTAAGAAAATAAAATAAAGAACAATAAGTACAGATAACTGATATAGTCAGGTAAATCATTTTGTTCAACAAGGTTGAAATGTTGAAATATTTAAAATAACAATAATAAATAATAAACTAGTGAATGATAATCATAGTGTAGATATACTGTATACAAGAGATTAAAATGAAGGGGAGAAAGCCCGGATTATTTTTTCTCTTTTCAACATAGAATACTTAATCTGGGTAAAGTGAAAGTGAGAAGAAAAAGGAAATCAAAATTCAGATTGATTCAATAGGTTAGATAATGTATTTGTTTTTTTTTTTTTTTTTGTTTTTTTTTAAGCCACAGAATAACTTCCAACTTCCTCAGCTTCAAAAAGTGTTATAAGAGATGCTTCAACTTACATCTTCCTCCACTTATATAAGAAAAGCAAAATCCACTATGAGTTCCATAGCTGGTTTACTTTAGCAAAACTAGCCCATTTTATTGATCCCCACAAGGATCGCTATATGATATGTGGATAAAGGTACAATAACAATGTGATTAAAAAATAATAAAGAACATCGAAAAAACTTACGCAAAAAAGCATACTCCTGTCTACTAAGGATTGCCCTTCATCACTGCTGCCAGTTCCCTTTCCTGAACATGTAACAGAAACAGAGGGCAAAGGAATGATCAGCTGCTAACTTCAGCTTGTTCAATTAAGCTTTGACAAAAAAAAAAAAAAAACTAGAAGCTGTTTGGTTTCTGTGCAGAGCTGCACCAGATTTTGCACTCTCCAGGTATAGTAAACCAACCCCTTAGTCTCTGGAATCTATGGATAATGCTAACAATATTTATATCAAATCTTAATAGATATTACAAATAGGGATGGGCTTATGTTCGGGTCGAAAGTGAATTCAACTCGAACATTAGCTGTTCGCCCAACAGCGAACAATTTGGGGTGTTCGCGGCAAATTCGAAAAGCGCGGAACACCCTTTAAAAGTCTATGGGAGAAATCAAAAGTGCTAATTTTAAAGGCTTATATGCATGGTATTTTCATAAAAAGCGTTTGGGGAACTGGGTCCTGCCCCAGTTGACATGTACGAATGCAAAAAAAAGTTAATAATGTTTAAAGTGAAACAATAAAAGTGTAATATTCCTTTAAATTTCGTACCTGGGGGGTGTCTATAGTATGCCTGTAAAGGGGCGCATGTTTCCCGTGTTTAGAACAGTCTGACAGCAAAATGACATTTCCAAAGGAAAAAAAGTCATGTAAAACTACTATCGCTAGCGCCGGCTATAATGAATTGTCGGTCCGGCAATACACATAAAAGTTTATTGATAAAAATGGCATGGAATTTCCCTACAGGGGAACGCCGAACCAAAATTTAAAAAAAAAATGCGTGGGGGTCCCCCTCAAAATCCATACGAGACCCTTCAGGTCCAAAGACCAGCAGCAAGGCATTTGCCTCTAGGGGTCACAGGTTTCCTCCAAATTAAAAAAAACGCTGTGCCAGAAATGCATTAACAAAATGGTGACCAAGGATTCACAAGGCTTCCTCAAGGCTATGCTTAATTCCTTAAAAAAGGAAATAAAAAGCACTTTGAGCCACTATGCTTGGCTACAGAAAAGCTGGAGGTTCCATCTAGTTACAGCTAAACCAGTACCTTGTCTACTAGCAGAGCATCCATCCCCTCTTGCAGCGGATTCAGATGACTCAGAGTCAGAAGATGGCCTATGCTCGGATTCAGATGATGAACTTTCCTTTAAGCCCCACGTCCAATCACTGTCCAAATCCGCCCATTTCTAACTAATGACACAACAAAGCTCTTAATTCACTCCCTGGTCATCTCTCGACTACTGCAACTCCCTCCAAATTGGCTTACCTCTACATACTCCATACCCCCCTTCAATCCATCATAAATGCTGCTGCCAGACTCATCCACCTTACCAACCCACTCTGTGTCTGCTACTCTTCTCTGTCAATCCCTCCACTGGCTTCTGCTCAGCCAAAAAATTTAATTCAAAATACTAACGACTACTTACAAAGCCATCCACAACTCTGCCCCCCAGCTACATCACTGACCTAGTCTCAAAATACTAACCTAATCGTTCTCTTCGTTCTTCTCAAGACCTCCTGCTCTCTAGCTTCCTCATCCCCTCCTCCCATGCTCGCCTCCAGGACTTTTCCAGAGCCTCTCCAATCCTATGGAACTCCTTACCCCAATCTTTCCGATTATCTCCTACTCTATTAGCTTTTAGATGATCCCTGAAAACCCTCATCTTCAGAGAAGCCTATCCTACCCACACCTAACAACTGTATTTCCATTTTCTCCATCTGATCACCCCCCCACAGTTATTACCCACAGCTTTTACCTTTTTGTTCCACTTGACCCTCCCTTCTAGATTGTAAGCTCTAATGAGCAGTGCCCTCTAATCTATTCTGTATTAAATTGTATTGTAACTGTACGGTCTGCCCCCATGTTGACTATATAAATCCTGAATAATGATAATTATAATGAAGACCCAGCGTCAGGAGGCAACCTTTTTCCTTCAGAGAATACGGACAATCCTCTGAGGGCCATAGCAGATACTCTGGGCATTAAAGAACAGAAAACTGCAGAACTTTCCTTGCATGACAAGATGTACAAGGGCTTGGAACCCAAAAAAGAGAACATTCCAGATACATCAGACTCTGAAAAACACTAGGCCAAGCGCAAATACCCCTTCACAAAGGAAGAAACGAAAACCTGGGCAAAGTGCCCCCAAGGAGATGCCTCCCTCGCCAGAGGCACAAACAATTTCGACCTAGCGCTTGATGACTCCGGGACCCTAAGTGATCCCATGGACAAGAAAATAGAGGCACTGCTATAAAGAGCTTAGGAAGCAGGAGCGGCAAATTTGAATCCGGCAATAGCTTCTACCTGCACGGCTCGTAATTTATTGGTCTGGCTGACTCAGCTGCAATTACTGCTAGAAAGAGACACAGACTTGGAAACGGTTCTGGACAGGACCACAGCCAAAAAAAAAAAAAAAAAGGGTTTCCTCAGACCAAAAAGAAACGCGGGAAAGCACCATTTTGTCAGTCCAGGAGGTTTACCAAAGTGGGAGCAAAGAAGAGCTGGACACAACAAAACAAAAAAGGCAAGGGAGACTTTATCTTCATGCCTTATATTCCAAAAAACAATGGCAGTCTCCAGGTGGGGGGCAGATTGGTGGCCTTTGCTCATCAGTGGAGGTAAGCCACGAAAAACAAATTTGTCCTCCGCACAATACGGTACAATGATGCAGTACACATCATTGCCCTTCGGCATCTCTTCCGCGCCCAGGATTTTCCCAAAAATATTGGCAGAAGCCCTAAAAAGCCTAAGACAACAGGGCATAGGCATGATGCCATACCTAGACGATCTGCTGTTCTTCGCAGAATCAGCAGAGAGTCTGGAAACCAATCTGCACACAAGCATCTTCTATCTGAAAAATTTAGAATGGATAGTAAGTACAGAAAAATTGCAATTAACCCCAAGCCAGAGAGTTGTATACTTGATTTATGTGCTAGACGCCAAAGTGACCAAGATTTTCCTAATGCAAGAAAAAAATCACAGAGGCTGTAACATCTCTGATGAGGGTAGAGTTCATGACCATCAGACAGGGCATGGCGCTATTAGAACTAATGATGTCCTCGATTCCAGCCATCACCTGGGCACAGCTCTACAAAATCAAATTCTGGCCCAGTGGGATGGCAACCCGTCATCCCTAGAGATGACTATTCCTGTGCCTAGATCAGTCAAAAAAGCACTTTTAGTGGTGGGTCAATCTGCTTCGTTACACCGAAGGACGCAAATGGGTGCAGACGAACCCTGTGTGGATCACCACAGACGCCAGTACCCTGGGGTGGGGAGAGCACATGGGGGATCTCTGCACACAGGGACAATTGGACTCCCATTGGTCTCGAGTCTCCTCAAACTTGAGGGAATTAAAAGAGGAAGCGCTAAGAGCATTTCAACTGGCCATTCAGGGCAGAGGTGTCCGTATTCAGTCAGACAATGCCACAACTGTGGCATACCTGAACAAGCAAAGAGGAACAAAACTCTCCTCAGTTAATGGGCCTGACAGAAACAACTCTGTCATGGGCCGACACAAAAATCAGATCTATCTCAGGAATCCATCTAAGGGGATAGACAGGCAGACTTTTTTAGGTCGAACAGTCGTAAAACAGACCGAGTGGTCCCTAAACCAAGGAACCTTCTTGTGGATCACTCATATCCGGGGGTGCCCGAGGTGAACCTGTTAGCTTCAAAGTTTTTTTCTCTCTGGACCCCACAGATGGCAACATCGGAGTAGATACGTTCAATCAAAGTTGGGCATACCATATGTGTTATGCATTTCCTCTGACCGCTCAAATATCAAAGGCAATCCAAAAAATCATGGAAGAAAGGACAACCGTGATACTCCTCACACACTGTTGGCCCCAGAGAGCGTGGTTCAGTCACCTGAAAAATCTCAGTGTTCAACCACACCTAACACTGCCAGACATTCCAAACCTCCTATCGCAGGGGCTAGTCAACCACCCGAAACACAAGGTCATTAAGCTCTCAGCCTGGTTACTGAAAGGGTGAAGCTACAGAGGAAAGGACTGTTGTACAGGGTGATTGACACTATTTTAAGTGGCAGAAAACCCGTGACTAGAGCCATTTATGAGAAAGTGAGGAAGAAGTTCCTCTTTTGGTACTGAAGTAAAGGAAACTCCGACAGAGGAATTATTCCAGCAATTTTAGATTTTCTACAGGAGCAGACAAAAACATTTCCCAGAGCACTCTGAAGGTCCAAGTGGCGGCTCTTTCTTCCTGGTGACTATAAATGAGTGTGAACTGGTTGTCTGTAGATAATCCACCACCATACGGAAAGAGGCTTACCAGACAGGTTGAACCCAACAAGGCGTATGCCTGATGAGTCAACTAAGCTTTTGATGTAACACACCCAAAGAGGTACAGCAACCACGACTTCCAATCTAGACCGAATCAGATGTGGATCCGTGATGATTATGATATCAGTGAGTATCCACCATATGAATAGTAACCGGAATTCGTGGGCTGTTCCTCTCAGTGTGACATATAACAAAAGGAGAAAAAATTGGGCCACATAGTGTGATTCCGTTTAGATGTAAAACATTTATTAAAAATGCTAAAATGGTCACTCACATTTGAGATGACATTAAAAGCGTTTGGATAAAATCGAAGCAACGCAGTGGCATCAGCAGAGCCCGTCCCGATGTTTCGTCCTAATAAGGCATCCTCTGGGGTGCTGGTCCACTGCAGTCACTGCGTATTTATAGAGTGAATGATCACCACAATGAGGGCCAGCTCCATGTCTGCCAAAAAAAAATTTCATAAACAGACCACCTCCTGTTAGTAAAGATGGCGCCCATGACTTGCAATTCAAGCCTCACTTTGGTGTATGACTCAAGCCTCACTGTGGTGTATGACTCAAGCCTCACTTTGGTGTATGACTCAAGCCTCACTTTAATATGTGATTCAAGCCTCAATATAGGTGTAACTTGATCTATATGTTCTGAGCAATACTTCGCTGTGTTAAACAGAAAAAAGACGTCCAAAAACATAATTGGTATAAACTAAAAGTTAAATTCGCCGAGTTTTGTAATAAAATAGTAGATCTTGCTGTTATAAACATCATATGCAGACACTACAGCAAGAGAGCGGAACCGATCACTTGCATCATAGGACACTGATAAAATGGCGCCCGATGCTGCTAGCAGCGTCCTCTATTGGACATCACCGTAAATATGGCAGCGGTCCCAAGAAAGTAAACCAAGCCTCATTTATGTCTCTAACGATAGAAACCAAAATGATAAATACCCGGAAATGAACCGATCGTTGGAATGACTACAGAAACACCCGAAAGTGAGTCACTCATCAAAATGACAACAGAGTCACCGACCTATCTAGAACCCGGAGTCCCCCAAACCAGGGGTAAAATAGATATATAAAATAATATTAATTAAAAATTATAATCAACAATATATATCCTGGATTAGACACACATATCGAATAGTGATACATTCAGTGCATGATAATCCTAACTTCGCAAAACAATGCTGAGCTGCCACTCACACAGGGATCAAAACAGAAATTGCATAAAAAATATACATAAAATACATAGTATAAACCGTACATACAAATGAAATCAACATATAGAAAGACCTACCCACTAACGAATGAACGGATCAATGGAGTATAGAAAAACCACAATGTTTGGAATATGTGACTTGGTAGTTAGAATCAAACTCATAATGCGGATATATAAAACATAGAAGATATCTGGTTCCCCCAATACTCAGATATCTTGGTATCACTAGACATATTGTGTGATCTTACATGAGGGAACTAAGCTTTGTTCAAAAAGGCATTTATATCCCATTCTACATTAATCCCCCAAGGTTGGTAAGATTGGAGTTTATATATCCAGTATGTTTCGAGTTGTGAAACCCCTCTGGTTAACGCTCTTCCTCTCCATGGGGGAATGTAGCTGTCAATCACCAAAAAGCTAGTACCTTCAGGGTTGCGGTCAAGATGTTCCCTATAGTGTCTTGGGACTGTACGTTTAGTGTCTCCGCTTTTTATTTTGGCGATATGTTCCCCTACTCTGATTGAAAAAGTGCTGGTAGTGCGTCGAATTTATTGTTTCCCACATGGGCACATTATCAGATTGACGTATCTTGAGGTACACGTGTGGAAACCTTTAATCTGATAGATGCGATTGGTGACAGTGGAGCTAAATTCTGATGTTTTGGACCTGCCATTAATATAGTGACAGCATACAAAACATTTTTTGCAAGGATAGTACCTATTCAAATTATGGAAAAAAGAAGGGCGAACAGGAGGATTAATTACAGTGGCTTGCGAAAGTATTCGGCCCCCTTGAACTTTTCAACCTTTTGCCACATTTCAGGCTTCAAACATAAAGATATAAAAATTTTATTTTTTGTGAAGAATCACCAACAAGTGGGACACAATTGTGAAGTGGAACGAAATCTTTTGGATTTTTGAAACTTTTTTAACTAATAAAAAAATGAAAAGTGGGGCGTGCAAAATTATTCGGCCCCCTTGCGTTAATACTTTGTAGAGCCACCTTTTGCTGCGATTACAGATGCAAGTCGCTTGGGGTATGTCTCTATCAGTTTTGCACATCGAGAGACTGAAATTCTTGCCCATTCTTCCTTGCAAAACAGCTCGAGCTCAGTGAGGTTGGATGGAGAGCGTTTGTGAACAGCAGTTTTCAGCTCTTTCCACAGATTCTCGATTGGATTCAGGTCTGGACTTTGACTTGGCCATTCTAACACCTGGATACGTTTATTTGTGAACCATTCCTTTGTAGATTTTGCTGTATGTTTGGGATCATTGTCTTGTTGGAAGATAAATCTCCGTCCCAGTTTCAGGTCTTTTGCAGACTCCAACAGGTTTTCATCCAGAATGGTCCTGTATTTGGCTGCATTCATCTTCCCCTCAATTTTAACCATCTTTCCTGTCCCTGCTGAAGAAAAGCAGGCCCAAACCATGATGCTGCCACCACCATGTTTCACGGTGGGGATGGTGTGTTGAGTGTGATGAGCTGTGTTGCTTTTACGCCAAACATATCGTTTTGCATTGTGGCCAAAAAGTTCGATTTTGGTTTCATCGGACCAGAGCACCTTCTTCCACATGTCGGGTGTGTCTCCCAGGTGGCTTGTGGCAAACTTTAGACGAGACTTTTTATGGATATCTTTGAGAAATGGCTTTCTTCTTGCCACTCTTCCATAAAGGACAGATTTGTGCAGTGTACGACTGTTTGTTGTCCTATGGACAGACTCCCACCTCAGCTGTAGTTCTCTGCAGTTCATCCAGAGTGATCATGGGCCTCTTGGCTGCATCTCTGATCAGTCTTCTCCTTGTCTGAGCTGAAAGTTTAGAGGGACAGCCAGGTCTTGGTAGATTTGCAGTGGTCTGATACTCCTTCCATTTCAAAATGATCGCTTGCACAGTGCTCCTTGGGATGTTTAATGCTTGCGAAATCTTTTTGTATAGAAATCCGGCTTTAAACTTCTCCACAACAGTATTACGGACCTGCCTGGTGTGTTCCTTGGTCTTCATCATGCTCTCTGCGCTTTCAACAGAACCCTGAGACTATCACAGAGCAGGTGCATTTATACAGAGACTTGATTACACACAGGTGGATTCTATTTATCACCATCAGTCACTTAGGACAACATTGGATCATTCAGAGATCCTCGCTGAACTTCTGGAGTGAGTTTTCTGCACTGAAAGTAAAGGGGCCGAATAATTTTGCACGCACCACTTTTCAGTTTTTTAATTGCTAAAAAAGTTTAAAATATACAATAGATTTCGTTCCACTTCACAATTGTGTCCCACTTGTTGGTGATTCTTCACAAAAAATTAAAATTTTATATCTTTATGTTTGAAGCCTGAAATGTGGCAAAAGGTTGAAAAGTTCAAGGGGGCCGAATACTTTTGCAAGCCACTGTATATTTGGAGCGATTTTACTTTGTAATGAAGGTGCTCCCCTGAATGTAACTTTGGCATGTTCTGGTATTAGGGGAAGTATTAGGGGTTGTCCATTTTCAGGACATTTCAATGTCTGTTCAGTATAGTTTTAATATCCTTGTGTTGTACTGAATATGAAGTTTGGATGGCCTATTTATAAGAATTGTCTTGGTCTTTTGGTGGGCGATCCAACAACAGAGAACTCCTATCTGTCTCTAAGACTTCCTGATATTGTGAGTGTATGGACATTGGGTCGTACGCCTTATCCAGAAACTTTTTTTGACAAGGTCGCAGCCTGTTTTTTAAAAATCTCTGTGTCCGTACAATTCCTATGGAGTCTAAGGAATTGACTTCTTGGGACAGCTTTAAGCCAAGATGGATGGTGACAGCTATCAATGGGAATAAATCCATTTCTGTCAGTTGGCTTAAAAAACGTTTGAAACTGAAAACGTCCCAAATTCATTGTGATCTCTAGATCCAAAAAATTAACCTGAGTGGAACTAAGTTCATAGGTCAAGGTAATTCCTCGATCGTTAGAATTCAGTGCGGAAAAGAAGGACCTTAGAGAATCAGGGCTGTCGTCCCACAGGAGGAGGATGTCGTCTATGTACCTGGCCCATAGAACCAGGGAGGAACCACCCTCATGATAGACAACATCCTCCTCCCACTTGGCATAAACAGATTGGCGAGGCTGGGGGCAAACTTGGCCCCCATAGCCACGCCTCTCTACTGAATGAAAAAGCGGCGGTCAAACCAGAAATAGTTATGTGCTCAAACAATTCAATGATGTAATCACACTGAACTTGTGTAATGGACACCTCTTTACTCAAGAAGTGTGCGACAGCCTCAATGCCCAAATTATGAGGAATGCAGTTGTATAGCGAGGCTACATCTGCCGTAGCCAGTAAATAATCACCTTGTATGTTAATCTTTTCCAATATTTGAATGGTATGGCTTGTATTTCTGAGATAAGAGGGGATACGTTTTACCAATGGTTGTAAAAAGAAGTCAGTGTAGCGGCCTATTCTTGATGTAACCAATGCCAATGGTCAATGCCGCTTATAATATGGCGGCCGGGGGGGTTGATAGGGTCTTTATGTATCTTTGGTAAAAAGTATATAGTGGGAATTCTCGGTGCCAAAGGGACAAGGTACAGTCGCTCTTTGTTATTTAAACAATAACAAATAATATGCACTTTATATACACTATCACTGTTGATCTACACTTCAACAATATTGTGATTTAATAATTTTATTGTATTTGCACTTATATATACCCCAATTTCCCATTGGGATGTCTTCACTGTTTTTTTCATTGCATTAGCGCTGCACTATATTATCTTATTTGGTTTACTTTTTCACAGACATGTGCTGGCAGCTACTATTTTTTGTTTCTTTCACAAATTTTTTTTATACACACGGCTCTTTCTTCCTGCCTGGACATCAGACTGGCAGAAGACCCAATCATAAGAAGATTCTTTCTCTCGTTAATAAGAGCTAGACCCAAGAAGCTCAATAGAATCCCGATATGGGACCTCTCCATGGTACTTAGAGGATTCCTCTCTCCACCCTTTGAACCACTGGAGGAATGTTCAGATAAATACCTTACACAAAACAGTACTCTTAGTGGCCCTAGTGTCGGCCAGGAGGGTAAGCAAAATTCAGGCTCTATCCATGATGGAACCCTATTGTTTAATCCAGACGGATAAGATAGTCCTCTCCCAAGACCCAGCTTTTCTACCAAAAGTCGCTTCAACTTTCCACAGAACACAGAATGTGGTTATCCCCTATCTTCCAACTTCGATGGACAGCAAGAAAGAAAAAGATACAAAAAGCTAGACGTAAGAAAGATACTCATAGCTTACCTCGAGAAGACTAAGGACTGGGCCAAGACAACCACACTATTCGTCCCCCACACAGGGATCAATAAGGGAAAACGGGCCTAGAAAAATGCGATAACCAGGTGGATAAAGCTTGCTATACAGGCAGCCTACCAAGAAGAAAATCTTGCCCCACCAAGTGGGGTAAAGCCCTCTTGACCTGAGCCTGGGCATCCTCGGTCACCGAGAGGGCAGGGGCAACACCAGAGCAGATCTGCAGAACAGCGACATGGTCAAGCTTCAATACCTTCGTAAGGCATTACCACATCGAACAGCTGTCCAGTCATGACCAGACATTTGGTCACAAGGTGCTCCAGGCCTTATCCCCTCCCTGGTAAGTATTGCTTGATACATCCTCTCAGGTGCTCCCTGGAAGACAATTGTAGAAAACAGAGTTATGCACCTGGTAACTCTTTTTCTGAGAAGTCTTCCAGGGCGGCACTAGTTCCCACCCTAAGCGACAGTACGAAATATTTACACGGACTCATAGGCTTACTGAGGGTTCCTTCTGTGCCTTACTAATATTGAGGCAGGAAGGTGTGGCTAACAAATTTATGTTGGTGGACTATTGTGTTTCCTGTTTCAAGTGGGAGAAGCCTATCTTTCAGATGCTGCCCTGGAAGACTTCTCAGAAAAAGAGTTACCAGGTACCTAACTCTGTTTTCCTCACTCCCTAAAAATGCATTTAAACTCTCCAGTGAATACAGATACAGATAAAGGGTGGTATAAAGGAGCCACACCCTATTATTACTTACCATAGCAAAACAACTAAGCACTTGGCTTTTAAGCCCCCGTCACACACCGGTACAACTTCAGGTACGACATGCGATTTATAAATCATACTTGAAGTAGCATCTAATGTGTTTCTATGGCAGTGTCTTAATAGGTCCAATTTCAAGTAGTGCGATGTGAGAAGAAGTTAATATATTACACGACTTGAGCACAATTTCACTATCATAGACTATAATGTAAATTGTGTTGCAAATCATACCTGTGTCTATATCGGTACTACTTGAGCCTAAAAAAGTAAAACAACTTTTGTTCATAACATCACTGTTCCTCCCTGTGGTATGGACAGCCCCTCTCACCGAAGTAGCACTGAAGTCGTATTAAAGCATTACAAATCTCACAGGGTGCTGAAGTAGTAAAATCGTGGTTGAAGTCGGGCTTTAAATCGCACTACTTTAAATCGTACCCAGTGTGAACACAGGCTAACTGCAACAAATATAAAGCAAATCACAACCGTATCAAAACATATATATTTTATTTTTAGATATTATAAACAGGAAAATGTACGTTAAACAACATTTACTATCTCTTAAAAAGTGATACTTATAATCATTGATATTGGTGTAACGAAAACCCATATCCTGACCTATACACGCTTATTACATGATGACACATAGGAATTTTGTATTCCTCCTTGAGAAAGGGGTTGTGTTGTCTGTTTTTCCCTTGTCCCTAACCCTGGCAGCAGTGGCGGCCCGTCCAAAAAAAATAAAAAATGTCAAAAAAAACACAAAAAAAACTTTTTTTTAAAGCTGGCCCTAAAAAAAAAAAATACAAAAAACAGTCCTTAAGTGCACTGTGTTCGGACGCCGGACACAGTGCACTTATGGGAAGCGTCACGTCTGTGCAATCACGAGATTGCAGACGTGGCACTGCATTTGCGGGCGTTTAGCCCGCCTTGCGGCGGTTTAAGCGCAGAGTAGCTTCCTAGTATTCATTACTATGGCCAGCCGATTTGATTGACATCTGAGTATGATGTCACTTCCTGCTTCTCTCTCTCTCTCGGAAACAGGAAGTATGAGAACAACAGAGCTCTCCACAGGAGACACCGCTGAAGAGTACAACACATAGCAAGGTGAGTAATGGGGGGAGGGGGTTTGGTGGGGACACACACTGCTGCAATTTGGGGACACACACTGCTGCAATTTGGGGACACATACTGCTGTAATTTGGTGACACTGCTGCAATTTGGTGACACATACCGCTGCAATTTGGTGACACTGCTGCAATTTGGTGACACTGCTGCAATTTGGTGACACATACCGCTGCAATTTGGTGACACTGCTGCAATTTGGTGACACTGCTGCAATTTGGGGACACATACTGCTGCAATTTGGTGACACTGCTGCAATTTGGTGACACTGCTACAATTTGGGGACACATACTGCTGCAATTTGTTGACACTACTGCAATTTGGGGACACATACTGCTGCAATTTGGTGACACTGCTGCAATTTGGGGACACATACTGCTGCAATTTGGTGACACTGCTGCAATTTGGTGACACATGCTGCTGCAGTTTGGTGACACATGCTGCTGCAATTTGGTGACACATGCTGCTGCAATTTGGTGACACATACTGCTGCAATTTGGTGACACATGCTGCTGCAATTTGGTGGTAATACGTGCTGCTGCAATTTGGTGGTGACACATGCTGCTGCAATTTGGTGGTGACACATGCTGCTGCAATTTGGTGGTGACACATGCTGCTGCAATTTGGTGGTGACACATGCTGCTGCAATTTGGTGGTGGCACAGCCTGCTGCAATTTGGTGGTGACACATGCTGCTGCAATTTGGTGGTGACACAGGCAGCATTTTATGTGACACAGGCTGCATGTAAGGAGGGACTCCACTGGGGGCACCTGATGTAAGGAGGGACTCCGCTGGGGACACCTGATGGCATCTGGTGGCAGGCGACATGGCTAGTGACACACTCGGGGCTCCCACTGATTCTGCATTATGGTGAGTTGAATGATTTCATTTTATATTACAATGTAATAATAGAAATAATGTGCTTCAATCATCCTGACACCATAACAACCATGGTGCCGGGATGATTGAAGTGCTAACACCAGGTGTTTGGAGTATCTTTATCTGCTGATTGTTAAACTTTCTAGAATACACATATTTCTATTGTTGTGTAGGATCTGGGCCTGCTGTCCCTCCGTCCCTCTCTCCCTCCATCCCTCATTCAACTCAGACACTAACCACCTTAGAGCCACGGCCACTATTTAGCTGCAACCACGCCCATTTTCACCAAGTGGGAGGGGTCAAAAAAGAAGGGCAGGGCCTGGCGCCCCCCCATCCTAAAACTTCACCAGCCGCCATTGGTTCCGGTTTGTATTTGGTTTATTTTTTGTGCTTTTTCATGTTTTATATGGCTGCATGTGGTCCTGGAAGATGATGATCCAGATCATCATCTACAAATTAATCATGGTTTTACTGCTTTTATATATTTCTATTTCCTCCGCAAAGTGCTGCTTTGATGATATATGTACATATATGAATTTATTAAATGTACCAATCAATTATTCCAGATCACCATGTGGTGCCAATTTGTGATATATAATTATGTATCCTGGATGTTCATGCGCACATATATGCGTGTGTGAATACAGATGAAATGATATATTTTTTTATGTGCTTTTTATTACTGTTACACATTTTTACACTCTTCTATGTTCAATAAATATGTACTTCTATTAATTTACCTCCACAATCTCATTAGCCTCATTTAATGTCCCAACTTTCCACCTTTATATATATTTGTACCTTGTTGCAATTTGTTCTGTACAAAATCATAGTAAAAAGTGTTTAAAAAAAACAGTCAGGTGGTCCATGTACATCCAACTGCACATGGAGCAGAGTGGGCTATGTCCATGTAGCAGAGCGGACATGGATCAGTTATCCACACACTGCAAAGAAATGGCATAATGTGCTAGTATTTATCCCATACTAGCACATTATGAAATACTCACCTTGGAACTAAGCCCTCCAGCACTGTAATGTCACCGCGGAGAGGGCTGACATGTTCCCCAAGTCTTTTTTCCGCATTTGTGCGCTCCGGCTATATGATTGGCCGGTGCCACGATGACGTCACTCCTGTGCATGTGTGCAGGAGACCTCAGTTCTGGCACGAAGCTCTGAAGTTCCGCCAAGGTATGCCGGACCTTCAGAGCGCATGCACCAGTGATGTCACTGGCTGCATGCAGGGTGAATATCTCTTAAACTGTGCACATTTAGGAGATATTGATTTTACGTATAGGTAAGTCTTATTATAGGCCTTATAGGCTTACCGGTAGGTAAAAATTAACAAACAGGATTTACAACCACGTTAATAAAAGATCTGATTAATCCTCGATGATCATCAGCTCCATCTAGTGGTCATAATATGGTATTTCAGGAAAATACTGCATTATGGCCACATAGGAAATAAAAATTTTGCATAGAAATTTTTTTTATAATTGAAACACAAAGAGTTGATAAATATGTTTAACCCTTTAATG
This sequence comes from Lithobates septentrionalis, assembly GCA_037952835.1. Lineage (NCBI taxonomy): Eukaryota > Metazoa > Chordata > Amphibia > Anura > Ranidae > Lithobates > Lithobates septentrionalis. The sequence continues at coordinate 3,204,191 of JBBDGP010001201.1, read as the reverse complement.
GCTGAGGGTAAAAAATGTTAATGCCTAATTCTGCACATTTGACATGTTTTAGTAAAACTGTACATATCATCACAACTACTTTGTGTATCCAGGTGGATTATACCTTTTTTTTTCAGGATGAATTGGGCTTTCTTTAGGTAGTGAAGGATAATGGATATCTCCTGATTATTTTTTTTTATTTTTTTGGCCTAAATATTAAAAAAATATATATACAGAATATATATTTTATTAACTTAAAGCGGAGTTCCACATAGGGATGGAACTTCCGCTTTTCAGAATCCTACCCCCTTCGGTGTCACATTTGGCATCTTTCAGGGGGGGAGGGGGGAGCAGATACCTGTTTAATACAGGTATTTTGCTCCCACTTCTGGGCATAGATACCCGCGCCACCCATGGGTATCTACGCCACTCCCCCCCAACCCCCCCCCCGCTGTCTTCTGGGAGACACACGGGTCCCAGGTGACAGCAGGGACCAGTGGGAATGCGCAGCACGAGTCGCGAACCAGGAAGTGAAGCCGCAAGGCTTCACTTCTTGATTCCCTTACCAAAGATGGTGGCAGCAGCACCCGAGAGCCAGGCGCCCTGGACAGGTGAGTGTCCTTATTTTAAAAGTCAGCAGCTGCAGTATTTGTCACGGAATAACAATGTGTCACTGAATATTGAAATGCAGCATCATTTTTCTTTGGTGTTTGTGTGGTTTTAATGCTCATAGCTTAGTTCCTTTTATGCAAAGTAAAACCTAACTAGAGAGTTTATTCACTATCGCACAAATTCAGGCAATTTGCAGATAAAAAGATAGAGCACTGAAAGGGGTTGAAAAACCCTATGCTTTAAGGTGAAAAAACATCTGGCAGTCACCGGCCCCCCAGCCCCCACCGTTTTACTTACCTGAGCCCCGTATTTCCCTCGGCGGAGACCCGCTCTCCCTCTCTCCACGGGGGCCCCGCTCTTGATTGGATAGATTGATAGCAGGCATTCGTGTATATGGATGCAAACGCTGGACTCGGGAGCGCGCAGGCAAGGTAACCCACCCCGGGAGAGTGCTTCTCTTAGGGCGTTATCTGATTGCGGGGAGGAGCCGCCGGGGGACCCCAGAAGAGGACGATCAGGGCCACTCTGTGCAAATTGAGCTGCACAGTGGAGGTAAGTATGATATGTTTGTTTTTTAAAAAATATAAAAAAACAAGGGTTTACAACCCCTTTAACTTGGGCTTAGGACTGAATATGGAATTGAATCCCAGAATATGGCCATGCCCCACCTACACTTCTTATCCTTCTAATCCTTCACTTTGGGTCACCTTAGCCAGGTGGTTCTTAGCAGTCAATTACTAGGCCGCACCATGCTGAGAGTCCATTTACTATAAAGCTTCATCTAAATCTGCTAGTTTTTACTTAGAACGACTCTGGCTAATCCGGGGTCACTTCTATGAAAGTGTGGTTTAATGGATCAATACATTGAATTTTTCAAAATTTGTGTGCTGCCCCAGTAATATAGCTGCACTGGGGCTGAACTATGACTATATACAAAAGTTAATAATAGTTTAAAATATTTTACAGCATTTCGGTTAATAATACCCTAGTTGCCCTGTTCATTGTGAAGACTGTAAAATGTGTATCTGTTCATCTCACATGTAATCCTAGGTATTATATATGGAGTGCCTTTCCTGAAGAGTTTGCATACTATGACTCTAATATACTTTTATTTACAGAAAATAAAAAATAAACACTTTTCCATCATAATGTCATCCACGTAGTCCAGGAGTGGTGCTCAGAAACGTAAAAAGGCTAAAGAAGAGCAGATAAAAATTCAAAAACTGCCTAAAATAAGTCACTTCTTTTCCACCCCTAAAACTGTGGCTGAAAGTTCTAGAGATAGCAGTGAGGAAACTGAAAAAAGTATTCAGGAAAGTGTCAATATCTCATGGATCAGTCAGGCCACAGTTAGTGAAGAAACTTGCTCTATTGAATTTTCACTAGAAGATGACAACAGTAATCCACTTGAAGGCTGTAGCACAATACAAGACCAACCTCTTGGCACCACCCCAAATACTGATGAAGATGAAGATTTAGATTTTGTGAGCAGTAGAGCATCTTCAGGTGGTGCTATTGAAAGTAGTATTGTTGGTGAGCAATATGTGACTGATAGGGGACATTACCCAGTCACAATAACAAATCCAAATGTTAAAAGGTTTATATTAGCTCATGGCCCATGCAGACCTCCAGGACCTTTCCCCTGAGATAATGATACTAAGAAAATATGCTTTTCTGAAAAACATCTATTATGAGCGAGTCACCAAGACAGGGCTTAGACTACCTTTAACCGGTTCCCGACCGGCTCCTGTACTTTTACGTCGGCAGAATGGCACGGCTGCACAAAGTAACGTACTCGTACGTTACTTTGAATTTGCCGCCGTGTGCGCGCACGCCTGCCGCGATCTCCGTGAGTCGGGTCGCGGGTCCCGCGGACTCGATCGCTGTGGGCATACCCGCGATCGCCTCACGGAGAGGTCGAACGGGGAGATGCCATTGTAAACAGCATCTCCCCTTTCTGCCTAGTGACAAGTGCCACTCAATCTCTGCTTCCTGTCATCGGAGCAGAGATCAGAGACGTCACACACCAGCCCATCCCCCTGCCAGTTAGTAATCACTCCCCTAGGACACACTTAACCCCTCCCCGCCCCCTAGTGGTTAACCTCTTCACTGCCAGTGTCATTTATACAGGAATCAATGCATTTTTATAGCACTGATTGCTGTATAAATGACAATGGTCCCAAAAATGTGTAAAAAATGTCCGACATGTCCGCCATAATGTCGCAGTTACAATAAAAATCGCTGATCGCCGCCATTACTAGTAAAAAAAAAAAATATTAATAAAAATGCCATAAAACTATCCCCTATTTTGTAAACGCTTAACTTTTGCGCAAACAAATCAATAAACGCGTATTGCGATTCTTTTTTACCAAAAATATGTAGAAGAATATGTATCGGCCTAAACGGAGGAAAAAAAATGTTTTTTATATATTTTTTGGGGATAATTATTATAGCAAAATGTAAAAAATAATGCGTTTTTTTCAAAATTGACGCTCCTATTTTGTTTATGGCGCAAAAAATAAAAATCGCAGAGATGATCAAATACCACCAAAAGAAAGCTCTATTTGTGGGAAAAAAGGACGTCAATTTTGTTTCGGAGCCACGTCGCACGACCGCGCAATTGTCAATTAAAGCAACGCAGTGCCGAATCGCAAAAATCGCTCTGGTCAGGAAGGGGGTAAATCCTTCCGGGGCTGAAGTGGTTAATGTGGCTTTGTTACTCTCCGAAGCTTAATGCAGTGTACTGTGAACCATGCTGGTTGTTTGCAGACCGTAAAAAAGTAGGATTTCAACCTGCATGGGCAAAAGGGATCCAGAAGTGGCAGAGGCTGTCTGCTAAAATTCAGATCCATGAGTCTTCACAAACTCACATGGAAGCATGTGTACTTTATGATCAGTGGAGGTGTAATAAAACAATTGATGAGGAAAATGAAAAACAAATTTGACGAGAAAAAAACTTTTGGAGGCAGGTCCTACAAAGAATTGTTAATGTAACATTAACAATGGCAATGGCTAATCTAGCCTTTCGTGGTCACAGGGAGCGCCTGGGAGAGGTTAACAATGGAAGCTTTCTCTCCATCATAGAGCTACTTGCAGAATATGACCCAATTTTAAAGGAACTTCTCCAGTTACAGCAAGGCACATTTAAATATTTGAGCCCCAAAATACAAAATCAGTTAATAGAAATTCTGTCCAAAAAAGTGCAAAGTGAAATTGTTTCTGAAATAAAAAAAACACAATTTTATTCTATAATAATGGACACAACCCAGGACATATCCAAAGTAGATCAGATGAGTCAGATATTTCGATATGTGTCTGTGGAAAGAGATAGGAATCAACGAGCCTGCAGTTTAACAATAAATGAGGCTTTCTTAGGGTTCCATGCCATTGAAGATCAGAGTGCAGCACAGATTACTAGCAATATTGTTGCCTGCATAGAGAGCAAGGGCCTTGAAATATCAAAGTGTCGTGGTCAGGGTTATGATGGTGCAGCAACAATGAGTGGTGTCTAATCTGGTGTGCAGGCTCGGATAGCAAAGATGGAAAAGAATGCCCTCTATGTTCATTGTGCAGCACACAATCTAAATCTTGCCATTCAGGATGCTGTTTCTGACATACTGGAAGTTTCTAGATTCTTTGATGTGGTGCATAATTTATACACCTTCTTTGGGGAAAGCATACGCAGATGGGCTTTTCTCTCATCATTCACATCTGAATCCTCTGTCACACTGAAACGGCTTTGCCCTACACGGCGGTCTTCTAGATATATTTCCCTGCTTGCACTTCGTTTCTGTTTTCTAGACATCATGCAAGCTTTGTCAAAAATAATCCTTCTTTCATCAAAACCAATAGAAAGAGATGACGCTGCAAATCTAAAAAAGCAAATTGAATCTTTTGAGTTTGTGCTTCTTGTCGCCCTGCAAAACTAAAATCGTGAACCATGTGAATGCAATTTCAAAAGCTTTGCAATCAAAAGACATGGAACTGTCTGGAGCAGTGCAGCTCATTCAGAATGCTGTTACAGCCCTTTCCAGCTACAGGGATCATTTCGAGGAAACCAAGAAACTGCAGTGACACTTGCAGAAAAGTGGGGAATTGAAGCAAAGTTTTCAAATAAAAGATTTAAAAAAGTAAAGCGCCACTTTGATCAGCTGTGTATGGATGAAAGATTATCTGATCCAGAGGAACGGTTTAAAACAACTGTATTTTATAGATGTTTGGATATGATTATAAACCAGCTGTCAGACCGATTTACAGGAATTAATGCAGTCCTTCATAGATTTGAGATAGTTCAGCCTGCCATTCTTGCTTCTCAATCTGATGATGTTCTGATTGCAGCAGCATCAAAACTGCATGAATTTTACAAAGAGGATCTATCACTAGATTTTTCTGGGCAGCTTCTTTCATTCCGTTCAGCACTTCAAGAAGAGGTTCGCAGTTGTTCCACTGTAAAGGATCTTGCTCACCTACTATTTGTTGAAAACAGTGCACTGTCTTCTACTGTCCCAGATGTCTGCATAGCATTACTTTTGTTCCTCACACTCCCAGTAACCGTAGCAACTGCAGAAAGGTCTTTTTCAAAATTAAAACTAATTAAAAGTTATTTGAGAAACACCATGTCTCAGCAAAGACTCACTGGACTTGCTTTGTTAAGCATAGAAAATGAGAGAGCTAGAAGACTCAACATCGAAAGCATTGTAGATGACTTTGCTGAAGCAAAAGCAAGGCGTCGTCATTTTTAATGACCGTAGTAAGTTTGCAGTTATATCTGTTCTGTTACAAGTTACACTAAACCAGCCTTTCTCAACCTTTTTACCCCAGAGGAATCCTTTAATAAATTTTCAGGTCTTGGGGAACTTTTACTAAAACCTATCCATTAGGGGTCAATGGGAGGAATGAAGCCTACATTGGTGGTCAGTGGGAAGAATGTCTGTCTTTCTTACAGTGGTGGTCAGAATGCCACCTTTCAGACGGCTAAATAGATCAAATTGCCCTGGATCAAAGCAGATGCCATCAGATAGTTGGTCAATCAGCTGCAGCTCATGGAACCTCTGTAGGAACTCTAGGGTTCCTCTGAACCTTTGTTGAGAATGGCTGCCCTAAAGACTTTTTCAGTTTTGTTACCAGTTACACTAACCTATTTTTATGGTTGAGCCTTGCATGCTTGGTTCCAAGTTAAACTAACCAGTTGAGCTGAATGTATGCTAGTTTCAATAAACCATGCTAATATATATATATATATATATATATATATATATATATATATATATATATATATATATATATTATTTCTATTTCTATTTTACAGGTCTTTATTCACAGAAACAAAGTTAAATGTGTGAAATAGTTTGTTTTAAGTTCTAAAAAAGTTGGAAGTTATTGTTGGCCCTGTTGTGGACCCTTTTTTGAAGAAGTTATTGTTGGCCCTGTTGTGGACCCTTTTTTGAAGAAGTTATTGTTGGCCCTGTTGTGGACACTTTTTTGAAGAAGTTATTGTTGGCCCTGTTGTGGACACTTTTTTGAAGCTTTTCTTCTACCTTTGTGAACATTTTTAGTAAGTTTGTGTGTCTATACATGTACAGTTTTTTTATATTTTCCAAATTAATCTCATTCAAAATGTTATATTTATGTAGTTAAATATATAATTGAAATGTGGATCTTTGACTATAACTTTGTCTAATGGATGTATATTTTGTCTTGATTTATGGTTGGCCCCGACCCTTCATGATTTCTTGCACCGGGGCCCTGAGGTTTCTAGTTACGCCACTGCCCTAGGGGGAGATGGATGTTGCCTATTTCCATGCTATAAACATGCTTGTACGTTCTGCACCAAAACCCCTGCCGGGTTTTGCCCACGTAAAATGAACCACGTTCGCAGGTCATCAAACTACTACTGCACAAGATTGGCAGTTTACGAAGTGCTTTGGTTTGAACACCTGACCATTAGGGAGGGTAAATACTTTCTCCTTCCTAATTAGTGAACAATAGGCACAGTGTCCACATGGAAAGGTGCCAAACACTGAGCAATGTTTTTTGTTAAACTTGTGGATTCACTTTTTACCAGTTTGTCTTTAAGGGACAAAGCCCATTTAAAGCTGACAGAAGGGACTAGCGGTACGAATGCTTTATTTTGTTGTCATCTGTCAAGATCGACCAATGTTTTTCAATAATATTGCGAATTTGCTTGTGTTGTTGTGAGTATTGAATAATAATGCGCATTGAGTCGGCCTTTTTACCGCTCTTTGTTTGCGGGCTAAACAAAAAAGTTTTGCGGGCTTGTTGAGTCGTTCGATTGTGCGCTTTGCGCAAACAGCAACGACTATAACCTCTGTCCAACAAGCGATTTTTTAGCTTGCCAGCTTCCATTTTAAATAGTCTCATTGGAACAATTCCTCTGCAAGCAGAGGTATTGCCCATATGGAATGGAATTCTTTAAGGGAGTTGGATGGAAACTGTCCGCATGTAAAACAGTATTCCCTGCTGTGCACTTCCTGTGCAGGGTGCTAGTTAAATTGCCCTCTGTATCACACTCTACCTTCAGGTCTAGAAAGGTTACGGATCTGACATCATAGCTCATAGTAAATTTTAGATTAAAGCTCTTTACATTTAAAAAAATAAAAAAATCGAATCGGTACTTCTTCAGGACCTTCCCAGATGACGAAGACATCATCGATGTACCTGAGCCATGTAGTGACATGGCTCAGGTACTCAAAGGGGCCCTCGTCACTGAAAAGGGACCTCTCCCCTTCCCCCAGGTACAGATTGGCGTAGGATGGGGCACAGCATGTCCCCATCGCTACGCCTTGTACCTGGAGGTAGTGGGAGCCGTCAAAGCAGAAATAATTGTTGTTGAGAATATGGTCAAGCCCACTCAAAATTAAATTATTGAGGGCCTTATCATAATGTGAACCCTGTCTTCTTATATTTTGAACAGTCAAAATTCCCTTCTCATGTGGGATTGAACAGTATAGGGCTTCACGTCTATTGTGACCAAAATTGAATTTTGATATAGTGTTAGTTCATTTATTGTCTGCAGAAAGTGGATGGTATCTTTTAAGAATGATGGTAATGCTATCACAAATGGTTGTAGATAGGAATCAATCACCCTACTTAGATTCCCCGAAATTCTGTCATTCCCAGACACTATTGGTCGCCCTGTTGGTTGGGTGGGGTTTTGAATTTTAGGGAGGCTGTAGAACGTAGGTGTTCTAGGATGCCCAGTCCTAATGAAATCATATAGATCTTTATTGATTGTCCCATTCCTATGGGCATTGTCAATGAGACTGTAGAAGGTTTGGTTAGTTTTGTCTGTGTGTCTGATGTGAATGGTTTTGTACCATTCCTTATTATCAAAGATACTACAACACATTTGTACATTATGTTGTCCATCTGGACAACATTGTCTCTTTTGTCTGATGGTTTCACTACAATTGAATCATTCCTATGTAGAAATTCAAGTGCCTTATTTTCATCAGCCAATAAATTCTGGGGGATATTAGTGCTACAGGATATTTTGGCAATGTCTTTCAATGTCTGTCTCACAAATATGGCTACACTCGAATTGGTGTGCAGTGTCGGAAATTTGGTTTTTAAGGTTTTTTAAAGAGGGTTATTGGATTTTGAGTAGACTTGTTTACCTCTTCAAATAGTTTGTCTAAATCCAGTTGATCAATTAGATCGCCTGAATTGCTTTCTTGAAATAACAACAGGGTCAAATCCCTCAAGGCCTTAACTTCTCTCATGGTATATTTCGACCAATCTGTGGTGTCCCATTTCATTTTGTGTGGATTCATACTGACATTTTAGTAGTAATATTCGAGCGAAAAGGTGCAGGTCCGTAACCAGTTTGAACATGTCAAAATTTTGTTGAGGGCAGAAGCTCAAACCTTTAGTTAAAAGGTGAGTCTCTGCTTGTGTGATAGGGTGTGAGGATAAATTGATAATGTTTAGGGGTTGTGTTGAAAACAGATTACATGTGGATCTATCCCTTTCCCAGTTTTGTTCGGTAATGGGGAGCTCACTCCTTGTATGGAGTTTAAAGTCCTCTGAGATGTTGTATGTTTGAATGAATTAGTGACCGATTTGTAGCCATGGTAACATCCGATAAAGATGAATCGGATTCACCCTGTGCTGTATAGGAGGATTCACCTCCTCTCGATGGTATGGGAAAGCATAAATAGAAAGGGAGGGCACTCAATTGCCACATCCATAATATTGGGGAAGAAAAAGGGGTACTACTGGAAGTACTACCTAAAGTCAGACTTTATAGTCCAGGAAACAATGGAGAAGGAAACAATAATAAATCATCATATTTATTGAAAAAATACAAAATATAGACATAATTGTTGGAAAGAATAAAAAACATCATACATATGCATTTATGCAATTTGTACAGTGAGCCCTTGTGCGTCTACACGTTTCGCCATTAGGCTTCTTCAGGACACGACCAAGGTTCAAAGACGCAACAGATAAGAGAACGAATCTCACCTCATCTGAAATGAGATACATTGCCATTAAAATCAAAACTATTGCACACACATAGAATAACATGGTATTGTTTAAAAAGCATATGTTGAATCACTCAGGGGAAACATATCAAGGACGAGCAACACTCCTTAAGTTGGAGTACGTTGTGATATATACCCCCAGCCTGGATAGGCGATGGGTTTCCAAACTACGAGAAATCAAATGCGATGGATGCATCTTCCTTAAGTACCCTGAGTGTGCAACATAGCCTAATATGGCCTATGTTGCACACTCAGGGTACTTAAAGCAGAATTCCGGCCGGGAAAAAAAAAATTAAAGTCAGCAGCTACAAACACTGTAGCTGCTGACTTTAAGTACACTTACCTGTCCTGGGTGCCCGCGATGTCGGCCGCCCGAGGCCGACCCGTCCCTCGGCTCTCGGGTCCCGGCATCGCCATCCTAACTAAGGGAAACAGGCAGTGGAGCCTTACGGCTTCACTGCCCATTTCCTACTGCGCATGCGCGAGTCGCGCAGCGCTTTGTGAATGGGACGCGATGTGTTGTGGGACACACACAGTTCCCATAACACACCGCGCCCCATTCCCCAGAAGACAACGCGGGGAGGAGAAGACTGAAGATCACCGCAGCGTAGGAAGAGGCAGATTAGGAAGACTGCCTAGCAACAGCCATTTCACGTAAGTTAAAAAAAAAATTATTTATTTTTTTTCCTCCATTTTTTTAGGTTTTTTTTATGCAATTTTTTTTTCAAGGTGGACCTCCACTTTAAGGATGATGCTTTTTGTGTACCAATTTACACCACATGGCTTTATTCATTTTTTCATGTTTTCCTGCATATTATACCAGTTAGGCATTTATAATGTCGTTTAAAATGTTCTACAGCGACCACCAATCCGCTCCTGTGAGTTCCTCTACTTCATGGGGATGCTCTTTGGTGCAGGTTCAATGTAATTGCCTGTCTGGTACTCTGCCTACAAACCCCATAATCCATTTCTTATATCCTGCACATGCACAGAAGCAGTGGAGTCCCACTCGCTGCGCGGCCTGTTATATCCGTAGCTTTCTCTTTGCTTGTATGCGGCGCACGGTTTGCGCACGGCATGTTAGGTCTCATCCCACCACCTACAATGCCCATAACTCTCTCTTACTGCGCGGTGTCTGGGGTGCACATGCGCACGGCACGCGAGGTCTCACCTGCCCCATTGCCTACAATGCCCATAATATCCTTCTTTTGAGGCCAGCTGATGCGAATACGATGTGATCTCAGTGATTTGCTGAGACCTTACTTACCAGTATAAATAACGCTCCTCTGTATGTGTGCAGCGTCCGGCTGTTTCCCAGGGGCACGTTTCCTTACTATATCCTCCATGTAAGTACTACCCACTACTTTTTCTTCTGTGTAGGCATTTGGGTTGTCATCAAAGATTTTTTATTTTTTACACCTTTATATCTTCTGTTTGTAGGCACAGCGTGCGATTTCAGGCTTTATTAGCCATGAGCATTGCTTAATCCCAATAAGGGTCTGTTTCCTGTATATATGTGGAACCTTATAGTATTGCTCAGCTGGCCTTATACAATTTTGGAGTGAAGGCTCTACTTGCCCCTGTTCAAAAAATTTGAAATTCACTTATTAGTAAGTATTTGCTTTCTCTATATATATCTTCGCTGTTGCCATATATCCTTTCAGTGGTATACTTACTGTAATCCATCACATTTGATTTCTCGTAGTTTGGAAACCCATCACCTATCCAGGCTGCGGGTATATATCACAACGTACTCCAACTTAAGGTACCCCCCTTTTGTTGCTCGTCCTTGATATGTTTCCCCTGAGTGATTCAACATATGCTTTTTAAACAATACCATGTTATTCTATGTGTGTGCAATAGTTTTGATTTTAATGGCAACGTATCTCATTTCAGATGAGGTGAGATTCGTTCTCTTATCTGTTGTGTCTTTGAACCTTGGTCGTGTCCTGAAGAACCCTTAACGGCGAAATGCGTAGACGCACAAGGGCTCACTGTGCAGATTGCATAAATGCATATGTATGATGTTTTTTACTCTTTCCAACAATTATGTCTATATTTTGTATTTTTTCAATAAATGTGATGATTTATTATTGGTTCCTTCTCCATTGTTTCCTGGCCTATAAAGTCCAACTTTAGGTATGGGAAAGCAATTGTTTGAATTACCTTGTTGGGTGTAATCGGAATCAGTGTCTATAGTATGTCTCTTCTGGTCCTGTTCCAAGGAAACCCTATTGTTCCTACTCCTCTTTTGATGTCCTCACCCTCTTGTTGATATTTGTATTTTGATTATATCTGGGCGGAAGAGAATTAGATTGGGAATAGACAAATGGTTTATTCGATTGGGGGCGATCCCGTGCTCGTCCTCTCAAATATGATTTATTACTTGACCATTTGTAGGCTTTGCCCTCAGAGAATAATGATGTTTCCCTCCAAAATTTCTTTATTCTGGAAAATATTTTTATTATAAACTGACAAATGCTCGTTTAACTTGATTTGCAACTTTGAGTATAATGCATGCCCTTTGAATTGGGCCAGCTGTATCTCCAAAGTATCTATTTCTAGGTCAAGTTGGACTATTTGTTTCATGTATTTAGTTAGGATTGTCATCATTACTTGTGAGCAATTTTGTAAATTACTTTCCCACTCTTTTTCCCACTTTCCCACTCTCGTTTAACCACCCGCCTCCTTGACACGAGAGCTGAAATATGAGCTTTAGTACATTGTGTTATTTGTAAGCATGCACTGAGCCTAGACTTTGATTTGTCATAAAATTCTTTTTGTGGCTTTATTTGTATGTAATTACAATACTATTCTCTATTGTTGTATTTTGCTCTGCCTTGCAATGGGTGACTTTCAGGGTGAGGAATGGACTAACCTAATGTCCGGCTATGAGACTGACTTCGAACAAGGGGACCAGGTAGAAACACAGATCTCTTCCCTTATCCAAAAATTTAGTAGGATTTTGGAACAGGACCAGAAGAAACGTACTGTAGACACTGATTTCGATTACACCCAACAAGGTAATTCAAACTATTGCTTTCCCATACCGTCGAGAGGAGGTGAATGCTCCTATACAGCACAGGTTGGCTACAAATCGGCCACTAAGTTCATGCGAACATACAGCATCTCAGAGGACTTTAAACTCCATACAAGGAGTGAGCTCCCCATTACCCAACAAAACTGGGAAAGGGATGGATCCACATGTAATCCGCCTTCAACACAACCCCTAAACATTATCAATTTGTCCTCACACCCTATCACACAAACAGAGACTTGCCATTTATCTAAAGGTTTGAGCATCTCCCCTCAACAAAATTCTGACATGTTCGAACTGGTTACGAACCTGCACCTTTTCGCTCGAAAATTACTACTAAAATGTCAGCATGAATCCACACAAAATGAAATGGACACCACAGATTGGTCTAAATATACCATGAGAGAATTTAAGACCTTGAGGGATTTGACCCTGTTATTTCAAGAAAGCAATTCAAACAATCTAATTGATCAACTGGATTTAGACAAACTATTTGAAGAGGTAAACAAGTCTACTGAAAATCCAATAACCCTCTTTAAAAAACCTGCAAACAAATTTCCGCCACTGGAAACCAATTCAAATAAAGCCATATTTGTGAGACAGACATTGAAAGACATTGCCAAAATATCCTGTAGCACTAATATCCCCCAGAATTTATTGGCTGATGAAAATAAGGCACTTGAATCCCTATGTAGGAATGATTCAATTGTAGTGAAGCCATCAGACAAAGGAGGCAATGTTGTCCTGATGGACAACATAATGTACAAACAAATGTGTCGTAGTATCCTTGATAATAAGGAATGGTACAAAACCATTCACATCAGACACATAGACAAATCTAACCAAGCCTTCTACAGTCTCATTGACAATGCCCATAGGAATGGGGCAATCAATAAAGATCGATATGATTTCATTAGAGCTAGGCATCCTAGAACGCCTACGTTCTACAGCCTTCCTAAAATTCACAAAAACCCCACACGACCGACAGGGCAACCAATAGTGTCTGGGAATGGCGGAATTTCGGAGAATCTAAGTAGGGTGATCGATTCCTATCTACAACCGTTTGTGATAGTATTACCATCATTCTTAAATAATACCATCCACTTTCTGCAGACAATAAATGAACTAACACCATCTCAAAATAAATTTTTGGTCACAATAGATGTCGAAGCCCTGTATTGTTCAATACCACATGAGAAAGGACTTTTGGCTGTTCAAAATATACTAAGACAGGGTTCACATTATGATAAGGCCCTCAATAATTTCATTTTGAGTGGGCTTGACCATATTCTCAACAACAATTATTTCTGCTTTGACGGCTCCCACTACCTCCAGGTACAAGGCGTAGCGATGGGGACATGCTGTGCCCCATCCTACGCCAATCTGTACCTGGGGGAAGGGGAGAGGTCCCTTTTCAGTGACGAGGGCCCCTTTGAGTACCTGAGCCATGTCACTACATGGCTCAGGTACATCGATGACGTCTTCATCATCTGGGAAGGTCCTGAAGAAGCACTGATTCGATTTTTTGATTTTATAAATGTAAACAGCTTTAATCTAAAAGTTACCATGAGCTATGATGTCAGATCTGTAACCTTTCTAGACGTAAATGTAGAGTGTGATACAGAGGGCAATTTAACTAGCACCCTGCACAGGATGTGCACAGCAGGGAATACAGTTTTACATGCGGACAGTTTCCACCCAACTCCCTTAAAGAATTCCATTCCATATGGACAATACCTCCACTTGTGGAGGAATTGTTCCAATGAGACTCTATTAAAAAATGGAAGCTGGCAAGCTCCAAAATCGCTTGTTGGACAGAGGTTATAGTCGTTGCTGTTTGCACAAGGCGTACAATCGAACGATTCAACAAGCCCGCAAAACTTTGTTGTTTAGGCCGCAAGCAAAGAGCGGTAAGAAGGCCAACTCAATGCGCATTATTATGCAATACTCACAACAACACAAGCAAATTTGCAATATTATTGAAAAACATTGGTCAATCTTGACAGATGACGACAAAATAAAGAATTTCGTACCGCCAGTCCCTTCTGTCACCTTTAAACGGGCTTTGTCCCTTAAAGACAAACTGGTAAAAAGTGAATACCACAAGTTCAACAAAAAACATTGCTCAATGTTTGGCACCTTGTCATGTGGACACTGTGCCCATTGTCCACTAATTAGGAAGGAGAAAGTATTTACCCTCCCTAATGGTCAGGTGCTCAAACCAAAGCACTTCGTAAACTGCCAAACTTGTGCAGTAGTCTATTTGATGACCTGCGAATGTGATTCATTTTACATGGTGGTGAGCTACATAGTTAACCATGTGCCTCTTTCTTCTTCTCTCATTGTGTATAGATTGTTTATTAAATATGATTACAAATAGAAATATTGATATTTCTATGTTAGACTATTGGAAACTCTGAAGAGTGAAGTAAAAAATTGTCTATATTTCTTTTTCTTTTCTTTTTCCTTTTATTACTATTTCTATTTTACTTGTTAATTTCTTCTCTTTCTCTCCCCTAGATCCTGGACCGCTGCTGTCTTGCCCTCCCCTCGCCCCTCTGGGATGTGATTAATGGTCTGTGGGTCTTCCCGGCAGGGGGATGTGTTTATACCTGTCTCCCTCATTAGCTCCCGCAGTTCCAATCTTTGCCTCTGTGGGGAGTTTTCACTGGGCCGGCGGCGTTATGTGATCGTCTTCGAACAGGGATCTGACGTCACACGCATGCACGGTATGACCTCCATACAAGAGCATAGCAAGATGCACTTTACAACGATCGGGTAAGGATGGACACCAGCATACTGCTGTTCTTCACTATTCCAAATTTGATTAGAAAGTAGCTTACCACAAACTTGTCCCTAATTTAGATGCAGCATTCATATGTTTCTGACCTGAACAAACAGACACTACATATTTGTTTTTGTTCTTGGATTTCACAGTGTCCCTATTACTCCATCTTAAAAATCAGGTATTTATTATATTTTTGATTATGGATGTCATATTGTTTCACAGCACTTTTATTGCACTTATTTTTTTGGCATCCCTCTTTTTGACGGATGCCTCAACGATCACACACTTCTACTTTTTTCTCCTTTTTATCACCATTATTTCACCTCAGCATTCAGATTCAACATTTTGTTTGGTATCACATTCATGCGTTCTTTGCATGTCCATTGCTTTTTCTTTTGATTTTTTCTTTTGTTTTTTTTTAATCACTTTTCACATTCTTATTTGATCACTGATCGATACACACACCTCATATGCATCACCCCAGTATATGCAATTATTTCATGCATTGCACGTTTAGGCCCCTTTCACACTTATACAACTTCAAAGTGGCGCGATTTTACCGCGATTTCGGGGCTGCTATTTTGCCGCGATTTTACCACGATTTTGCTGCGATTTTGCCACGATTTGGAAGCAGTACTACTTTGTACTACTTTGCCACAACTTTGGCATTAACCATTCTCAGCTTGTGCTTACAAAGTAGTGCTGAATTATTCAGGTACGATTTGCATGCTACTTAAGGGTTTAACATTGAGGTCTATGGAGTACAAATCGTATGGAAGTTGGACCAAAGTAGTGCTGAAATCGTGTCTATATTATTCAGGTACGATTTGCATGCTACTTGAGGGTTTAGCATTGAGGTCTATGGAGTAGAAATCGTATGGAAGTTGGACCAAAGTAGTGCAGGGACTACTTTGAAGTCGGCACGACTTAAAGTCGTGCCAATATGAATGGTAGTCATTGAAAATCATGGAGAATGACTTGTCATACGATTTTGCAGTACAAAATCGTGGGACAAGTCGTATAAGTGTGAAAGGGGCCTTAGACTATCCGAGGCAGGGTGATATATGCATTTAGCAACCCTCCTCCATTGCCCACTCTCCCATCACACAAGCACTTTGATTATCTAATGTATGTTAAATACACAGACAACAATTTAACCATCTCACCAATCATATAATATTAAATGAAACAACGAACTCCTAGATGTACATTTGGTCATGTCAATGCCCAGAAGTGGAGATGAAATATATTCTCTGCGGTTCCCCCAACATGGAGATCTGCATTTAATAAATCAAAATATTTAATCATTATTTGTTTCTGGCAGGATCCATAGGGGGCAACTCATTTTTGAGAATTTCCCCTTATTTGAAACAGCTACAAATGTCCGTTTCCTTTTTTACCCCTTTTTATATATTTATCGTTCTGACTTTTGTCATAACTGTAAAAATTATTAAATACAATATATAGTATACTAATTGTTATAATCATAATAATTTTCAGGTGTTTTGTTCCCTGCACTTCCCCCCTGAGGGAGCATACCATTCTGTGACCACTTGTAAGCCTCACGGGCCGTTTTGCTCCTTTGGGGTAAAGATGAGGACAATTTCCTAGCGGGGTCCGGGATCATCCCTGGGGGGAATCTTCCGTCTCTTATTTTAAACAAAAACAAGTCTCTGGATAAGCGAGCCCTTTTGGTGGAAAGGGTAAATATACTGTGGTTATCAAGCTGAACACATGATAATGTATAATGACGTGTTTACATGTTATGAAATATTGTAATTTGCCTCTTTGATGTATTTATAGAAATGTAAGAACTCCTTGAAGAAGACCAAAACCTTTAAGGTCGAAATGCATTGGGGCTTTTCTTAACATCGGATGGTATAATCAAATGCTGTGGGTAAACACCCATTGATATATATTTCCAAACCATACCATAGGATATCACAGTTTTTTCTTTCCTAACTCAAACGGTCTCGCATAGTATATACCAGAGCTCATATTTTAACTTTTGTATTTGATCAATGTCTGCTTTCTGATAATAAAATTAGTGATTTTTTACGAACTTTTTTGACTCATATTTGCTGCTAAAAAGTCCCATTGGGAATTTTCCACTTTTTTCAAACAGCTGTATTTACATTACTGAGCTGTGTGTAGATTCGGCTTCTCCTCCCTAACTACACCCACGTACCTGAGATTTTCTGTGAGCTGCTGTTCATGTCTTTCTACTAAGCTGGGCGCTGCTGTTTTTGCATGTAAGTTGACTTTTCTATCTTCAATAAAATGTTTTGTTTTGCTCACGTCACTCTGCACTCTGCATTTTGTCTTTCAAATATGGCTTCTTTGTATAAGTACTATTCAGTTCTACCCTGGGCCTCCTGCCTAGGGAAGGGGTGTGTTTGGCTGTTGAATCCTCCTAGGCATGTTACCTGTGAGGGTGATCGTGTGTCTGGGCAAAGACCTAGGTTTGTGACCTAGCTTGTTTAACCTGGTTAGTGAGAAGCCATGTTAGAACCCAGTGGCGGCTGGTGCTTAAAATTTTTGGGGGGGCGCAAACGAACTGAAAAAAAAAAACCTCAATTGCAGCCACTGTGCCATCAAACCCAGCTACTGTGCCCATCAATTGCCGCCACTGTGCCCATCAAATGGCGTCACTGTGCCCATCAAGCGCAGCTACTGTGCCCATCAAATGCAGCCACTGTGCCCATCAAGCGCAGCCACTGTGCTATTAACTGCAGCTACTGTGCCCATCAAACGCAGCCACTGTGCCCATCAAATGCAGCCACTGTGCCCATCAAGTGCAGCCACTGTGCCAAATGCAGCTACTGTACCCATCAATTGCAGCCAGTGTGCCCATCAATTGCTGCTACTGTGCCCCATCAAATGCTGCCAGTGTGCCCATCAATCGCCGCTACTGTGCCCCATCAAATGCTGCTACTGTGCCCCATTAAATGCTGTCAGTGTGCATCACCCGGCACTTACCTGTCCCGCAGCGGGTCAGCGGCGGTGTCCTTCATGCTCCTCGAAGTCTTCTTCTGTCCTCTCTATCAGGCGTCCAATCACAGCGCCTGATGTTTCAGCCAATCAGGTGACAGGTAACAGACCCGAGCACCTGATTGGATGAAAGGCGGTTCAGTGTTAGCAAAGCAAATTCCTTTGCTTTGCTAACACACAACTGAGTGAACAGTGAATGCACAGCATTGTGCCTGCTGTTCACCTTTTTTTGGGCGCCTATTAGAGCCTATGGCTCTAATCAAGTGCTTCCAAAAAACACCCTCGCCGCTGTAATTCAGGTGTCCGGCACCCGAAAAGGGGCCGGACACCTGAATAGGGGGTGTCAGCGGCGACCATAGAATCTATCTATGATGATAGAGCAGTGCCAGGAGAGAGGGGGCGGCGCTCCTGTGCCCTTTATTGACGCACTGCCACTGGTGGAACTCCAGATGTGTTGAGGGGCCAGAGTAGCTTGGATGTGAAGCTTGGACCTCACTGGAGTGTGGTTTCTTCTCTCCTGGGTGTTGGCAGCTAAAGTCAAAAGTTCTTTAGTCAGAATCTACAGCAGGGGTACTGAATTAAAATTCACAGAGGTCCGGTTGGTAACATTTTCTTTCTGCAGAGGTACGAATCTCATTTTTCTTCTATGACTCAGGTCTTTCACATCACAGCCCCTTTACATTAGTGTCCTCAGTCCCCCTCTTCCCATCACAGCCCCCCTTACATCACAATCCCCTTTCACATCAGAGCCCCCCAACATTACAGCCCCACTTACACCACAGACCCCCTTGCAATCACAGACCCCTCCCTCACATCACAGTCCCCCTTTGAAATCACAACCCCCCACATCACAGCTCACCCCCTCCTGACATCACAGCCCTCCGCCTCAATGAAAAAACCCTTCATATAACAGCCCCCCTCTCACATCACAGCCCCTAATATCATTGCTCCTCCCCACATCACAGCCTCCCATATCACAGCCCCCCTCTCACATCACAGCTCACCCATATCATTGCTCCCTCTCTCACATAACAGCTACCCTATATCATAGCTCCCCTTTCTTGCATCACACCCCCCATATCACAGCTCCCCCTCTGACATCACAGCCCCCTGTATCACAGCTCCCCCTCTCACATCACAGCCCCCCTCTCACAGCCCCTCATATCACAGTGCCCCTCCCCACCCGTTCTCATCATAGCACCTTATATCACCGCTCCCCCTCTCACATTATAGCTCCCCCTTCTCACATGACAGCCCCCTATATCCCACCAAAGCCCCCCCATATCACTATTATTACAGTCCCCCCTCTCACAGCCCCTCATATCACAGCTCAACCCTCACAGCCCCCCCCCATTTCACAGCGTACCCCTCTCACTTCACAGCCCCCCATATCACAGCTCCCTTCTCTGACATCACAGCCCCCATATCACAGCTCTCCTCTGACATCACAGCCCCCCCATAATATCCCCCCTAACTTAACTCAGTGTTGTGGAGGGTGGGCAGAGTTGCGGGGTGGACTCCTCTTATAGAGCTTCTGTTCCTCCCACCCACTCTGCTGTGACTTAAACAACGGCAACAGCGGCAGCTGCGGCGGGCGGGTGCATGCAGGGGGGTGGGATCTGTCTCCTCCTTGCTGTGGGTTCAGCGGCGGGCGAGTACATTGGGGGGAGGGGTTGGGCAGCTGCAACTCCCCCTGTAGACCTTCCGTTCCTCCCGTTCTCTGCTGTGACTTTACCAGTGTTGGCGAAGGGCAAGTGCGTGCGGGGAGGGGGGTCCAGGTCCACCCTGCCATTCCTCCCACCCTCTACATGGCAGTGATCCTTAACAGCTGCAGCGGTGGGAGGAGAGGAGTCCGCTCAGGCTGCTGGGAGGTGTGGCCGCTGTCCGGACTGGACTGTCACTCGGTCCGTGTCCAGACTGTGGTCCACCATTTAGTGATGCCTGATCTACAGGGTCAACTTAAATGTTCTCCAACTCTGAAGGCTGCAAGCCCTTTATGTTGCATATTTCTGGTGTCTGCTAGTCCATGGGTGCCCCTTACCCTCTCTCCCTGAAGCGTTGAGTGAGAGCGAAGAGTAACTCTTAGTTTTGCATCTAATGCCGCGTACAGACGATCGGACTTCTCGTCGGAAAAAGATATGACGGCTTTTCCGACGGGATTCCGCTCAAGTTTGCTTTGCATACACACGGTCATGCAAAAGTTCACTGAACTTACGACCGTCAAGAACGCGATGACATACAACACTACGACGAGCCGAGAAAATGAAGTTCAATGCTTCCGAGCATGCGTAGAAATTTTGCGCGTCGGAATTGCCACAGACGATTGCATTTTCGGATAGTAACGTTTCCCGACCAAAAAATTGAGAACATGCTCTCAATCTTTTGCTGGCTGAAATTCGGCCAGCAAAAGTCCGATGGAGCATACACACGGTCGCATTTTCCGACGAAAAACTCTCATCGGTCTTTTGCGGGCCGAAATTCCGATTGTGTGTACGTGGCATTAGAGTTACTGCACCGATCTATACACATCGCTTCTCTATTGCCAAGCACTAGACCCTGAGGTGAAATACTGGACCACCCTCTCCCTGGGAGTTCCACCAGCCTTGGTATACTCAGTGGTCCAACAGACACATCAAAACTGGTATTTCTCCGGCAAACAGGGAGAAATGGTAATCATAACTTGGGGTGCCTTGTTTACAAGAGTGGCTGTAGAGAATTAAAAGGTAACTAAGGCGGTTTAAATATGTTCTTCGACACATACGTTCTCAATATATAGCTGTTTGCCTGCAGTTCAGCTTTGAGCATCCTAATACAAACAAATGCCTAAGTTGCTTCACGTAAAACCCTCCAGAGTTTGTATTGTTCTTTTCGGCATTGTTTACCTCCTTTGGGAAATGCTCTGCAAGCGATGATGGATTTAGTGTACTCTCATACACAGTTCATGATTAGATAGTACCACTGTTTGTCCATTTTAAACTATACTCTTTGCTAAAGGTTGTCAGGTGCTTCAAAGAGTTTAGGGTGAAATTAGTGTTTTAAATCAGGGAAATCAGTTTTGAAATATCATTTTTATCTTTGACCGGGTTTTCAGAAATAAATACAGCATAATAAGAGTATTGCTTTCAACTTATCTTACTTTTTTGTAATTTCAATCTGTTTGATTTCTCCAGTGTGAAAAAAAGGAATGTTCTGACTTGCAAGATTTTTTATAAAAACATGATGGGTTTGACACATTTATGGGAAGAATTATTTAGGAGATTATGGAAAGAGAAATAGACAGGTAAATATCACTAGCAAGTGAAAATATATCTTATTTGTATTCCTTAGTAAATATTTGTGTACCTGGTTATCATCCTAATTCCAGTCTTTTCTGAAATAACATGGAATAAACAGTAGACATTAAAGGTTTCTGTACAATACCCTTGAATAATTTCACATTGAATATGTGTCCAATTTTTACATTTAGCAGTTTATTGGCCTGGTTGACAAGTAAACTATTTAGTTAGTATGGATTGGAATTTAAGTACCTTAATTGACACCTTGTTCTAAACACATTGATCCATAGCTCCGTGGAAGGGCCTGCTAACAATAAAGTAGAGCTATGCCTCTGTAACTGACCATTACTTCTGAAAATTCTTCTCGTTTGGCTGTCTTACTAATCTAGTAGCTACAAAGCTCTTGTAGCAACGTGCAGATCAGGAGTTCAGATTTTACTCTGACCTTACTTGTGGCATGCTTGTTCTGGACCGGTGGCTACTGAAACCAAAACAGGCAGGCAATTTTCAAAAGGTAAGTAATGGTGACCTGCATAATTTTCTCATGACATGATTCCTTTAAAGCCCAACTCTAGACTCATGTCTCATCCTCTTTTTGCTTCCCACCCCCCCTTAATGTTAAAATAAATTGTGTATACATTTTTTTTCTAGGTGTGTTTGGTCCAGCCCAATAATGTAGCAGGCTATCTTCATTGTGAGGCCACTCTTTGCAGCATTGTCCTGTGATTCCAGGGCAAGGGTTGAAGCCTTGACACCCGAGACTCAGAGGGAGTGGGTTAAATGAGGCTGAGAGTCATTGAGCCTACAAAAGAAGCAATGCTGTATGCCTGGCTCGGTGAAGCTGCAGATGTCAGCATACAAAGTTTGGGACAGCAGAGCAACCTGGGGTCCTTTATTTTGTTTTGGGCCCAAGCTAAGCTGGGCTTGAGATAGCAACAGCCAGCCCAGCAGATGTCAGCAGGTACTTCCATATGACTTATTTTGGGGAAAATAGTGGCTAGCTACATTTGACTATATATTTAGCTAATTTGTTTTCACATATAAGTCACTCCAGAGGTGTGTGCTTGTACTCCTGCTTGTTGCTTTATACTGTAGGCATAAACATGTGCATACGGATGCCTTCCAGGAGTGAATGTTTATGTGACTATTTCAGGGGGAAAAAAAGATGCAAAGTCGTGCCTTCATGCCGAAACACGTTTACTTTTTTTGCTATGAATCAGTGTTCTCATTAAATCACCTTGGACTCTGGGAAGTTTGTTTGAAGCTCTCATTGGATTGTATTTATGTGGGTTCTCATTTTTTGGGTCCTTTCCCTGTTCCTGGAGGTAGTTTCCATTTTGTGGAATGCTGCTGAATTGGAGTCAGTGTGGCCGATTAGTTTCAGTGACCCTTACAATATATGAATCCAGCACCATATTTGTCCTTGTGTTATGTCTTCATCTGTGACTTCCCTCCAATATCAATGGCTAGCTTTGGACTCTTATTTCAAAATGCCAGCACTGGGGCTCACTACTAGATAGTGAGACCTGAGATAATTGCAGTTTAGCATAAAAAACTCTCTCACCTCCACAATCCATTGCTGTGAAAAAGTTTCTAATAATACTGTGCCAGTGGTGGGAACACCCTCACAGTTCACTGGATGGGAATTTTTAATATATATATATATATATATATATATAAATTTATAGGTAACATTCTTCTTTATAATTGATGTGAATGAAGCTAATTAAGGGCCACATGACTCAGAAGCACAGGGGCCCAGAGCTGTTTGGCTAAACAATGGTGTATGCAGGTAGCAATAGCATTTGACAGATACATTTTGAATAAAATGAACGTGTGTGTATATAGTTTAGGACCTTCTGTGCGACTGCAATGAAAGTAACATAATTCATATACAGCTTTTAAAATTGCTTTTGACCTGGGGATTAAAGAAATTGAGAAGGGCCTTCATGAATTAGTTATAGGACCCCATCACACATATTTGTACCTACTTATGTGAATGACTCACATCTTGATGATTTCAACACCTTGTACCAATTAGTTAATTTGTATGATTATTGTTTAACACACAATTTCTGTCTCCACTAGTCACAGGTACATTTTAACATAATAAGCTTGTAGGCAGGTGCCTACAGAAGGGCTATTGTTTTTTCTATGATGACGCATGTTCTGAAGTTATCTGGTTCAAGTCTGTCGACTTTCCTGTGAAACTACTACAATGTAGATGTGTGGTGGATCTGGGGCAATTGATACGCTAGTATTTCCTATCATTTTTTAACAGATCTACATAAAAAGGGGCCCTTCAGTGCCCCAAGAGAAAGCGGCTGGAAATACTGACAAGATGTAGGCTGTAGGCAGCGCCCTCATATTAAGGGGGGTGGCACTCCAGGCTCCCTGAGGGACTGGGAACCTGAGGACACTTAAAGTGGTTCTAAAGCCTTAAGGTTTTTCACCTTAATGCAATTTGGTGAAAAATCTTCTGTGCTGCAGCTGCCCCCCCAGAGCCCCCTTTTTCCTTACCTGAGCCCCTTTCGATCCAGCGATGTGCACGAGCACAGTGGCTCCCGCCACTGTCTCTCTCCTCGTTGGAAAGATTTCTAGCAGCGGGAGCGATCAGCTCCCACTGTTGTCAATCGAATCCAATGATATGGGAGCGGGGGGTGGGGTCGAGTCCCGCTGTCTGTGTCAATGGACGCAGCCGCAGGACTCAGGAACGAGAAACCTACTTCGCTGGGGCCACCCGATGAAGAGAAGGGGCCTGAAGCACCGGCGGGGGACCCCAGAAAAAGAGGATTGGGGATGCTCTATGCAAAACTTTTGCACAGAGCAGGTAAGTATAGGCATGTTTGTTGTTTTTATTCTAAAAAAACGAAGCTTTAAAACCACTCTAACTACCAATCTTAGACTTATTACCTTTAAGGATCTTTGTGAAACATGGACTACATGGACTCTGTGCTACCACTTGTGGATTATTTGCCAATGATGGACACTTGCCTCTAAAGGACTATGCTGCTGCTGTTATTCAGGTATAGTTACCCTATGGGCACTAAAACACCTTATACAGGAATGCAGTTGAAGAAATAGTTGCCTGATAAGAACTGTGAGACTGTTTGATGCCTTTCTTCAGTAAACTGTTAACTGTTTAATGCTTGGTCTGAAGTTTCTCTCTTAAAGAGGAAGTAAACTCCCCCCCCCCCCTTTGCTTACCTGCAAAGTAAAGGCATAATGTGCTAGTATGCATCACATACTTTCACATTATGTGACACTTACCTGCAAACGAAGCCCGTGTTGTCCCCACTGGAGGCTGCATCCATCTTTGCCTGTCTTCCTTCCGCGGACTCCAGTTGTGTGACTGGCCGGAGCCACGTGACGTCACTCCCGTACATGCACACGAGAGCCACCAGTCACGGCACAGGCTGCTGAAGAAACGGCACTGATGGGCGTTCCTTCAGAGCGCATGTGCCGATGACGTCATCAGTGCAGTATACAGTAAATATCTCCTAAACAATGCAAGTTTAGGAGATATTTACAGTAGCTATAGGTAAGCCTTATTATAGGCTTACCTATAGGTACAAACATTAGAGGGAAGTTTACTTCCTTTTTAAGGGGTGTAATGCATGGCGTATCAAAAGAACAGAGCTTGTAACATGGGTACAAGTGTCATTAGCTTAAGTCAGCCAACCAATCAGGGAATGGTGACTGGCATAGGGTGACAGTTACTCTGGTATTGAAGGGGTGGTGTGCTCATCCCCTTCATTAGCAGTTGGTTTCTCGTATTTTGGGACTGGACCTGCAGCACAGAGTACCTAGGGAATGAGGTTCCTTTCCTGTATACACTGGTAACTGTCACATGTCACAGGTATTGATGAGTTGGTGGGTGCTGGTGCAGGTAATCTTCTCTAACTGTGGTAAGTTTTCAGTGCTTAGTGTAACAGCCAGTCAGTTCGCAATGGATTAATAGAGGGTTAAAGGTGAAGTACAGAGAAAGGTCATTTGGCTGTACTTCTCCTGTGGATCACAGGAGTGCAGTTCATTTTGCACTCCTGTAACCCGTTTTCAGCAGACAGCTGGCTGAAGCTATCGTGTGACGTCACAAAGCTGGTCCAGGCTTGGGAAAGATCCCGACCATATAGTCAGGATCCACCCACATGCCTGGACTGGCACCCAGCTAAGCCAATAAGCGAGCCTGTGAGAGCCTGAGCCGGCTTCTCCCGCCCCCTCCACAGCCCAGTGATTCAGTGAGCAGGGTGGGAATGTGGGGGGGGGGTGTAGAGCAGGCAACGGGGCTTGACAGTCACCATCTCTCTGCTCAGGGAACTCTAAGGACAGAGCGATCGGCGGTGTTTGATTGCTCAGTTCTCAGCCTTAGAGCTGGCGGGGGGACAGATGCAGCAATGGACCGATTCTGCATCCACTTAGGTAAGTATGAGTCTAAAATAAAATAAAAATTCCATACTTCCCTTTAACTGTGTTTGCGGCGACACGCTTCTAAGTCTGGATTTGAGCCTTAAAGTGGGGTTCCACCCAAAAAACAAAACTACCTGGAAAAATTCTAAAAAAACAAACAAAAAAAATTTGGATTTTTTTTTTTCACTTACCTCTAAATGCCTGTTGCTAGGTGGTCCCTCGTAGTCTGCCTGTTCCTTAGCCTGGGCTGGTGACATCACTTCCTCCTCGGCACAGGAAGGGCTCCGCTCTGCTCCCTCCCTCCTGTCAATCATCTGGGACCCATTATAGGTCCCAGGTGATGGAGCGGCCAATCACGGCGCGCGGCGCCGCTGGCACATGCGCAGTGGGTGCCAGGCTGTGAAGCCACAGCCCGGCGCCCACAGTTAAAATGCCGGCGCCGACGAGCGGAGGGGGGGACGAGCGGGGCTTCGATCCCCCGCATCGCTGGACCCAGGGACAGGTGAGTGTCCAATTAAAAGTCAGCAGCTGCAGTATTTGTAGCTGCTGACTTTTAATTTTTTTTTTTTTGACGGCCCCCCTGGGTGGAACTCCTCTTTAATGCTGAATTTCCCGAACTCAGACTTTGTTCAGACAAAATTGTTAAAAAAACAAAAACGTTAAAAAACCCAAATGTTAAAAGAGTGGCAGACCTGATGGACCACTTGGTCTTATTCTGCTCTTACTCTTCCAAGTTTCAAAGTGTCAAGCAACGTTGTGAAAACCAATTCACAAATAGGGCAAACTAGACAACTGCAGTTTTCTATCTGCTTGAATGTATGCTCTTACACAAAACATACAGTAGTTTATTAAATCGAGAGGGACACCATTCCCTTTTGTACTGTAGAGAAGGTAATATCTAGACTCCCTTTAGAGCTTCAACCTGTAGAAGCAGACAACCAATGCAGACTTAATGCTGGGCTCTCTTATTAGACAACCTAGGTTGCACTTCTCACCCTAAAGCATAGAAAAAACATTTATTAAATGTGTATTTGTAAACTAAATATTTTCTGTACATAATAAAATAAATACATATATAAAGAAACAAAAACTCAGAGCCTCCTATAATGTTGCAACCATGAATACAGAATAATGCTTGCGTGTGTGCTCATAAATATGCACAGATTCCATTCACCTATTGTCATCCAGAACATGAAAATAATCCGCTTTGTGAATAGTACTTATTATCTGTTCTGCTTGTTATCATGGGACAATTTTTTTCACTTATTTATATAGAGCTAACACTTTGTTGGCAAGGATTTACAGAGAGCATCCAACCATTCCTATCAGTCCCTGCTCCCAAAATAACTTACTATGCGTGTCTCTGCCACAATCAAACCCAAATTAGAGCTAGCTTAGGTGGAAGATAATTACCTTCGTACTTTACTTATCAAGTATTTGACAGCCAGGGACGATAATTTCCCCTCTTTTATATAGCAAAACAATTTTTATTAGTAGTCATAAGATGAAACAATAATCGGTAGAAAGCAACTCGGACAGTAAAAATTGAAGTGTCCCCCTGAACTGGTGACAAGGTTTGTAAAGAGGAAAAATGGCAGAAGCAATAAAGTGCAGTTTAAAAGCAGTACTAAACCGCAAAAAAAAAAAAAAAAAGGGTCCCTGCAGGATAATTTCATAATGTGCTAGTATGCAGCACATACTAGCACAATATGACAGACTTACCTTAAAATTAAGCCTTCCAGTGACAGGCAGTTATCTCTGCCGGGGCTTCCATTTTCTCCCAGTCTTCCTTCTGGGTGCACAGGCTTTGGACGCTTGAATGGCCAATGATGTCACTCCCACGCATGCACACGGGAGTCGCAGCCACGGCTCAGAGCTCTGAATAGATGACACCGGCAATATCTCCTGAATGGTGTACATTTATGAGATATTTGCTGTAAATATTATAGGCTTAATTGTAGGTATATATCAAAAAATGGACTTTACCACCTCACTTTCATTTTATTTTAAATCTTGTATCTTAAAATTACCTAAGCGTTTTAGGGGATGAAAGGATCCTCCTACTCAGGGCTACAAATAACACATAATGGATTGCCATCAATGTACAATATTGACTGGTGTATTTGGCAATCTTTCATGTGTTTTTGTAGCCCTGATAAAGGGGGACTCTTTGAACCCCTAAAATGCATTGTCGTTTAGGGCCAGTTCACAACAGATCGTGGTGTGGGAAAGGTGCGTTCTTCTTAATTACACCCCAAACGCAGATTGCAACTGCAGTAAGTCTGCCTGCTCCAGATCATATAGTACCGCAGTACCATGCAAACTGGTGTGATGTGTTTTTGAAAAGTAGTGCATGCACTACTTTCTGTGCGATCCAGTGTGATTTCAGCCTATTCATATAAATAGACTGAAAACTACACTGAATCCCACAGGAATTGATTCACATGATTCTCAGTGAAATGAAAGAAGTATTGCAACAACATGAAAATTGTTCTTTGAATGCTACAAGGGTGCCAAGTGCATATAGCGCCTGGTCTGGTTCTGTTCTGTGGCAACATTGTGGATTAAAATGCCTCAGTAGATCTGATAATGCTAGCTATAGCTCCACCCCAAGCTGAAGCCCAATTTGTGAACACTCCTATGAGGGAGGTACAGCCACAACAATAGCCACCTCCCCCCTCTCAGTAGAAAAGGATTTTGTGCATTGTTCCAGCTTGGCCTGCTGGTGCTGGCTGACAGAACAGTTTATATAAATTTCTTGAGGTGCATCCGGGCAACCAAAGGACACCGAGGAGGAAGTTACTGTCTGCGTTGAACGAAGATCATCTGTCCTTGACCGCAGGCAATTTCTCCATGCGCTTCCCAATAGACTGAACTGCAGTTCTAATTTGTAGGCTACAAAAATACATAAATCAAAATAATCAAAAGAACCGCGCTAACAAATAAATTATAAGGATGTGAATAGACCACAAATTCATCAGCAAGCACCCAGTGAAAAATCCGCCACCTATAAAAATGCACGCTTACCGAAGGTAAGCTTTAAACCAGCTTATATTGGAAATCCACTCAGTGGGGACAACACCATCAATCTCTTCACAGAGGAAGGACAACCGGAACTCTCCGTCCAGCCTTGTATCAGCCTCTCTGTAAGCATGCATTTTTATAGGTGGCGGATTTTTCACTGGGTGCTAGCTGATGAACTTTTCAATCACCATTTGTGTATTTAATTGACCTCAAGGACTTTTCTATTTTTAGTCATCAATATTTATTCATTTATTTATTTTTTATTTATTTTTCATTTCAAGTCACTAATGGTTTTTTATGTATCACAATTTGGGTTGGACTATACACTGTGTGTTTTTCATTTACAAACTTGCCGTACTTTGAGAGATTAGTTTGTAATAATTTTTGTAATTTGTGGTCTATTCACATCCTTATAATTTATCTGTTATCGCGGTTCTTTTGATTATTTTGATTTATGCAATTACATGTAAACAGCTGTGGCAGCGGTCAGCCTGTTATTCATTTATAAGCAATTGCAGCTGTTCACATACTTCTGCGATTCCTTCCACGATTCCTTCCACCGTATGCCCCCAGTCATACATGTGAATGGGGCCTAACAGTGCTGTGTACTGCTGTTTACTAGCAGCCAGCTAATCCTGTCTTGTGATTGTTTGTTTGATCTGTGCTGAATGACGGCACTTGTCTCCAGCATGCATGTCCTGTCAATTGTGAGCAGCGTGGTCAGATAGTGGTGGTGAGAGAGAATGAGCTGTCCAACCAAACAACTGTTCAGAATGGGACCAAGTGTTATATGCACCTGGTCCCTTTGGGGATTCAACTAGGATGTTTAGAATTGTAATGATATTTCTTTGTAATGTTTGAACTGGGAAGTGGTTCTAAAGCTAAAACGTTTTTTTAGCGTCTTGCTATGGGGACAGACATAGAAGTGAATGAGCCAAGACTGCTGGCAGGGGACCGCAGAAGAGGAAGCTTAGGGCTACTCCGTGCAATACTATCTGTCATAAGCAACTATTTTTGCATTTAGAAATGCTTTAACCCTTTCGCCGCCAGGTCCGTACGTCGTACGGAATTAACGGTGGGGGGTATCGCACACAATCCGGTGGCTGCAACCACCGGAATTGTGTGTGAAACTGACAGGCTGATTCCTGCCTGTCAGGTGAGAGTATTTGTGCAGCTCGGCTGCTGCCCAATTACTCGCACACACCCCCTGTACCGGTGCCCCCCCCTGCTGCCCCGCCCCACCCTGCTTACCGGGCTCCGCTTGCCCATTGGTAGGCCCAGAATCTCCATGGCGGGTAGAGGGGAAGGAGAAGAGCGGACACACGTCTGCTATCCTCCCCTTCTACTTGTGTCCCAGAAAGTGACATCGCTGTCACTTTTGGGTCAAGCTCTCCGTGTCCCCGGTGTTCTGTCAAATTAGCCAACTTTTAAGAAACTCCAACCACGTCACTTTCGGTTTATTTCAACCATCAATAATTGGAGACTTTGACGAATTGCTGTTTGGACACAACACCGGAAACCGAATACAGTCCGATACAGGAAGATTTAGCATTTTTTACAGCACAGCGGCTAACAAAGACAAAGTTGTCGCTGCCTCACAGGCGGCCATTTTGTTGGCTGGTAACTGAACGGGGAAACCATCTCCGCTCATAATATCGTGCACCAGACTGTATTCGGTTGCCGGTGTTGTGTCCAAACAGCAATTCGTCAAAATCTCCAATTACTGATGGTTTAACAACTTAAAGCGGAGTTCCACCCAGAAATTGAACTTTCACTGATCTGGTTCCTCCCCCCTCCGGCATCACATTTGGCACCTTTCAGCTGGGAGGGGGGAGCAGATACCTGTCTATTCCAGGTATTATCGCCCACTTCCGGTGAAAGATCGCCGCAGTATTCATGGCAATTTATGACATGTCCGGCTCCTCCACCCCCCCCCCCCCTCCACTGTCTTCTGGGAGACACACAGGTCCCAAAAGACAGCAGGGACCAGTCAGGACACGCAGAGCGACTTGCGCATGTGCATTAGGGAACCAGGCTGTAAAGCCGCAAGGTTTCACTTCCTGATTCCCTTACTGAAGATGCCGTCGCCTCCACCCAGAGCCCAGGGACGGGTCAGCTTCAAGTCAGGACATCACGGGACAGGTAAGTGTCCTTATTTTAAAAGTCAGCAACTGCAGTATTTGTAGCTGCTGACTTAAAAAAAAAAGTTCACTCCCTATATAACCCCTCCTCCTACCAGGAGTACCTCAGTTTTTTCGCCAGTGTCTAAGGTGTTGGTCACGAGTGAAGATGTGCTCTGAAGAGCTCCGCTGGAGGGATCCTTGCTGGATTTAGACAGCCTCCACAGACTGGATCCATCCAAAGTGCTAGTGAGGCCTAAAGTGGATGGTACCCGGGCCTCGTATACGAAGAACGAGGTTTTGCCTGTAACGCCTCTCTTAGCGCTGGACCGTGGGATCCAGGGCTTTTTGGTCATGTTTACATTACCTAAAGTTTTTTCCTGGCGGGGTGCTAATACAAGGGGGTCCAAGGGAGTGGAACCTCGATAAAAAGGGACCCGGTCCTTGAAGGTTTGCTAACACAGTCCGCCATGATGGGTGAAGTTTGGATCTGTTTGATTTCAGCAGTATCCTGCGGTGAGGATAAGGTACTACACTATACTGACCACAATACTACACTGTCCACTATATAACACTGACCACTATACTACACTGACCACTATACTACACTGACCACTATACTACACTGACCACTACACTATACTGACCACAATACTACACTGTCCACTACACTATACTGACCACTATACTACACTGACCACTATACTACACTGTCCACTACGCATCTATGGCAAAGCGTTATGTTTTGCCATAGACGCCATTAAAGATTCTATTCACCAGGCGTCTCGCTTTGCGCTTGTGCGAGTACACATGCGTAGGATCCTGTGGTTAAAAAATTGGTCAGCCGAAGCACCATGTAAAAGGCTCCTGACTGGTTTTCCTTTTCATGGGGATCGGCTATTTGGGGATGATTTGGACAAATACATCCAAATGATTTCTAGTGGGAAAAGTACTCTTTTGCCAGTCAAAAGAAAGAATAAACACTGTTCATTTAATCAGACTCTTTCTCCTGCACCAGCGACATCCGCCTCTAGGCAGTGGCGACGGCCTCCGCCGTCAGACTCGAGAAAAGCCTCAGGGTCAGGCCCAGGCATAAAAGAAGTCCTGGGGGCGGAAACCTGCAAAACAATTCTAAAGCCTCATTATGAAGGGGCACCCCCCCCCTCGCCAGAGTGGGGGGAAGACTTCTGCAATACTCAGAAGTCTGGCAAGAGGAAATTCAGGACAGATGGGTCATCTCCATGGTGTCTCTAGGGTACAAACTAGAATTTCGGGACTTTCCACCGTCTCGTTTTCTGAGGTCAAACGTCCCCAAAGATCCAGGGAAAAGGCAATCTCTGTTTCGGGCACTAGACTGATTACTGGCTCAGGGGGTGATCATACAAATCCCCACAGAAGGGCAAGGTTTGGGGTTTTATTCAAACCTCTTTACGGTACCAAAACCGAATGGAGATGTCAGACCCATTCTAGATCTAAAGAATCTAAATCAGTTCCTGAAGATCCGTTTTTTTCACATCGATCAGGTCAGTAGTTTCTAACCTACAAGGAGGAGAACTTCTGGTGTCTATCAATATCAGGGATGCATATCTGCATGTCCCTATATTTCCCGCTCACCAAAGGTTTCTGCAGTTCGAGGTAGAACAGCAGCATTTTCAGTTTGTAGCCTTGCCCTTCGGGCTAGCTACAGCATCCCCCAGGTGTTTACAAAAGTTCTGGCCCCACCTCTAGCCAGGTTAATGGCACAGGGCATAACAGTCTTGGCGTACCTAGACTATCTATTGCTAATAGATCAGTCGGTGGCTCGTTTGGAGCAAAGCGTGCGCATTACAACCAGTTACCTGGAAAGTCTAGGTTGGATTCCCAACCTAGAGAAGTCTTCCTTAAAACCGCTAAAAAGGCTGGAGTACTTGGGTCTGATCATAGACACAGCTCAGAAAAGGGTGTTCTTGCCTTAGGCAAAGATCAACTCCATTAAAGAGCTGGTGCAGATGGTCAGGTCGAAAGGAGATCCCTCTATTCGCCTTTGCATGAGATTGTTAGGAAAGATGGTGGCTTCATTCGAAACGGTTCCCCATGCCCAGTTCCATTCGAGACTGTTGCAAAACAGTATCCTGTCTGCTTGGATCAAAATGATTCAAGCTTTAGACTTGCCAATGCGGCTGTCCCTAAGGGTGTCCCAAAGCCTCAGTTGGTGGTTGCTAACCCAGAATCTGCTGAAAGGAAAATCCTTCAGACCAGTTATCTGGAAGTTGGTAACGACAGATGCCAGCCTTTCAGGCTGGGGAGCAGTGCTAGAAAAGACAACTGTCCAGGGACAGTGGTCAAGAACCGAAAGGACATTGCCCATCAACATCCTAGAGTTCCGGGCAGCGCGTCTGGCTTTAAAGGCCTGGACATTCAGGTTACAGGGTTGTCCTGTTAGGATCCAATCTGACAATGCCACAGCTGTGGCTTACAAGGGCGGACTGACAACTCATGGGGCCCCCGGGCAATAGGAGATCCTGGGGCCCCCTCTCCCTGCCCATGTGTTCCCGCCCACACTCAAGCCACACGCACACAAATCCCCACCTACATATTGCACTGCCCACACTACATGCGTTCATCACAGAATTTCTTTGCACTATGTTCAAAATAAATGTTTATTATAGAATATAAAGAAAAATAAACTTACATTAAAGAAAGTGCAACAATTGTACATTTCCAAAATTAAGGATTTCATAAATTAACACAATATAACAGGTGTATCTTCTTAGCTGAACAGTTTGATAAAAAATATCCAAAAAATAAGAAGCTCTGTTCAGCATGTTACAAAATTATGGCCCTAGAATTGCTCTTACTCCAACGTTCCCGATGATACCATACATGTGTGGCGCCATTATTGTTTACATACATGTGCTCGTCCTACATACAGCTTTTCATATAGAGCGTGTGCGGGGGCCATGGGTGTGCTTTACATTTTTTTTTTAATAATTTGTATTTACTTTATATCATTTTCACTGAACACCAATATAAAGGGGCATTCTTCCCACTGATCACCATTGTAAGGAGAATTCTTCCCACTGATCACCATTGTAAGGGGCATTCTTCCCACTGATCACCATTGTAAGGGGCATTCTTCCCACTGATCACCATTGTAAGGGGCATTCTTCCCACTGATCACCATTGTAAAGGGCATTCTTCCCACTGATCACCATTGTAAGGGGCATTCTTACCACTGATCACCATTGTAAGGGGCATTCTTCCCACTGATCACCATTGTAAGGGGCATTCTTCCTACTGATCACCATTGTAAGGGGCATTCTAATCACTGATCACCATTGTAAGGGGCATTCTTCCCACTGATCACCGTTGTAAGGGGCATTCTTCCCACTGATCACCATTGTAAGGGGCATTCTTTCCACTGATCACCATTGTAAGGGCATTCTACCCACTGATCACCATTGTAAGGGGCATTCTTCCCACTGATCACCATTGTAAGGAGCATTCTTCCCACTGATCACCATTGTAAGGGACATTCTTTCTACAGGCCACCAATGTAAGGAGCATTCTTTCCGTTGACCACCAATGTAAAGCCGCGTACACACGAGCGGAATGTCCAACAGAAAAGGTCCGACGGAAGCTTTTCATCGTCTGTTTCCGATCGTGTGTATGCCTCATCAGATTTTTTTTTTTTTAAAATTCTGACGGACCTAGAAATGGAACATGTTCTAAATATTTCCGACTGAACCAATTCCGGAAAACCGCTCGTCTGTATGCTGTTCCGACGGATCAAAAACGACGCATGCTCTGAAGCAAGTACGAGACGGAAGCTATTGGCTACTGGCTATTGAACTTCCTTTTTCTAGTCCCGTCGTACGTGTTGTACGTTACCTCGTTCTGGACGGTGGGACTTTGGTCGGACTTTGGTTTGACCGTGTGTAGGCAAGACCGCTTGAATGGAAGTCTGTCGGAGTTCCGTCGGAAAAACCTTCGGAGTTTATTCTGATGGCAAAACCAGTCTTGTGTACGCGGCATAAGAAACATTATTCTCTCTCACCATCAATGTAAGAAACATTATTCTCTCTGACCACCAATGTAAGAAACATTTTCTCTCTGACCGTCAATGTGAGGAACATTCTTCTCACTGACCTCCAATGTAAGAAACATTCTTTCCGCTGACCACCAATGTAAGGAACATTCTTTCTGCTGACCACCAATGTAAGGAACATTCTTTCTGCTGACTGCCAATGTAAGAAACATTATTCTCACTGACCACCAATGTAATAAACATTATTCTCACTGACCACCAATGTAAGGAACATTCTTTCCGCTGACCACCAATGTAAGGAACATTCTTCCCACTGATTGTTCTTTCTGCCAAAGTGTACAGATATTAGTGTTGTATATACAGTAAGGAATAGCTCTCACTATACAGATATCAATGTAAAGCCCCATACACACTATCCGATTTTCTGCTGATTTTTTCCTTCAGATTTACCAAAACCATATAATATGAGTTCAAACCTTAGGAGTTCCAATTAGTATGCAATCAGGCAGGCCCTTGCGCTACATGGTTTTGGTAAATCTGAAGACAAAAATCAACAGAAAATCTGATAGTGTGTATGGGGCTTTAGGGAAAAGCACTCCGTGTATTGATGTCAGTGTAACACATAGGGAATAGCACTAAGTGCTATTCCCTATATATACCGTATTTATCGGCGTATAACACACGCCGGCGTATAACACGCACTCCAAGTTTAGGAGGGAATTTTAAGGAAAAAACTTACATTCAAATGCCCATCAATGCAGCCTTGTCAGTGTCCATCTGCAGCCTTGTCAGTGTCAGTGTAGCCTTGTCAGTGTCAGTGTAGCCTTGTCAGTGTCAGTGTAGCCTTGTCAGTGTCCATCTGTAGCCTTGTCCATCATTGCAGCCTTGTCAGTGTCTATCTGCAGCCTTGCCCCTGTGTTATTTACAGACTTGTCAGTACACTGCCGTTTAAAAATGGTGCCGCCGTTCGCGGCGGCTCTCGGCGGCTTTCGGCCATTCTTGGCGGCTTTTGGATGCACTCGGCCGCTCTTGGTGGCTTTCGGGCGTTTTCGGAGGCTCTTGGCCGCTCTCGGCGGCTTTTGGCCACTCTCGGCCGTTCTCTGTGACTTTCGGGTGCTCTTGGTGGCTTTCGGCGGCTCTCACGGGACTGTGAGAGCTACTGAAAGCTGCCGAGAACGGCTAAAAGAGGCTGAAAGCCGACGAGAACGGCCGAAAGCCGCCAAAAGGCTCACAATTGGGGATCGATGTATAGCATGCACCCACGATTTTCCCCTGATTTTAAGGGGAAAAAAGTGCGTGTTATACACCGATAAATATGGTAACTGACATCTATACATTGAGTGCTTTTCCCTAACACTGATATCTGTATACTGAGAGCTATTCCTTATATACAACCAGGGCTTTTTTTCAGCGGGAACGCGGGGGAATGCAGTTCTGGCACCTCCAGCACTGACTGTTTGTAATGGCAAGAAAAGCTGGGGTGTGCTGCTGGGTCAATTGATTGGGGGATCTATTCTAGTTGGAAGGGGTCTATTGTTGCTGAGGAGGTCTAATGTTGCTGGTGGGGGGCCTATTGTTGCTGAGGGTGGGTCTTATATTTCTGGGGGGGGTCAGATGTTGAGGGAGGGATCTATTGTTATTGGCTGATGGAGAGTCTATTGATGCTGGCTGTGGGGAGATCTGTTTTTGCTGCCGATAGTCTATTGTTAGTAGAGGGGAAATTTTGTTGCGTATGGTCCATTGTTGGTAGGGGGATCCTACCTGTTGCTGGCGTGGGGCCCTATTGTTACTGGCTGCAGGGGATCTATTTTACTGCTTTTCTTGCTATCATTACCAACTCCTTACAAATTACTAAGCACCACAAAATTATATGTGGTTCTGTATTCTTTAAAAGGGGCGCTACTGGGAGGTGGGTAGGGGGTGGAACCAAGGAATAGGGCTCGAAGGTGGGTAGGAGCGGAGACCAGCCATGACTCAGAAAGGGGGAGTTCCTGCACCTACTCTCTGAGAAAAAAAGCCCTGTATACAACACTGATATCTGTACACTGAGTGGCACTCAGTGTACAGATATCAGTGTACTAGGGAATAGCACCTGGTAGATGGGCACTGGGCAACATGGAACTCTCAGTCAGCCTGGCTGGTGATCACACTAAACTGCAGTGATTACACACTGACCTTCTGCTGAACACAAGGCAGGTCAGGTGGCTGTCATCTCCGACATGACTCCACTCTTTCTTAACTCTGCAGCCTCCAGCTCTCTCACAGGCTTTCCCCCCATGACATGGATGTATACTGTGGCCCAGCCCCTCTGCTGAATTCCCCAGGAGGAGAGGTGGCTGGAGCGCCTGTCACTGTTATCATCCTCATGGCTCCATGATCACTCTGTAATCCTGGCCAGCACCCGAGTCCTCTCCTATAGCCGCATCAACTGCAGGCAGGGATGACATAGCTCACTGCCTCCACCGTGCATACATTTACCCAATCCAGCATGTTAAGCTGTGGGCACATCCAGGGGCAGACTGAGCTGCTCATGGGGCCCCCCTGACCATTGGCCCTCGGTCAGTGCCCGAGTCCCCAAATGGTCAGTCCGCCCCTGGGCTTACATCAATCACCAAGGGGGCACCAGGAGTCTCGCAGCACAGAGGGAGGTGAACCATATCCTAACTTGGGCAGAATGGAATGTTCCATGCCTATCAGCAGTCTTCATTCCGGGAGTAGAGAATTGGCAGGCGGACTTCTTGAGCCACCAGCAGTTGCTCCCGGGGAAATGGTTTCTTCACCCCGTCATTTTTCAGGCTGTTTGCGAGAAATGGGGGACTCTGGACGTAGATCTTCTGGCGTCCAGGTTCAACATGAAGTTGGTTAACTTTTGTGTCCAGGGCGAGGGATCTACTCGCATGCGGAACAGATGCGTTGGTGACCCAGTGGGATCATTCTCACTGATTTATGCATTTCCCCCTATTCAGTTGCTGCCATGACTTCTTTGTAGGATCAGGCTGGAAAGAAAGCCAGTAATTCTGGTAGCCCCAGCATGGCCCAGAAGGTCCTGTTATGCAGAAATCGTAAAGATAGCGGTGGAGGATCCATGGTCCCTTCCACTATGGCCAGACCTACTCTCACAGGGGCCGATATTCCATCCTACCTTACGAACTCTAAACCCACATTCTGAAGAAACGTGGGTTTTCCCAGGTCAGTTATCTCTACCTTGGTTAATGCAAGGAAGCCAGCTTCCAGAACTATATATTATAGAGTCTGGAGGGCTTTTGTTTCCTGGTGTGAATCCAAGGGTTGGCACCCTCGGAAGTATATCATGGGCAGAATTCTTGCCTTTCTACAATTAGGGGTAGAGATGAAATTGGCCTTGAGTACTATTAAGTGCCAAGTCTCAGCTTTATCGGTCTTTTTTCAAAGTCCGCTTGCTTCACACTCTTTAGTCCAGGGTTTTATACAAGGGGTAATGCGGCTTAATACGCCAGTTAGATCACCTTTGAACCCTTGGGAAGTTTTTTCAGTGTTACAAAAACAGCCATTTGAACTGATACAGCATACTCCCTTAGTCCTTCTGACAAGGAAGTTAGTGTTCTTTGTTGCTATAGCCTCAGCAAGTAGGGTTTCGGAATTGGCTGCTCTTTCTTGTAAAGAGCCATATTCGATTATTCACGAAGACAGAGTTGTGTTGCGTCCTCGTTCAGGTTTTCTGCCAAAAGTGGTCTCAGGTTTTCACCTGAACCAAGATATTGTCCTGCCATCGTTTTTTCCAAAACCATGTTCTAGGGAAGAGAAGTCACTACATTGTCTTGATGTGGTGAGAGCGGTCAAAGTCTATTTAAAGATGACTGCTCAGATCCAGAAGACTGATATCTTATTTGTACTGCCAGAGGGTCCTAAGAAAGGACAAGCAGCGTCAAAATCCACTGTCGCTAAGTGGATTTGGCAAGTTATATTTGAGGCTTATGATTTAAGGGGTAAGATTGCACCTTTTCAAGTCAAAGCGCACTCTATCAGGGCGGTTAGTGCCTCTTGGGCAGTGCGTCACCAAGCCTCCATGGCTCAGATCTGTAAGGCCGCAACTTGGTCTTCAGAACATACATTCACCAGGTTTTATCAGGTGGATGTAAGAAGTCATGAGAATATCGCCTTTGAGTGCACTGTGCTGCAGGCAGCAGTATAGGTCCTCAAGTCTGGGGGTGCCCTACGGGTTGTGTCTCCCTCCCCTCAAATAGCATTGCTATGGGACGTCCCATATAGTTACTACTAGGGCTCTGTGTCCCGTGATGTACAATAAAGAAAATAGGATTTTTATAACAGCTTACCTGTAAAATCCTTTTCTTGGAATACATCAGGGGGCACAGAGGTCCCTCCCCTCTTTCTGGGGTTTAGGTATATTGCTTTGCTACAAAAACTGAGGTACTCCTGGTAGGAAGAGGGGTTATATAGGGGAGTGAACTTCCTGTATTAGGTATACCAGTGTCCAGCACCTGAAGGTGCCTATATAGCCATATGCAGGGGCGTTGCTAGGTGGGAAAAAGACCAGGGCTTCAGCCCGAAGTCCGAACCCGGCACCAGGTGGGGGGGGGGGGTGTTGGTGTGCGGCGGGGGGGGGGGGGTAAGCTCACTTGCTGGTTGCTGCATAGCTTACCAGGGTCATCAATGCCGACCACTAAAAACTGACATACCTGACCCACACTGACCTACCTGACACACACTGACCATTACACTGACCTACCTGACACACACTGACCATTACACTGACCTACCTGACACACACTGACCTACCTGACACACACTGACCATTACACTGACCTACCTGACCATTACACTGACCTACCTGACCCACACTGACCCACTTGATCCACACTGATCTACCTGACCATTACACTGACCTACCTGACACACACTGACCATTACACTGACCTACCTGATCCACACTGACCTACCTGACCATTACACTGACCTGTCTGATACACACTGACCATTACACTGACCTACCTGACCCACACTGACCTACCTGACCCACACTGACCTACCTAACTATTACACTGACCTACCTGACACACACTGATCTACCTGACCCACATTGACCTACCTGACGCACACTGACCTACCTGACACACACTGACCTACCTGATGCACACTGACCTACCTGACGCACACTGACCATTACACTGACCTACCTGACCCACACTGACCTACCTGACCCACACTGACCTGTATGACACACACTGACCATTACACTGACCTACCTGACCCACACTGACCTACCTGACCCACACTGACCTACCTAACCATTACACTGATCTACCTGACCCACACTGACCTACCTGACACACACTGACCATTACACTGACCTACCTGACGCACACTGACCTACCTGACACACACTGACCATTACACTGACCTACCTGACCATTACACTGACCTACCTGACCATTACACTGACCTACCTGACCATTACACTGACCTACCTGACCCACACTGACCTGTATGACACACACTGACCATTACACTGACCTACCTGACCCACACTGACCTACCTGACCCACACTGACCTACCTAACCATTACACTGATCTACCTGACCCACACTGACCTACCTGACACACACTGACCATTACACTGACCTACCTGATGCACACTGACCTACCTGACACACACTGACCATTACAATGACCTACCTGACCCACACTGACCTACCTGACCATTACACTGACCTACCTGACCGACACTCACCTACCTGACCATTACACTGACCTACCTGACACACACTGACCTACCTGACCCACACTGACCTACCATAATACACTGAATATAAATAATAAATATGTATGACATTAATTTATATTAAAATGTATGACATTTATAATGCCCATCCCCTTTTATAGGGCACATGGTGTATAGGGATGTAAAATGTAAAACATGGTTGTATTTCCCCACCCAGGTAAAATACAACTGGGTGCAATGCTCTGCAGGCTCCGTAGAAAAAAATAAAAGTAAATGCCCCATCAAATGCAGCCACTGTGCCCCATCAAATACAGACACTGTGTGCCATCAATTGCAGCCACTGAGTCCCATCAGATACAGCCACTGTGCCATCAATTGCAGCCACTGTGCCCCATCAAATGAAGCCACTGTGCCCCCTCAAATGAAGCCACTGTGCTCCATCAAATGAAGCCACTGTGTGCCATCACTTGCAGCCACTGTGCCCCATCAAATACAGCCACTGTGCCATCAATTGCAGCCACTGTGCCCCTTCAAATGCAGCCACTGTGCCATCAATTACAGCCACTGTGCCCCGTCAAATGAAGACACTGTGTCGGATAACACAGAGGTAAAATGCGGCTGCCGCCGCTGCTGTCTGTCCTTTCTCTACAGAGTCTACACACTGCTGGAGGACCCGCTTAGACACTCGGGGCTATTGGCCCCACATTTGGGGCTCCAGCCCCAATAGCCACACCTTAACGACGCCTATGCCCATATAGTTACTACTATGGCTCTGTGTCCCGTGATGTACTCCAACAAAAGTATTTTACAGGTAAGCTGTTATAAAATCTCTTTTTTTATTGCTTGAAAATTACTTAGGACCCCCAAACATATATATATTTTTTTCAGACACCCTAGAGAATAAAATGGCGGTCGTTGCAATATTTTCTGTCCCACCGTATTTGCACAGCGGTCTTACAAGCACAATTTTTGGGGAGAAAATACACTTTTTTAAATTAAAAAATAAGACAACAGTAAAGTTAGCCCATTTTTTTTATAGTGTGAAATATAATGTTGCGCCAAGTAAATTGATACCCAACATGTCATGCTTCAAAATTGCGCCCGCTCATGGAATGGCGACCAACTTTGACCCTTAAAAATCTCCATAG
The DNA here is from genome assembly GCA_037952835.1 of Lithobates septentrionalis. Taxonomy (NCBI): domain Eukaryota; kingdom Metazoa; phylum Chordata; class Amphibia; order Anura; family Ranidae; genus Lithobates; species Lithobates septentrionalis. The sequence goes on along the minus strand of JBBDGP010001201.1, from coordinate 3,162,556 downwards.
GCGACGTTTAAAAATTTCTACAGGTTATCAGTTTTGAGTTACAGAGTAGGCCTTTTGCTAGACTTCTTGCTCTCGCTCTAATGATCGCGGCGATACCTCACATGTGATTTGAACACCATTTTCATATGCGGCGCGACTCACTTATGCATTCGCTTCTGCACACGAGCTCGGCGGGACGGGGAGCTTTAAATGTTTTTCTTTTTGTTCTTATTTATTTTACTTTTTATTTTATTTTTTTACACTGTCCTTTAAAAAAAAAAAGATTTTGGGTCACTTTTATTCCTATTACAAGGAATGTAAACATCCCTCTTGGATCCAGACCTCAGATCTCACATTTACACTTAAATGCAATAAAAAATAAAAATAAAAATAAAAAAAATGGGGGTTTTTTTCGGCGCCGAGCTGGGCTGGGGCCATCTTTCCCTCATTCGGCTCCATGTCTCAGAGGGGAGAGGACCCAATCGGTTCCGACCACTGAGTGGCAGAGATGGCCAGAGCATGGCGGGAGGGGAGCATGGCAAGAGGGGGCCCCCTCTCCCGCCCCCCAAACAAAATGATCTTCCAGCAAATACACAGCGGAGACCACTTTTATCAGAAAGAGGACCGTCCGCCATTTAAGAATATACCGGGGTTATGGCGGCTATCTGCTCCCATTACCCCGGTATTTTACGTCAAAGTACCGACGTATAAGGTCGGTGGGCGGTCCGCAAGTGGTTAAAGAAACTGGAAGTTAAAGCAAAGTTCCACCCAAAAATGGAACTTCCGCTTTAACTACTCTTCGCCCCCTTACATGCCATATTTGCCACATTTGGCGTGTAATTTTTTTGGGAGTGGGGAGTGGGTACCTTGTTTTGAGAGAGACTTCCTGTGCCACTGCCTGCTTCCATCTCTTGGCCGCCTAGGCGGCGACTCCTCTCCTCCTAGGCCGACCCTCCCTCTGCAATCTTCTGGGACACATCACAGGTCCCACAAGATTGCCTGGCCACTAGGAGATATCGCAAGTTGTCACAGCTGGGTGCCCACAGTTGCTATGACGGCGAGGAGGGGGAGAGGAGCGGGGCTCCATGCGGCCGCATCGCTGGACAGTGGGACAGGTGAGTGTCTGTTTATTAAAAGTCAGCAGCTACACTTTTTTTGTAACTACTGACTTTTAATAATCTTAAAAATAAGTGGAACTCGCTTTAAGTAGTTGGAGTTTATGACGAGTTGGATATTTTGACAGAACACCGGCTCGTTTTGCCGAGAAAGGATGTTTTTGTAAGGCCTTATTCATTTTTTTGAACATTCTACTAAAACCTTTGTGAATTAGTTGAATTGGTACTGCTTGGACACACCCCGAAAGCTTGTCCTGAAAAATAGTATGTTAATGCAAATAAAAAAAGATCACAAACAGTATTCAATTGTTTCTGTCAGTATATTAATACAGCTACAATCCCTTCATCTCCTACATGTAAAAATCTGTATTTTTTTTGCTATGAAATTACTTAGAACCCCAAAACATTATATATATATATATATATATATATATATATATATATATATATATATATATATATATATAGCAGAGACCCTAGAGAATAAAATGGTGGGTGTTGCAATTTTTTTTGTCACACGATATTTGCTCAGCATTTTTTCAAATGCATTTTTTTAAAAATACACTTTGTAGAGGGGATTATTCCTATTTGTGTTGAAGTATAAGCAAGAACGGCCATCAATTTTATATGTTTTATTGGGACATTTCTTGTGATTTATATTCTTACAATATTTTTATATTTTTTATATATTTTTTATTATTAATACTGGACTTTCTATTAGCGTTTCTCACTATAATTATCACCACAGATGGTGTTTGTAAGTTTATTTTTTAGCACCTATTCACAGTTGAGTGGTTGTGTCCTTTTTAATGATCTGAGCACATACACTTTGCAATCCGAGCAATTGGAAGATTTATTGTATTTGATTGGAAGGTTAATATTAGCGCAACTATATTTTTTCACTATTTCATTTTAGGTGTCTGAACACTTTTTTAGTTTTGCAGCTTTTATTATTTGGTTTTCTTCCAAGTCGAAATAATTTTTGCACCATAATTTATCTTGTATATTTAGTGTCTAATCTATTTTCATTACAAAGCTTGAGTACACTTTTTTTCATTTTTGTCACCACCTATTACTGTCACAAGGGATGTTTACATTCCTTGTGACAGCAATATAAGTTATCAAAATTTTTTTTTTTTTTAACACAATTTATAAATATAAAAATTAATAAAATAAGAAAAAAAAAAACTTTTTTAAAGCGCCCCCATCCCCGCGAGCTTGCGCAGCAAAGAAAACTCATACGGAAGTCGCGCCCGCATATGTAAACGGTGTTCAAATCCCACATGTGAGGTATCACCGCGATCGTCAGAGCAAGAGCAATAATTCTAGCACTAGACCTCCTCTGTAACTCTAACCTGGTAACCGTAAAAAAAATTTTTAAAGCGTTGCCCATGGAAATTCTTAGGTACCGTAGTTTGTCGCCATTCCACGAGTGCGTGCAATTATAAAGCGTGACATGTTTGGTATCTATTTACTCGGCATGACATCATCTTTCACATTATAGAAAAAAATTGGGGTAACTTTACTGTTTGTTTTTTTTTTAATTCATGAAAGTGTCCCTTTTACCAAAAATTTACGTTTAAAACACCGCTGCACAAATACCGTGTGATATAAAATATTGCAACAATCTCCATTTTATTCTCTAGATTCTCTGCTAAAAAAATATATATAATGTTTGGGGGTTTCCAGTAATTTTCTAGCAAAAAATACAGATTTTAACTTGTAAACACCAAATTTCAAAAATAGGCTTAGTCATGAAAGGGTTAATACTTTTTTTGCACACAAACACTATATAATACCCAATATTTTGTTAAAATATAGAAGAGGGTGTTACACTGGGTAACTAGACACACTTTAAAATTGCATACAGCCTGGAGGGTCCTTCACCCAGGTGATCGGCAGTTTACATTTTACTCCGCCCCCCACCGTACACACTCCCGCATAGACTACTTCTTTGTTAACAATCATACACTTAAACTTACACGAACAGCCCAAATACTCCCTATCTCATGGTCAGACCATGCCCCTATCCTACTAGAACTAGAACTAGATAATCCCACCCGTAAATCCTATAACTGGAGGCTTAACACATTTCTTCTCCAACATCTCCCCTCCCAAGTTGAACTACATACCACCCTAAAACATTACTTCATAGAAAATAATACCCCGGATATATCGCCAACCACCCTCTGGGAAGCCCATAAGGCGGTCCTACACGGTAAGTGTATAGCCTTATCCTCCGCTATGAAAAAAGACTCCCTAGCTACAAAGACTAAAACTGAACAGGATCTTAGGTTGGCCGAACGTAAACTTCAAGTTACCCCCTCCATACCCATTCTTCGGAAGGTTGTCAGACTTCGCTCAATTTTAAAGGAATTTGCCCTAGGCCAGGTAGAAAAAGCACTGATAAGACTGAAGCAAGTATTCAATGACAAGGGAAACAAAGCACACTCCCTCTTAGCTAACAAATTACGTGACAAATTCCACATGCAGACACCACATCAGATTAAAAACACATTGGGGCACATCGTCTCTCATCCTAAAGAGATTGCTCATGTCTTTGCAGACTTTTATAAACACTTATACAATAACCCAGATATACCTAGTAATCCCCCTTCGCCAGACTTATCCCACAAAATACGAACATACTTGGAACGCAGTGGAATTCCCCGCTTAACACCCTCTGACCTGTTGACACTAAACACACAGATTACAGATGAGGAAATAGAGATGACCATTAAATCCCTACCATCTCATAAAGCCCCGGGACCAGACGGATTCCCATACGAATACTACAAGACATTTCTTCCCATACTGCTCCCGCATATGCGCAAGGTCTTCCACACCTTTCTTCACGATGCCACCATACCCCCAGACATGCAACGCTCTTTCATAACTTTAATTCCTAAACCAGACAAAGACCCTTCCCTTTGCGCAAGTTACAGACCCATTGCATTACTGAACTCTGACCTTAAGATTTTCACCAAACTACTCTCCAACCGCCTGAACCAGATTCTCCCCTCCTTGGTCCATAAAGACCAGGTGGGGTTCGTCCCACTCCGACAGGCCGGCGACAATACCAGAAAGGTTATAGACCTAGTGGAGGTGGTGAATAGAGAGCACCAAGCAGCCCTCCTACTAAGCTTAGACGCAGAAAAAGCGTTTGATCGCCTGGGATGGCCGTTTCTTTTTGCCACCTTAAAATACATGGGATTTCGGGGCCCCTTCTTACAAGCCATCAGACATTTGTACACCTGCCCATCATCCCAAGTCAGAACTCCCTTTGCACTATCCCCGGTATTTTCAGTGGCAAATGGGACCAGGCAGGGGTGTCCGCTTTCCCCCCTGCTATTTGCACTATGCGTTGAACCCCTTGCCGCATCCATTAGGCACAACCCGGACATATGGGGAATATCGGTTAGAGGAAGGGAGTTTAAGATCTCCCTTTTTGCGGACGATATCATACTCACACTAACTCAACCTCACACTACCCTCCCGATATTGCAAACAGAACTAGATCGCTTCCGTGCTCTCTCAGGGTATAAGATAAACGCATCAAAATCGGAGGCCCTTCCCATCAATATCCCTCCCACGGAGGTCTCACTTTTAAAATCAAATTTCCCATTCACATGGAAGACAACCTCCCTGAAGTATCTAGGTACATGTATTACGCCTAACTTTAATACGCTCTACCAAGAAAACTTTCCACCACTGTTCCGATCCATAAGATCCTCACTGACTCAATGGAAAAAGCACCACATCTCACTACTAGGCCGAATAGCTTCAATAAAAATGAATATCCTCCCGAGGCTTCTATACCTCTTCCAAACACTACCCATACCAATTCCAATATCCCAACTGAAAAAACTCCAATCCGACCTACTACATTATACATGGAATTACAAAAGACACAGAGCTCCGGGATCGGTGTTGATGGCATCGCGCAATGAGGGAGGACTAGCATTCCCTAATATTACCAAATATTATTACGCAGCGCAATTGCGAGCAATAGCCTCATGGTACACCCACAAATCTTACAACAAGTGGACAGAAATGGAAAAATTATGGCTTGCTCCCATACATCCAAATAACCTGTTGTGGAGTGCGAATGCGGATGTAGCCCCTGAACCTATGCTGGGCCCCATGTCCCTTTTGAGACGGACGTGGCGTACCCTAGCCTCTAAACACGATCTTCCATCAGATAAATCGCTTCTGACCTCTTTCATCTGTAACCCCAAAGTGCCAGATAGCCTAACTCACCAAATGTCACATCCCTGGACGTCCCGGCATCTATTCCACTTTGGGGACCTGGTGGACCCTAGGACTAGGAAACTACTGCCGTTTGCCGAGCTACAAAACAAACATGATCTCCCTAGACAGGCATTTTACGGATATTTACAAATTCGGCATTATGCACTCACCATAACTCCCACCCTACAATTCTCACCACCATCACCGTTTGAAACTACTATATTGGCAGGTAATACCCAGAGGGGGCTTATATCGAGCATATATAAGATCCTGAACGTCTTCTCTAAGGATGGCCAGGGTAAACACCTATACATGACCAAATGGGAGAGGATCCTCGGTGAGGAACTCCCTACTTCACAATGGCAGATCATATGGAATCAGACAGCAAAGAGTTCACTGTGTTCCTTATACAAAGAAAACTCATATAAAATCCTTCTGTTGTGGTACATGACCCCAGAGGTTCTCCATGCCATCTTCCCCAATAGTTCCGATAGATGCTGGAGATGCCAGGGAGCAAGGGGCACCTTCATACATATATATTGGAGCTGTCCACTGTTAACTCCCTATTGGTCCACAGTCGAACAACTACTGGCACGCCTCCTAGACACGCAAGTCCAGGCGTCCCCAAAATTCTTCCTATTAGGCCTATCGCCACTTAAACTTCCCACCCCATACAAAAAACTAGTACGCCACATACTAACGGCGGCAAGATGCCTCATAGCACTACACTGGAAACGCCCCTCCCCCCCCTCTGCTGAGGATCTATATGCTAGAATAAAGGATATAGAGGTGATGGAGAAGATGACGGCCAGACTACAGGATAGACTGGAGGCACATAACAGGGTCTGGGAGCTATGGCACCTCCGGGAGGACCCACCATGATCAGGTAACACCACCGTTGATATACCTACTATACCCCCCCTTCTACTTTCCTCTTCTACTTTTCTATACCATGTGCATCTGCGATTTCAATAAGTTGCAGAGAACTAGGTTGTGATTCCGCAACCACGTTAAAGTTATAAGCTTAAAAATTGGAACATAGCAATTGAATGTCAGCACTCTATACAGAAAATTTGCACTTTTGTACTACTGTTACATTCACCATTTGTTAATGCATAATGTATTTCAAAAACGAAATAATAATAAAAAACGTTATTTGGAAAAAAAAAAAAAATTGCATACAACCCTGGAACGGTGCCAAACTATGGTACCTCTACCGTAGGCAACAGACTGATCCTTCCTGCGATCGACCAGTCGATCCTTCCTGCGACCGACCGATCCTTCCTGCAATTAACCGACCGATCCTTCCTGCGTTTGACCAACCGATCCTTCCTACGATCGACCACCCGATCCTTCTTACGATCGACCAACCAATCCTTCCTTTAACCAATCCTTCCTTGTATTGATCAATCCTTCCTTCCTTCCTACCTTTGATCCTGCCTTCTTCATTTAGGTGCAAGTAATTGTTTCCAATGTTATTTATCCTTTTCCATATAGTATAATACCTGGTTGATCCTGCCTGTTCCTGTGTTCCTGGCAGTAAACTGACTTTCCATCATCCTGCTTTCTCTGCAGCATTTGTATCGCCCCCTCCATTCCTGTCATTTCCATGGTCTGTGTTAAACTGATCCTCTCCCCACCCCTCCCCTCTTGAAACAAAACCAGCAGAGGAACATTAGCCCCTCCCACCTGGGCCCCTCTGCTTGGGAGACATTGGCAGTCAGTGTAGTACCTCTAGTTACATTGGCGGTCAGTGTAGTGCCTCTAGTTACATTGGCGGTCAGTGTAGTGCCTCTAGATACATTGGCGGTCAGTGTAGTGCCTCTAGTTACATTGGCGGTCAGTGTAGTGCCTCTAGTTACATTGGCGGTCAGTGTATTGCCTCTAGTTACATTGGCGGTCAGTGTAGTGCCTCTAGTTATATTGGCGGTCAGTGTAGTGCCTCTAGTTACATTGGCGGTCAGTGTAGAGCTTCTAGTTACATTGGCAGTCAGGTTAGTGCTCCACTTGCATTTGCAATCAGTGTAGGTACATTGACTATCTGTGAACTGCCTTTCTTGAAATTGGTAGTCAGTGGTTTGGTACCCTCTTATGTTGGGGTCAGTGGAAACAAAACTACTCATTGGGGTCAGAGGGTTACTTATCTAAGAAGCTGCATCCGGCTCTGGTAAGATATATCACCCCAGTACCATGCAAGCATCATCAGAGCCAACCTGCCTTTGGTACCCCACTGAAAGAAAATCATACAAACTCCTTGGTGGAAACTGGACTCAGGATCCCAGTGCTGCAAGGTCAATCACACAAACAACGTAACCACATGTAGAATAATAAAATTCTGTCCCCGTCCAAGCCTTCTTCATGTTTTAGATAACTTGCAGGCTGCTGGCTACACGCAACATTTTAACATTATTCATTGAGTATAATAGACATTTTAAATGTCTGCATGGGCTTGCTGGAACAAGATAACAAATAATATTTACAAAAGCTAGCGGTTTCAAAAATAGCACAATTTCACGTTGATCCTTCATTCGCAGAAGAAAAGTGAGGGTGTTGTACAGCAATATTACATCAGTTTGATCGTTCAGACCTGAAATATATCAGCAGCCTTCTGTAGTACGAGTGACCTTTTCCCATGTTTATTTTGCCACTTTAACATAATAAAACCTTAACATGTGAAAGCCGTACACATTGCTTATACCTGGATGCATTTACTGGCACCTAAGCATAAATCAATAACTATACAGCGCTCATACTTATAACAAAGGTGCAGTGATTACCCCCTTCAATAACTATTATTATTATTATTATTAATTCAATGATAACAAATTACACAAAGGGGTCTATTTATAAAAATAAAATCGCTGTGCAAATGCCTTAAACTTGTACACAACCGTCAGAAATAACCCCAGTATTCAGTATGTTTATTTCCTATGATCCTCTCTTCCATTAAGGTGTTTCAGGAAAATACTGCATTCTGGCCACTAGATAGAGCTGACGATCATAGGTAGCAAACATATTCGAATACGGCATTCATACAACAATTTTTTTTAAACAGACTCCAAAGTGTATAAATCAAATAATGGCCCAATATCTAAAACATCAGTTAACAGTCGTCCTTAAAGTGGATGTAAACCCGAATCATGAATTTTGACCTAGGCACATACTGTATATCTGTAGTGTTTACTTATCTCTCTCCAAAGCTCCTTGTAATGTAAAACGGACCTCCACCACTAAAAGACCAGTGCGGATGCCTGCTCATGCTCATACACATTGCACTCGTGATAATATTCATAAGCAAAGAACCAACATAATGCCCGCAATGCCACTTAATCGCGCACCGGTATGTGCGCATGCGCACATCTGTGAGCAAACACGTGTGCGCGTGCACGCGTGCACACACCAGTTAGCACTTGGCGCCCAGTGGCTTATTTAAACTACTCTGTCACTGTAAACAGCGCTGGATGATCTTCAGCTCCTTCCTGACCCGCCAAGACCTGATCTGCTGTTCCTGTTTGTTCGTGTATGACCCAGCTTGCCTTTGGACGTCCCTTCTGCTTACTCCGTTACTCTGTTACCTGGTATCCTGATTTTGGCTTGTTTATTGGACTTGATCTGCCTTCTGACTTGGTACCACATTGCCTGGCTGTTACCCGACCTTGGCCTGCCTTCTGGACTTGCTTTGCCTGCTGATTCGGTACCCTGCTGCCTGGTTGTTGCTGACTACTGGTCTTCTCCTGGTTCTGCTCCTGTCCATGCTCTGGTGCCCAGCTGCTTCTACTTCCTGCTCCAAGGACCGTGACTGCCATCTCTACCCACCTACAGAGGGGACACCACCAGCCTGCTAGCCAGCACTCGTGCCACTCCTTGCCTTTACACTTTCTGTTCCCACCTTTAGGAGTGTAGGCGGGAGGAGCAAGGGAGGCCTCCATCACATTCCAGTCTCCACCAGAGATGTGACACTCCCGAGTCCCGTGTCTTTCTGCTGTTTTGTTCCTCTGTTATCAGCATGATAACTTCTGACATGTTCTCCAAGGTGGGAGATAAAAGCAACCTGAGCTTTGTGTTGGGTGGGTGCTATAAATAGATTGGCAGAGAGCGTGTCTTCTCACAGCACAGCGTGTCTTCTCACAGCAAGTTTTTTTGTTCTGCCTATGTGGAGGGTGGGTTGTGTGCCTTTCCTCCAATCAGCTCTCACACAGTGTTTGCCAAGAATCCACTCATACTGCTGATTGAGGAAGTAAAAATTCTAACACAATGTAAGGATTCTAAAGTATATAGCAAGCTGAAGATAGCAGATATGCATGTAAAATTTATGTAGGGAGATTTGTTTATCATCTGAGGCTGTTCACTTCACTGGGTATAGAAGAGGGTTTACATCCACTTTAAAGAAGGAAAAAAAAAAGGATCTTATTTCGATGCCCTTTCACCACAAATTGAAAACTCACCCTTGCTATTGTCTTTCTATCTAGGCTTAGTGAGGCCTTAGGCAAAACTTAGACATGAGGCCTCACTCACGCCCATTATAGGTAAAAATAATTAAAGCGATAAAAAATAAGTGGATGTCCCCCCACAGCGCTTCCGGGGGATCTTCAGGAAAAGGGGCTGGTAAATATGTCATTTAGAGGGGTGTGGAGTGTATGGCGGTGGGTAGTATGTACATGAGAGGGGTGTGGAGTGTATGGAGGTGGGTAGTATGTACATGAGAGGGGTGTGGAGTGTATGGAGGTGGGTAGTATGTACATGAGAGGGGTGCAGAGTGTATGGCGGTGGGTATAATATACATGAGGGGTGCGGAGTGTATGGAGGTGGGTAGTATGTACATGAGAGGGGTGCAGAGTGTATGGCGGTGGGTATAATATACATGAGAGGGGTGTGGAGTGTATGGCGGTGGGTAGTATGTACATGAGAGGGGTGTGGAGTGTATGGTGGTGGGTAGTATGTACATGAGAGGGATGTGGAGTGTATGGCAGTGGGTAGTATGTACATGAGAGGGATGCGGAGTGTATGGCGTTGGGTAATATGTACATGAGAGGGGTGCGGAGTGTATGGCGGTGGGTAGTATATACATGAGAGGGGTGTGGAGTGTATGGCGGTGGGTAGTATGTACATGAGAGGAGTGTATGGCGGTGGATAATATGTACATGAGAGGGGTGTGGAGTGTATGGCGTTGGGTAATATGTACATGAGAGGGGTGCGGAGTGTATGGTGGTGGGTAGTATGTACATGAGAGGGGTGCGGAGTGTATGGAGGTTGGTGGTATGTACAAGAGAGGGATGCGGAGTGTATGGCGGTGGTTAGTATGTTCTTGAGAGGGGTGTGGAGTGTATGGCTGTGGGTTGTATATACATGAGAGGGGTGCAGAGTGTATGGAGGTGGGTAGTATGTACATGAGAGGGGTGCGGAGTGTATGGCGGTGGGTAGTATGTACATGAGAGGGGTGTGGAGTGTATGAAGGTTGGTGGTATGTACATGAGAGGGATGCGGAGTGTATGGCGGTGGTTAGTATGTTCATGAGAGGGGTGCGGAGTGTATGGAGGTGGGTAGTATGTACATGAGAAGGGTGTGGAGTGTATGGCGTGGGTTGTATATACATGAGAGGGGTGCAGAGTGTATGGAGGTGGGTAGTATGTACATGAGAGGGGTGCGGAGTGTATGGAGGCGGGTAGTATGTACATGAGAGGGGTGCAGAGTGTATGGCGGTGGGTAGTATGTACATGAGAGGGGTGCCGAGTCATTTACCGACTTTTTTTATATCAGCTTTTCTCAGTTTCTGATTACTATATATCAATTGCCATGTAAAAACACTTAAAACCATCACAGAGAGTGATTACCATGACCCTAATGTATGCCAGCACTATGCATATGTTTTACCTCCCAGTATCGGTTTGTATAAAAAGGGTCTTTCCTGACAGGTTTCATCAGAAATTACTTCATCAAGGAAATCGTATTAGGAAAACACAAAGATGTTTTTCTTAAAGAAGAATTCCAAGCAAGGTACATTTCAATATAGTTACATTGGTTCAGCTTGGACCAATAGAAATATGCATATACCATACCTGGCCAATGCTCTTGGAAGCTGGAAATCACTAAGGTACTGAAGACACTGCTACTCCCAGTAATCTTCTCTTGCTTCCAGTTCCCCTGCTGAGTGGCCCGGCCTAATGCATTTTGAATGCAAGAGGTTGGACGCTTGGCATGGGCACCATTCAGAGAATGCTTTGCATTTTCTGAATGAATGTAAAGCATTCTCTAATTGGACGAGGTGGAGAGCGTGAACTCACCACCCTGCCTCTCCACCTCATCCAATCAGAAACCACTTTGTATTCATTCTGCAAATGCAAAGCATTTTCTGAATGGCGCCTGTGCTGAGCGGCCAACCTCCTGTATTGCATCAGGCCTGCCGCTCAGCATGGAACCTGGAAGCAAGTGGAGATCCCTGGAGCAGCAGTGTCTCCTTCAGTGATTTCCAGGTTCTAGGGGAATCAGCCAGGTATGATATAAACGTAGTTACATTGGTCCAAGTTGGACCAATGTAACTATATATAAAATATTCTTCTTTAGGCTCGATTCACACTAGTGTGGACCGTGCATTCCGGTTGACCGGTGTGGGAATCGCACCCGTAACCACCCGCAGCCGAATCACACTTTTTTTGTGAGACGTCCGGGGCTGCCATTCAGTACGCATCTCAACCTGCAGCACAATCGGGGGTGTGGGAAACGCAGGGAAACCACATGGTCAAAAAAGACCAGGTGGTTTCCCTGCGGCCACGTTGAAAAAAAAAGGTGCATGCACCTTTCTTGTGCATTTCACGTGGCAACTGAATAGGCTGCTGTGCCTGAACAAACACGGGACACATAGCCCGCACTAGTGTGAACCGAACCTTAACCGCTTCAGCCCCGGAAGAATTTACCCCCTTCCTGACAAGAGCATGTTTTGCGATTTGGCACTGCGTCGCTTTAACTGACAATTGCGCTGTCATGCGATGTGGCTCCCAAACAAAATCGACGTCCTTTTTTTCCCACAAATAGAGCTTTCTTTTGGTGGTATTTGATCACCTCTGCGGTTTTTATTTTTTGCGCTATAAACAAAAAAATAGCGACAATTTTGAAAAAAAAACCATTATTTTTTACTTTTTGCTATAATAAATATCCCCAAAAAATAATTAAAAAAACATTTTTTTTTCCTCAGTTTAGGCCGATACGTATTCTTCTACATATTTTTGGTAAAAAAAAAAATCGCAATAAGCGATTATTGATTGGTTTGCGCAAAAGTTATAGCGTTTACAAAATAGGGGATAGTTTTATGGCATTTTTATTAATAATTTTTTTTTTACTAGTAATGGCAGCGATCAGCGATTTTTATTGTGACTGTGACATTATGGCGGACACATCGGACATTTTTGACACATTTTTGGGGCCATTGTCATTTATACAGCAATCAGTGCTATAAAAATGCACTGATTCCTGTGTAAATGACACTAGCAGTGAAGGGGTTAACCACTAGGGGGCAGGGAGGGGTTAAGTCAGTACTAGGGAGTGATTTCTAACTGTAGGGGGGATGGGCTAGCTGTGGCATGTCACTGATCTCTGCTTCCGATGACAGGGAGCAGAGATCAGTGAGACTGTCACTAGGCAGAACGGGGAGATGCTTGTTTACATCAGCATCTCCCAGCTCGTCCTCTCCGTGAGGCGATCGCGGGTATACCCGCGCCGATTGAGTCCGCGGGACCTGCGACCCGACTCACGGAGCTCCCGGCTGGCGCGCACGCAATGCCACGGCGGTAAATTCAAATGGGACTTACAGGTACGCCCATTTGCCCAGCCGTGCCATTCTGCCGTCGTACATCAACGTGCGCCAGTCGGGAAGTGGTTAAGCAGGACTGCTCACTCATTTTTTTGGAGATCGGGACATTCATGAATCATAAACTTTGGGGTTGATTTACTAAAACTGGAGCGTGCAAAATCTGGTGCAGCTCTGCTTACAGTGGGGGAAAATAGTTATTTGATCCCCTGCAGATTTTGTAAGTTTCCCCACTTGGAAACAAATGAAGGGTCTATAATTGTTATCATAGGTGTATTTTAAATGATAGAGACGGAATATCAATCAAAAATCCAGAAAAAACACATGATACAAATGTTATAAACTGAGTTGCAGTTCAGTGAGTAAAATAAGTATTTGATCCCCTACCGACCAACAATAAGTCTGGCTCCCACAAACTGGATACATGAATGTTCTTGTGTGGTATACAGATTAATCCTGTCAATTTAAGAAGGTTTTCCTAACGACAACTCGTTATGTGTATAAAAGACACCTGTCCACAGAATCTCTTTCTTCCACTCAAACCTCACTATCATGGGAAAGACCAAAGAGCTGTCAAAGGATATCAGGGACAAGATTGTAGACCTGCATAATGCTGGAATGGGCTACAAGACCATCATCAAGAAGCTTGGTGAGAAGGAGACAACTGTTGGAGTGATTATTTGCAAATGGAAGAAATACAAAATAACCATCAATCGCCCTCGGTCTGGAGCTCCATGCAATATTTAGCCTTATGGGGTAAGGATGATCATGTGAAAAGTGAACGATAAGGCAAGAACTACATGGGAGGAGCTTGTGAATGATCTCAAGGCAGTTGGGGCCACAGTCACCAAACAAACCATGGGTAACACAATACATCACTATGGATTGAAATCCTGCAGCACCCCCAAGGTCCCCCTCCTAAAGAAGGCACGTGTACAGGCCCTTCTGAAGTTTGCAATGAACATCTAAATGATTCAGAGGATTGGGAGAAAGTGCTGTGGTCAGATGAGACCAAAATTGAGCTCTTTGGCATTAACTCGACTGGCATTAAATCGTGTTTGGAGGAAGAAAAATTTTGACTATGACCCTAAAGCCTCATGCAAACGCTTAGATTTTCAGACGACCGTTTTTTGTGGCATGCTAGTCTCTTGTCAAAAGTGAAGAGGTTTCTCACAATACGAAAATTTTCATACTACAAAATACAACGTCAGAAGTGACATAATGTGTTGAATAGTTTTGTATGTATTCATTTGTTTCTGAGCAAGCGTAGTCTTGCTCTTACAATTTTTTTCGTACGAAATCCGAACTAATGAAATGAAAATTGGACGTTGAGTTCACATCCAACAAATTTTATAGTTTGCACATCCAGCTTTTGTCTGACGAAAAAGTGAAATCTGCTGTTAAAGGCACTGTACTAACAATCTGAAAATCGTCACACAGCTCGTCGTACGAATCTTTCCATCTGATTTTGTATCGTGTGTATGGACCTTAAGAGCATCAGAAGGATAAAAAGAAAAAGAGGGCGCACCGACCTAGTGCATTACCACAAAAAGCGTTTATTAAAAAGATAAAACAACAAAAAATGGATACTCACAAACGAGCATGTACGTTAAACATGAACAATAGCTGCAGGTACGCAGTAGCGGACATCAAAACGTAATCGGGACCTGGACATCCAATTGATGAGGCGAGCCATCGCCTCATCAATTGGATGTCCAGGTCCCGATTACGTTTTGATGTCCGCTACTGCGTACCTGCAGCTATTGTTCATGTTTAACGTACATGCTCGTTTGTGAGTATCCATTTTTTGTTGTTTTATCTTTTTAATAAACGCTTTTTGTGGTAATGCACTAGGTCGGTGCGCCCTCTTTTTCTTTTTATCCTTCTGTAGTCCATGAATAACCCAATGTTCTGAAGAGGGCTGCAAGATGGCAGACATCACAGAAGCTTTTTGGCCTTATCATCATTGAGGTTTTAGTCACTCAAGCGCATGAGAGAGATTTTTTTGTCAATTTTTTTGTCTGCCTTAAGAGCATCAACCCTACAGTCAAGCACGGAGGTGGAAACATTATGATTTAGGGCTGTCTGTCTGTTTACGTAAACAAACTGAAATTAGAAGCTATATTGGCTACCAGGCCTTGTTTCACTTTTCTCTTCTACCACAAGGTGGCTGAGTACTTGGTGGTACTAGATACAAGAAGGGCAACCCAAGGTCAGGTTATGGGTATATGGGGAATCTCAGCCAAAAGGCAGGGGTTTTCTTGAATCCCTTGGCCTGCTGGGAGAGCCTATATATTTGGGTGAGGTCAGGTGATCTAGGTTTTGTGCCACCTGGACGGTTGTCTGGGTGGACATATGTTGTGTCCCCCAGGCTGCTAGGCAGTCTGAGGGCCTATCCAGAAGCAAGAGAGCAGCGCAGGAGTGGGACTGTGGCTTGAAGTTCAACCAGAAGTGACGGTTCTGTCGGCCGGAGAACCTGTCGTGGTTGGAGGTAGAGCGGAAGCTGTCGCCATTAACGGACTATATGTCTTATTACCAGGGACCACAGTGAGTAACTGAAGCAAGTACCGGAGCAGCATACTCACCAACTGGGGAACCCAACCAGCAGAGGTGACGCTTGCAGAGCAGCCTTGTGTGTCAAGCCAGGGACCGAGCGGGCCAGCAGGGGTGAAGCTTGAGAGGTATCTAGAGTGCCAAGCTAGGGACCCAGCAGAGAAGTGGTGGTGACGCTTGAGAGGCTCTAGTGAGAGACTGGGAGCTTGGCGTATTGGAGAACTACAAGGAGAAGTTGTAGTGAAGGTGAAAGTACGGTTTCACTTTGTGTTAGGAACTGTTAAAGACTGTTGCCATAGGAGACAGCATTCCTGCACATGCAGATGCGGCGCCTTGCTGGATGTCTTTCCCTGCATGGCTGTCCTCCTATTGAAGTCTCGGAGTCTGCCAATTAATCTTGCAACTACCTAAGGGTGTCCTGGCTCTAACATTCTCTCCCCCCCAAAAAATACAAAAAGGATAGTTAAGAGAAATAAAACCTCTTTTGCATTCAAGAAGTTTCTGGCGCCCAATAACTTTACCACCATAAGGCCCATACACACGATAGGACTTTTTGACAACAAACATGCAAATTAGCTGTTTTAAGGCAACATCCTACCGTGTGTACGCTCCATCGGACAAACTTTTTCGGCTTTCATCGGACAAATGTTGGCTGTGCAAACAGACAAACTTTCCGGCAACAAAAGTTCTATGGTGCAAAATCCTATTGTGTGTACACCAGTCCATAGAACTTTAGTCCAAAGTACAAACACGCATGCTCAGAACCAATGCAAAAGATCAGACAACAATACAGAAGTTGACCAAAGGGTGGCGGTAAAGAGCTGAAAAACCACGTGATTTGGTGAAAGTTGGCTGAAAAAGTCCTGCCGTGTGTATGCTTAATTAGTTTACGGCCAACGCCCTTTGTACAAAAATCCACAAGAAATTTTGTACAAAGTCCGATCGTGTGTATGAGGCTATACACCCACTATGCCTCACAACCAAACACATACAGGGATGTCAGCTGGACCTAGAGGTTCTCATCAGACCAAAAGGAGGCCTGGGACCTTGCTACAGGGAGATCACTGCACAATTGTTTATGACTGTGAATGCTACACAGTTATCGACTTATGTTTAGAATATATCTCGTTTATCCTGAAGAGTAATCGTAGCAGCTGATTGTGTTTTCCTCACAAGTAGAAGGAAGATTAATAAAATAAGAAAAAATGTGTTTTATATTAATTTTTTTGGCACCGCAGCAAATAGAATTTGTGAATATATGCTCTTCGGAGCATTCGGAAAGATTATTCATAGAACGCTTTGAACGGCTAAGCTATCTGTGAAACTCTACCTCACATGTATGGAAAATCTTACAACATCAATTTGGTTTATAAATGTTTTTTTGTTTGTCTTTTTTTATAAGCAGAGACCTATCGCAGTGCATTATAGACTTCGAAGATGTGGAAGAGCCCACAGTAGAACGGAGGTGGGAATGTGGTCATGCAAAATGCTCGGTCCACAGAACCAATACACAGGGAGGATAAGCCTTATTTTTAAAAAACTTGCTATTTGTTTGTTTTTTAGTAAAGTCCAATGAAATTTGAAAATGTTAAAACTACAGTCACGTGGCTGAAAGACAGACACATATCTTTACTTTTTATGTTACTGAAAGTTTTAGTATGTGTAGAACTTAAAACGGTTGTCAAACCCCCTCCTCTTGTTTTTTTTTTTTTCTAAACTTACCTGTAGTGCTCTTTAAGGCAAATATAGTACTTACCTGCACAGTGATCCAGTGTTGTCCTGCTGTTCAGGGGCCACACAGCGGATCCTGCGCTGCCTTATTGGTCCTTTTCAGTTGGCTGCCCCTTCTGGGTGCAGGTAATCATTTCTGATGTGCCGGATTAGCCCCCCGCCCCGCTTGGGCGGGTGAGTGTTAAAGCTGATCTAATCCCTTTTTGGGGGTTAAATTCTGCTTTAGCCCTCGTTCACACTGAATGCAGGTTTGAAATCGCGCGAGTTCAGTTGAACTCGCAAGATTTCAATCCCGCATTTCAGTGCAAGTTTGGGGGGCAATTTGAAAGACATTTGTGAGGGTTCATGCACAGATTTGTATTGGAATCGCCCCCGAAGTCGCCAAAAATAGGGCAGGAACTACTTTTGGAAATCAGTGCGGCGTCGCACCGTTTGAGAGAGTGCCGTTGCCGGCAATAGGCTGTGATTTGGCATGCGACTTGACACGTCAAATCGCATGTCAAATCAAGACGATGGGAATGGGGGCTGAAAGTAGTTTTAGCCCTGGTTCACACTGGAGCATTTTGACACGCGATTTGACATGTCAAATCAGCGGCAATTGCCATCAATGCAGGTGATCCTAGGGTCACAGACGCTTGGGTGCAGAAATATTTCTGGCGCCCCCACGTGGGAGTGGTCAACTTACTAACCCCTCCCCTTTGCAAATGTTTCTATGACAACGACTCAAACATAGAGATGCTCACCTAAGTAGTCTTTGTTACCCTGGGATACTCCCACGATCTCTTAACAATAAAACAAAATACAGGAAGAGAAGCAGAGTACTCTAATGGGACCTAGAGGGGAGTCTCTCTAATGAACACAGAGAGAGAGTCTCTTAGAAAGAGCCTCCAGACATACTACAGGAGATTGTCAGAGACTGCAGACATGATACTAGAGATGGTTAAGAGACTGCAGACAATGATATAAGAGATGGTCAGAGACTGAAGACATGATAAAAGAAATGGCCAGAGACTGCAGACATGATACAGGAGATGGTCAGAGACTGCAGACATGATAAAAGAAATGGTCAGAGACTGCAGACATGATTCAGGATATGGTCAGAGACTGAAGACATGATAAAAGAAATGGTCAAAAACTGCAGACATGATTCAGGATATGGTCAGAGACTGAAGACATGATAAAAGAAATGGTCAGAGACTGCAGACATGATACAGAAGATGGTCAGAGACTGCAGACATGATACAAGAGTGGGTCAAAGACTGCGGACATGCTACAAGAGATGGTCAGAGACTGCAAACATGATACAAGAGATGGTTAGAGACTGCAGACATGATACAAGAGATCGTCAGAGACTGCAAACATACTACAGGATATGGTCAGAGACTACAGACATGATACAAGAGATGGTCAGAGACTACAGACATGATACAAGAGATGGTCAGAGACTACAGACATGATACAATAGATGGTCATAGACTGCAGACATGATACAAGAGATGGTCAGAGACTGCAGACATGATACAAGAGATGGTCAGAGACTGTAAACATACTACAGGATATGGTCAGAGACTGTAGACATGATACAAGAGATGGTCAGAGACTGCAGACATGATACAAGAGATGGTCAGAGACTGCAGGCATGATACAGGAGATGGTCAGAGACTGCAAACATGCTACAGGATATGGTCAGAGACTGCAGACATGATGTAAGAGGATGGTCAGGGACTGCAGACATGATACAGAAGATGGTCAGAGACTGAAGACATGATAAAAGAAATAGTCAGAGACTGCAGACATGATACAGGAGATGGTCAGAGATTGCAGACATACTACAAGAGATGGTCAGAGACTGAAGACATAATAAAAGAAATGGTCAGAGACTGCAGACATGTTACAGGAGATGGTCAGAGACTGCAGACATGATACAGGAGTGGGTCAAAGACTGCAGACATGCTACAAGAGATGGCCAGAGACTGCAGACATGATATGGTCAGAGACCGCAGACATGATACAAGAGATGGTCAGAGACTGCAAACATACTATAGGATATGGTCAGAGACTGCAAACATGATACAAGAGATGGTCAGAGACTGCAGGCATGATACAGGAGATGGTCAGAGACTGCAAACATGCTACAGGATATGGTCAGAGACTGCAGACATGATGCAAGTAATGGTCAGAGACTGCAGACATGATACAGAAGATGGTCAGGGACTGCAGACATGATACAGAAGATGGTCAGAGACTGCAGACATAATACAAGAGATGGTCAGAGACTGCAAACATGATACAGGAGTTGGTCAGAGACTGCAGATATGAAACAGGAGCTGGTCCGAGACTGCAGACATGATACAGGAGCTGGTCAGAGACTGCAGACATGATACAGGAGCTGGTCAGAGACTGCAGACATGATACAGGAGATGGTCAGAGACTGCAAACATGCTACAGGAGATGGTCAGAGACTGCAGACATGATACTGAAGATGGTCAGACTGCAGACATACTACAAGAGATGGTCAGAGACTGAAGACATGATAAAAGAAATGGTCAGAGACTGCAGACATGATACAGGAGATGGTCAGAGACTGCAGACATGCTACAAGAGATGGTCAGAAACTGCAGACATGATACAGGAGATGGTCAGAGACTGCAGACATGATATAAGAGATGGTTAGAGACTGTGGAAATGATACAGGAGATCAATGCATCAAATGCAGACTCATCAGTGCCCACCAACTGCAGCCTGCCAGGGCCCACCAATTGCAGCCTGCCATGGCCCACCAATCACAGCCTACCTGTGCCCACCAATTGCAGCCTGCCAGTGCCCACCAGTTGCAGCCTGCCAGTGCCTGTGGATCACACCACCGGTCATTTCAGACCAAAGCTTGTGTGGTGGGTGCAGGCCTGGACTGGGACAAAAATTAGGCCCGGGAATTTTAGCAAGTAATAAATAACAAGCCAGCCAGATGATTGGATGACCATTTGTGTGTCCCCTCCCCCTCCTCTCTGTACATTTGGACACTGACACCTCTGCCTCTGTACTCCTTCTCTGTCATTTTCACCAACTGAGGATGACATTGTTGGTGGGGAGGGAGAGCAGACACATGCCAGTGTGTGTGTGTGAGACACACACAAGGAGGGGAGCATTCTGGCACTCCTGCAGCGCCGGGGTGCAGGGCACCCAGAGCACCCGCCTAGGATTGGCCCTGCATCCATGGCACCGTCCTAATCGGTGCGACGCCGCATCTGCAAACAACAAAGTTGTTTCTGTACTACTTTTTGCGATTTCGGGCTGCGATTTACATTGACATCTGTACAGAAACCTGCACAGATGTCTCTGAAATCACGGCCGAAATCGGGACTGACATGTGGGAGTGAAATCAGCTGAACTTGCACAGCTTCGTTCCCGCAGCTCAGTATGAACCTGGGCTTAACTTTTTTAACTTAGAGTCTGGTGTATTTTCATTTATCGGTTCAGGTGCAAATTTTTTAAGTGTATGACACTTGAAATTACACCTGAACCTGCCTGAAAATCGTACAGGACTCTTTTTAAAAGCGCACTGCGGCTGGCCCGGATATATGTGGACCTGGTCCATAGAGAGACGGTTCGGTTCACATGTCATACAAATTAGATGCTGTTCAAAACTCATCCACTTCGCAAATAAGTGAACCAAGCCTAAATGAATTCTGTGCATTACCCCATTAACTGACTTATATACCCCCCCCCCCCACAAATCTAAACCCTTACCTTACTCCATGTCACCGTTCCAGTGCGGTCTCCGGTTCCAGCATTGCTCCCCTGAGGGCAGTAGAGCAATAGGCTCTCCCTCTACCATCAGTCAGACTCTGGTGAGGAGGGAGCAAGGGCATGGCTTACCGCCGCTGTGTGTGTCTATGGATGCATATAGCTTGGCACAACACCCAACAGGAGCTTGCATGCACAGGAACCTTCTTAGCACCCAACTTGCTACAGGAGGCACTCAAAGGAGGGAGGATCCTACAGTGGCGATGGGGACTGCCAGAAGAGGAGGAAAACAACATTTCTCTGCATTATTTTTTTATTTAGACTTTAATGTCACTTTAAAGTGATTGGAAGCCCTTAATTATTTATTTATTTTTTTAAACAAATCTGTTACATTTACGTGCTCTGTTCAAAGTTTTTGCACAGAGCAGCCCCGAACCTCCAGTTCTCAGGTCCACAGCCAGCGTTTCTGGCTGCTCCCCCACGTCCAGTGCCCACTATAGCAAGCCACTTGATATGGAGGCACTTAGGTGGGCTTGCTTCCAAGCCAGGTCTGTGTGTCCATTGACACACAGAAGCGGCTCGGCCCTACCCCTGCTTTCTGCTCACTGGCTGTGATTGACAACCATGGGAGCCAATGGCTTCTGCTGCTGTCTCTAAGGCAATGAAGAGGGAGAGAGTACAGAGAGCCTCTGCTCTTGTGCACAGTTGGATCGAGATCGGGCTAAGTATGCGGGGACTGCACTCAAGGTTTTCTTTTTACAAAGAATGCATTAAGATAAAAAATAAAAAAAACCTTCTGACGTTACAACCACTTTAAGGGCATGATAGCTACAGGGAATGTCTTAGGTTCCTCCTTCACTCAGTACCTTAAATACAGGCTTATTTTGATAGGATTTGTGCTTGGAGGGAGAATTTGTCGGGCTTGTGATAGAAGAGGTGATATGGTAGAGGGAGGGGGATTTGTGCTAGTAGGGATGATTGGGAGGTATATGTGCAAGGAGGGAAAATGTGGGAGGAGGGGGGGGGGATTTGTGCTAGAAGGGGGGTTTGGGGGAATTTATGCTAGGAGGGAGATTTGAAACGTGGGGGAGAGGATGCGTACTCACAGGGGAAATTTGAGGGGTAAAAGATTTGTGCCAGGAGGAGTCATTTTTTTTGTTTTTTTTTTGTTTTGGAGGGGGGGGGGGGGGGGTCGGGGTTATTGTGGTGATGGGGGAGCAAAGATTTGTGCTAGGAGAGGGGATTTCAGCAAGGAGGCTGATTTCTACTGGGAGGAAAGGGAAGTTATGCTTAGGGCGTAAGCATGCAGATTAGTGCTTAATTTTTTGGGGGCGGGGGGTTTGCTGACCCATAATTTTTTTTGGGGGGGGGCACAGTTTGCCCTGGGAGCTAAATAACCTTGTCTCGGCACTGCCTGAAGGGCCACTGGGGAAGCTGGAAATCACCGTAATTAATAGTCAGCGCCTCTACAGTCATAGCCACAAAATATTCTGGATCCTGTTGCTGCCCCACTGCACACTGACCACAGGGGGTCACTTGAGGACTGCCGCCATTCTTAAACAGCCTTCTATTTATTTCAATGAATACAAGGCATTCTCTGATTGAATGAGGGGAGACTGTGATGTCCCTCCCCTCCTCTCCACCTTGTCCAATCACAAAATGCCTTGCATTCATTGTAAAAAAAACAAAAAAAAAACAAGGCATTCTATGAATGGTATCCATGTAGAGTGGGTAACCCCCTGTGGTCAGTATGCAGAGGGGCAGCTACTTGCACAGGTCCCAGAAGATTGCAGCAATCACTGTAAGACTGCATTCACATACAGTATGTGCGTTGCAGGAACGCATACAAAATGCATACTTTCTTGCAACGCACAGAAATGTGCCGCTGTTTTGCAGGCGCACAGTGCTGCCATTAATTCCTATAGGCACCCTCACGCATCTGCGTGCACCATGTGTTTTCGTGTGACACAATTTCTCCAAAGGGTCAGGGAATTCTTTTGAGCATTTCTCGCATCTAGGGCAGCCCATTGAAATAAATAAGCTGGTCTACATGCGACGCATGAAACTGTACGCATCCTCTGATAGTGTAAATGGAGCCTTATAGAGCTGACTACTACAGTGATTGGCAGCTCCCCCCAGCGGTCTATCATATACTGTATAAGGTATGCATACCAAGCTGAACCAATATATGCATGCAACACTAATAATTCCTGGAGTTCAGCTATAAAGAAGATCTAAACCAAATCACTAAAAGTGATAGAAGTTTTACACTGTTCATGTCATTTCAGAAGGTTTATTTCCATCTTTTTTTTTTTAATCTGCAACTTTCATTAAAATAATACTTGGGGATCCCAAAATGAAGGTACTTCCTGATGTAGCGGTAATGCGTGTAGAAAGGAAGTGGCGGAAAAAAGGCTGCAGGAGATCAGCAGCACTGAGATGCAACAAAGCATGAAAAAAAGTGAAAACAAGTAGTTAATTTTAAAAAATGACAATTGTTTATGATACACAGGGGGTGGTTTACTAAAACTGGAGAGTGCAAAATCTATTGCAGCTCTGCATAGAAACCAATCAGCTTCCAGGTTTTATTGTCAAAGCTTGATTGAACAAGCTGAAGTTAGAAGCTGATTGGCTATCATGCAGAGCTGCGCCAGATTTTGCACTCTCCTGTTTTAGTAACTCAACCCCATAGTCCTTTAAAAAAGCTAAAGTAATTTAGGTTTATGATAAACGTCTTTTATTTGTTCCCCTTTTACTCTATTAAATATACCATTGAAAGTGTTATGCCGCGTACGCACGATCGGATTTTCCAATGGGAAATGTTGGATGTGAGCTTGTTGGCGGTAAGTCCGACCATGTGTATGCTCCATCGAACATTTGTTGTCGAACTTTCCGCCAACAAATGTTGGCTAGCATGTCTTCAAATTTTCCGCCAACAAATGTGTGTTGTTGGATTTTCCGATCGTGTGTACACAAGTCCGTCGGACAAAAGTCCAAAGTACAAACACGCATGCTCGGAAGCAAGGATGAGCCAGAAGCGGTCGGTCTTGTAAACTTGCGTTCGTAATGGAGAATTAACATTCGTGACGTGGCAAATTATGAAATCTCCAAATGCAGCGCATAATTCTCTTCTTCTTTAATGGGATAATAATTAAGCTGCTTTGCTGGTGATACTGATGGAGTTATTGCAAGCAGATTTTCAAAGGCTTTTTTTTTCTAGTGATATCAAGAATAATATTATTATGTTTTGTTTTTTAATCTGTGCAAGTCACCACAACACCATTATCCTGTAGTTTTTAAGATCAAAAATACAAAAATGTTGGTGTCCCTTGTCAATTTTACATTTTATTTTTTTAAATGTAACTGCCTACTCCCAAGCTGTCATTTGAAGTAAAACACATAGCTAAGTTTTAGTCTCCACAATTTTTTAATTGTGCATTAAAAAAAAAAATTAGACATGCTATCTGCCAATAGAACTTAACCAAAAAGTTCATTCTATGCATCCAAAAATATAGAAAATATAACAAATCAAATCATTATTGAACCAAAAAAAAAGTCAAAGCAATAACTCCAAGGCCAATAATAAATACACGTTATCTCCTCTGATTCCGCAACATGTCTGGTTGATGAACGGCTGTTCAGAAACAAACTGAAAAACTCTAAATGAAAAATGTGAAAAGAAAAGCGCGAATCAACACTCACCAAACTACTACTAACACAAAATTAGCAGAAGGAGCCCAAAGGGTAGCGCTAAAGAGCTGAAAAACCATGTAGTACGTCACTACGTTCGTAATTGTTGGCCAACATTTGTGTGACCGTGTGTATGCAAGACAGGTTTGAGCCAACACCCTTCGGACAAAATTCCACGGTTTTGTTGTCGGAAAGTCCGATTGTGTGTACGGGGCTTTATATATGATCAATAAGTGCAAAAAAATAGCTGTTCAACCAGCCCGGAATCTAGTGAGCTGATAACTTCTTCTGCTCTCTGCCTCTGTGGACAGTTATCGGTCAGTAAAGGTTTAGATGTGCGACTAAATTGAGACAGCGAGGAGTTGATATGACGCAGTCCACGCAGTTGTGAGATCTTTGCGACACATCCCCATTCGCCTGAACGGGACAAGGGGAATCATTTTTGCTGCAGAGGCTGAACAAAGTAGTGTGACCACTGCATGTAAACACCCCTGTCCGCTGCCTTTACAGCTTAAGGGGGTGCACTAAAAATACGGCTCCAAGTGCATGTTTTTAGAGCCCCCTCCCAACTGAAAGCCTAAACAAGCCCTTAGCATTGTTCCCAGCTATCTCTGTTGACTACAAGACACCTCTTTATGTTATGGGGATGGGGAGGTATTCTATAGTCCTTACTAAAGTTCCAATTTATGCCCCCCCCCCCTCCCTTCTAAATTTTTGCAATTTTTTGGGTGGAAGCTTGGTACCTGGTTTTGACAGGTATCCACTCTCCATTCTGGTCGGGTTGGATCAGCGCGGCGATCCACCAAAAGTTCTCTCCCCACCCACAACTTTCTGGGACACATCACAGGTCCCAGAGGGCTGCGTAACCATTCACAAATCACAGTGCGACTCAGTGGGCAGCCAGCTGTGAAGCCGCAAGATGGCTGCCCACAGTAAATATGCGGGTGACGGGGACCTGAAAAGCAGCATAACGGATGAGGACGGCGCTGGATCCCTGGACAGGTAAGTGTCCTTTTATTAAAAGTCAGCAGCTACAGTATTTGTAGCTGCTGACTTTTTTTTTTTTTTTTTTTTTAAAGGCTGAAGAATCACTTTAAGCTGCAATACATAAAATATTTGCCCTTGGGTCTAGGTACACTTTTTAATAGGGCAAAAAGCAACATAAAAAAAGTGAAATCAAAATGAATCTATCAGTGGTAATTAACATTTTCTGGTTGCTGCTGTTCCCTTATAATAAGAGCACTTATTATGTAAGAGGAAGTAAGCACTAATCATTTCTGGGTATTCAGTAAACATTAGTTACATTCTGCTTCTCATTCCCTGTGCTGTCCGTTCCATAGGATGCAGTGTCATCAGGCATCAGTGTGCGGATTAGCCTTCTTCTGGTGTTTTACTCTCTTGTATCATGTGAGACTACTCTTGTCGTCCGCTGGCACTTTACTAGCCTGAGCAGTCAGGGAAACTCGTGCAGTCTTAGTTAATCTCCTCCCTTCACTGAAGAAGGCAGGATCCCTTAACTCCTTTTCTCCATTCTGTCAGGGAGGGATCCTCTCTTACAAAACTGGAATATCTAGTGATGTATTCAGCACTGCTGCTGTTAGCTTGGAGTGTGCTAGTCTACTACCTAAAGCTCTTGGACACACAGGCATGCATGGATCAATGGCACATGCACTTGTATATATAGCAGAGTACATGAGACACAAATTTCCCGGGAGTCTATTGATCCTGCTTGTGGCAATTTTGTTCTGCACTCGGTCTGCATTTTTTAACTGACAATTTTAAAAGCAAAATGACTGGCACATTAGCGCTTTACCGTAGAGAGCAAAAGATGAGCTTTAGCTGAAGCCAGTTCCTACCAAGCTGTCCAGCTTCCTTTCCAAGCGAACTTCATCGAGAACTTCCTAAGGGTCAAGATGCCAACTAATGATTCGTTGCTGGCAAGCCCAGAGACCTCTACGGAGTGGAGTCCGTTTAAGAGTCCCCTGAAGTCCATCGAGCTTTGGAACTTCCAACTTTTGACGGCGCTCATGTTCCTGATCACCATCTTGTCCATCGCCGAGAACTTTATTGTCATAGTTGTCACCTTCAAGTTTAAACAGCTGAGGCAGCCTTTAAACTATATTATTGTCAACTTGTCTGTGGCTGACTTCTTGGTGTCCATTGTTGGCGGCAGCATCAGCATCGCCACCAACAGTAGAGGCTACTTTTACTTGGGACCTTGGGCTTGTGTTATTGAAGGGTTTGCAGTGACTTTTTTCGGTAAGGTTTGGGCTTTTCAATCACACCATTTCATTTACTGGTTCTAACTCATCTTTAGACGTATTAATAACATAAATTAAAGTACACCTGTCATAGCAGAATTATGTAGAATGCTTTTTGAAAATGTTGGTTCCTTAGCGCCCATGCTGTTGATTTTGGCTTCAGTACTTTCTGAGCCACTGACCAAGAACAAGCATAGAGGTAAGTCATTCTGACAGTTACAACATGCTTGCTCTGAGTTTGTGACTATTAAGTATGTTTGACAACTAGTAGTTTCAGAGGTGGGACAACTTTGGTAGCCCCTGTACATCTTTCATTACACATGTTCTTTAATTTGGCTAAACTCATTGAGGTTGATTAACCCAGTGTTTCTCAGCTCCAGTCCTCAAGGCGCCCCAACAGGTCATGTTTTCAGGCTTTCCATTATTTTGCACAGGTGATTTTATCAGTTTCACGGCCTTAGTAATTACCACAGCTGTTTCATCTAAGGGAAATCCTGAAACCATGACCTGTTGGGGCGCCTTGAGGACTGGAGAAACACTGTATTAACCAAGGGAGTAGAGAATGTCACTTTGAAAAGTAACTTTAGATAATAGAGTAAAGCCTTGTGCACTTTGAATACCCAATCATGTGCAAGAAAAACGGGACTTTGGCTTGCCCATGATTGGAGAATTGAAGTTTCACCTTATTCATTCAGCTAAGTGAACAATCACATTGCAAAGTGAATCTTCTCTACCCCCTTCATAATTCAACGCCCCCTTGGTGTCACCAGTGAGAAACTGATGTTCTGCAGTTTAGCACGTGCTAACTGGAACATGTCCTTATCTAATAAAGTTAGGATTGTTAGTGATATAATGCTTTATGAAGCTTTATTTGATTCTAATTACATAATCTTGCAGTAAAATGTTTGTTCGCTCATCATGACACAGTGAATTGAGAATATTTGATGGTGCTGATTATTGAAAGGTAGAATCAGGTCTCTATAAACCTGAGAGCCCTGCAGTATCCACTTCATAGCAAATAATTAGAACTTGCTTCAGTTTGAAGGAAGAAATGACACAGAAATTAGGTGATAAGCTCATTAACGATATAGCCATTCCTGATCTGTGCCGTACAGTAAAATTTTGGACTATCCGATAGATCTGAAGAAGAAGTTGTGTCTTCAGTTCTATTATTGCTAAAATCCACTGGGGTATTTTATGTTGTCAGCTGCCAATCACTACGTGGAATTTATAGATTGCAGTTCAAATACTTCTACAAACAATCATCATTTTTTTTTCCCAAGAGCAAACTATCAAATGTCTTGGGTATTACAATGATTAATTCTAACCTTCAAGGGTAATTTCAGCACTTTTGTTTAGTTGATTTTCTAAGCCATTGCAGTGAAATGCTGGGGTGTGTGTTGACATTTATTAGCTGTATTTTGTGAAATTTGCACTTCAAGCAATCAAGAATGCTCAGATTTTGCTTGTTGCACTGGGAACTGTAGAAAAAGTGTAATGCTGTGTCTATGTAAAATGTTATAATAGTTGTAGATTGACTCTCATGACATCAATGAATATTTTACTATCTTTAGTAAGGTGCATAGGATACTTCAGAACCCTCTTTAGAATTTGCTTGTATAAATTAGGACAAAAATACAAGCCAAAATGTTTATTTCACGGTATTACACAAATTTCATTACCAATTTAGTTATACATTAGATAGACCTATTAACCATTCTAACCAATCTATTAAGAAATATGTAGGTCTTTTTGTTAATATCATGGGTAATATTCACATAAATGAAGGATGTGGTGCTACTAGTATCATTCACGCCAACAACATAATTTTATTTAGATGTACCTGTCATCATAAATCTATTTTTGCTCATCTTTTAAAATAATTATTTTTATTATTTATTCTATGTTTTGTTATTTTTTTAATTATTATAATTATTTTAAATATCTTCTAATAATTTCAATTATTTTTATATATTTTTTTCACCAATTATTTTTATATTTATGTGTATTTAATTGTTTTGTTAAACTGGCCATGCACTATACAATCAGATTGTACAATCTTACCAAAACTATGTAATATGAGGACAAATAACAATCCATTTAATTTGTAGCAGATCAGGCAGGCTTTTGTACTACATAATTAATGGTAGTGTACAGTGTATGTTCAACCTTAAGCTTGCCATATACTATACAATCAGAATGTATAATTTCCATACACTCTTATTTATAATTACCAAAACTATGTAATATAAGGACAAACATTAACAATCCATCCAATTTGTATTCAACCAGGTAGACCCTTTTACTACATAGTTCATGGCAGAGCTAAATGTGATGCATGGCCAGCTTTAAAGTGATTACTTTCTACTACTGGTTCTCAGATTGTGTCATGCCGCGTACACACGGTCGTACTTTTCGTCTACAAAAGTCAGACAGCCTGTCCGACAGACTTCCGGCAGACTTTCGGTGGACTTGCGGCGGACTTGCGGCCTACTTTCTAACGAACGGACTTGCCTACACACGACCACACAAAAGTCGGTCGGATTCGTACGTGATGACGTACACCGGACTAAAATAAGGAAGTTCATAGCCAGTAGCCAATAGGTGCCCTAGCGTGGCTTTTTGTCCGTCGGACTAGCACACAGACGAGCGGATTTCGGGGTCCGTCGTAGTTACGAAGTAAAGTTTTAAAGCATGTTTCAAATCTAAAGTACGTCGGATTTGAGGCTAAAAAAGTACGTTGAAAGTCCGGAGAAGCCCACACACGATCGGATTACCAGCCAGCTTTAGTCCGTCAGCGTCCGTTGGACTTTTGTAGACGAAAAGTACGACCGTGTGTACGCGGCATAAGGCTTGTGTAGATGGGCAAATGCAGCATGCTTTCAGGTGCATTCGGATCTGAGATCAGGTTCTAATATATTTCAATGGTCTTCAAATGACCTGTCTTTTCATTTCCGTTGACTTATCTGGGAGAGAAGCAAGCAAACAAAAGCCCCCATATTTATATTGCTGACTGGGCAGAAGAAAGGGAATAACTCAGCAAGAGTTCTATTAGCTTAAAGGGGAACACCAACCTTTTTTAATTTCAGAGTGGGATAAGTTATATCCACTGTTAGGCTTCTATTGCAAATAATCAAATAAACACACACAAAAAAAAAAAAATGGCACCAAAATATCCTTTTTTTTGCGATCTGTGTTTTCCTTGCCTTTGCCTGTGATGTCCACTGCCTTTCTGCCCTGGAGACAGGGGTCCAGGGCACAGGAATTAAGAGAACACTTTCCTTTTTAAGGATATGGACAGTGATAAAAACCTGAGAATCTAACCCATCTTCAGTCTAAAGCCAAAAAGTTCTGGTTGGCGTTCCACTTTAAAAATGAAGACTCTTCTTGACTTTAAAAGTTAGGCTGGTCATACACAGTTCGAATCCCAGCCAGTTCAGCAGGAACCGGGTGAGATTTGAACCATTAGTGGGCAGGCTGAATGTACCAAGTTGATCGATCGATCAACTTGGGTACAACCAGCTTGCTGGATTTGCTTACGATTATCGCAAGAGGCTGCTATAGCCTCTAGCGATAATCACTGTCTTCTTCTGGCCAGGACATCTTCCCCTGCCTGCTCCCACCGGGAAAAGACTATAGGCGGGCAGGAGGGATTCCCGCATCAATGCTGTCTGCGTTGATTAGGCAAACAAGCTAATTTCTTTCCTGCAACCCATGGTTGCAGGAAAGAAATTTGCTCCGTGTATGGCCGGCCTTAGTGATAGAAAAATGTAGGCTGCCATTGCTGACTTCCTTCTGAAGATGCTGGTTACCTGGCTGTTATTCCGACCCACTTGGTTTAATACTTCACAAATCACTGAAAAGTGAAGAAGTGGTCTAAAATCAGCATGGGAGCCAGGCATTTAGCAATTCCAGAAAAAGTTGGCAATATTCGCCTCCATGATCGGTATCTTTTCACTTAATTTAAGATTTCACAAATGTTAAAACATCTGTCTATGAGAACCAGTGAACGACACCTTTTACATTTTCTGACTGGTTGTTTCAAATGGCAGCCGGAAAACTGTAATAGATACTGTATGTGATTTCAGTCTCCTCATGGAAGTAGTAAAGTTAGCTCAAAATCAAAAACAAGAATTTGACTTTATTCCCTAGCCCCACTTTTTTTGATAACTCTAATATTGTGTAAAGTAAAGCCAGGGTCGCGGAAATAATTCATTTTGTAAATGAAAAGTGTTATCTTTGTGATTGCATTATGCATGTACCAGGCTCTTGAAGTACCAACTGCAAAAAAGGAAAACCATTTAAATTGTGTCCACTGTTGTGTGGGAACTGTAGACACAGCTATCTGCAGTTATCACATAGCTAACGAAGAATAATTTCTATGGAATACCATGAATACTTAAAGAACCTGAACAGGTTTAAGGGAACAAAACAAGGCATAAATAAGGTTGAAATAGGGTTGCCACCTCATCCCTTTAAACCCGAACACATATTAATTACACAGGTTCTGTGGCTGATTAAGGTGGTAATTAAACTCACTTAGTGTCTTACCTGCATTCAATTAGCCACAGAACCCGTGTAATTCATATGTGTTCGGGTTTAAAGGGATGAGGTGGCAACCCTATTTCAACCTTATTTATGCCTTGTTTTGTTCCCTTAAACTCTAGGTTGAAAAAAAGAATCATTTTTGCTGTCAAATCACGGTGTTCTTGTATTATAAAAAGCAAAAAGTTGCATTCTAGCAATAGAGGATGCTAGATGACAATAGCCACCTGCATCCTAGCAACAAAGGATGCTATGCAGCAATAGCCACCTGCGTCCTAGTAACAGAAGGTATTAGTTGACATAACCCACCTGCATCCTAGCAGCTGCTAGGCAGAGAAAGGCACCTGTCTCCTAGCATAGAAGGATGCTAGCAGCAATAACTGCGTGCATCCTAGCAATAGAGGAAGGTAGGTGACAATAGCCACCTGTGTTTTAGCAACCAATAGACTGTATCAACGCTGTATGCCTTGTATGTATGTATATGTTGCTCAAGCATTACATGCAAACAGTGTGCAGAGGATGTGCACAGGATTTTGCTGGCAGCAAGATCAGGTGAATGAATGGCTGTATTTTTATATGACCATATGCATGTATCCTAAAGTAAAACTCCAGGCACAGAGCTTTTTTAAACTATTCACAGATTACATAGCGTCCTGTGAATGGCCAAGGGGAGAGGGGGGCAGATAAATGACACTGATTTTGTATTCATACTTTCGCATAGGGGGAACAAACAATCCTGCTTGAAATTTTGGTTGAGCGATTCTCATGCGATTTTGTATGTCCCATAGTAACCCATTTTGTGTGTCCCCTATGTGCGCTTGCCACCCGAAAAGAAGCTCCTTTTTCGGGTGACAAGCTTCATGTGATTTTTAAAGGAGCTGTTTGCCGCAATTGTTGGGCAACAATCGGAGCAGAAACGCACATCGTTTGGTGTGCCCTTAAAGGATAATTGCACCCATATGCATGTCGCATGTTGTGCAGCGATTGCTACGTGATTCTAGTTCGCAAAGTGTTATTGGAGCCTTTAAAACTTTGATCTAAGAAATGCAAAGCATTGCGTGCTATACTATACAACTTAAAGAAAGTACAGGGCAGCGATTCCGATCGTTGCTTACACCTGCAACTTGTTTTATACTCCAGAAGTTGCAAAAAACTCTGTGTCAGGAGTTCTGCTTTAACTATGGTGAATGTTTGTAACTTGAGGAGTTTACCGCAATAATTGTGGTATCCGCATTTGGTTTACATATTCTTTTTCATCTCTTGTCATGGATTAGATGCAGTTGCATTTTTAATGTCTTAGATGCAAAAAAAAATCAATAACCCAAAGCCTGTTATAAACATTAGGTCAATAATTTATTATGATATCCAATAATAATATTACATGTTTTTATTATATCTTTTTACTTCTAAGGCATTGTGGCTCTGTGGTCTCTGTCTATTCTGGCATTTGAGAGGTACGTGGTGATATGCAGACCGCTGGGAAATCTCCGTCTTCGGGGGAAACATTCTGCTATCGGTATTCTGTTTGTCTGGGTTTTCTCTTTAATATGGACCATCCCTCCTATTATGGGATGGAGCAGCTACACACCAAGTAAGATTGGAACCACCTGTGAACCCAACTGGTAAGGGATGACAAAGATTTGCTGTAATCATTAGGAATGTTGATTACCGGGTTACTGTTTTCCAGTTTGATTCTTTGCCAGAAAGCTAAAAATGTTACACGTCATGTCAATTATTTCTAGGGGTCATATAGGGATGCATATCTGATAAAGAAAGATGTTCCTCAGCGCAGCAACATGCTATTTTATAATGTTTGTATTGATCGCTATCTCTTTATATCAAAGTCTCCTTTTTTTAACTGCACCCCGCTGACTAACTTGGTAATACAAAGTAGGGCAGTAAAGTTGTCAGCTTTGTAGATATGGTCTTTATCTTGTTATGCTATGCCTGCCCTGGCTTTTGAAGTATCCTCTGTTTCCATTGGGATATGTTCAGACTTTACTCATTTCTATGGGGGAGCTGTATTAAATGTGCAAGCTATCAATGGGCTGTTTCATGAGAGGTATTATGATTCAGACTCGAAGGCAAAGTATAGTGTATTGTCACGTACCTGGTAGGTGGAGCCCGGAATGCAGAGAACGGCCTCTCGTATACCTCTGACTTAAGAACCCCTGAAGGTGTGAACAGGGACTCGAAAGTACAGAGGGGCACAAGTGCCTGACTGGAACACTGGAGCAGAAGGCAGGATCCTTAGCAGTCCCATGTATTTTCAGTAATCATATGTTTCAGCTACTATTGCCATGTACAAACAAGTTATTTTTGATGTGGCGTCCACATTTTTCCATTCCTTCAGATTTTTATTATTGTATTACATGAAGAGATTTATGGTTTAGCTACTGCAGCTTTCTTAACCAGGGTTTCGTTGAACCCTAGGCTTCCTCTAAAAGTTGCTAGGGGTTCCTTGAATGAGCAACTCTTAGTTGAGTGACTGCTGTCACCAATAAATATTTTAGCTATCTGGGGGGTATTCTTCTCACCGACCATCACACTTAATGTCAGGGTTCCCTGAGCCCAGAAAGTTATTTTAAGGGTTTCTCCATTTTACCAACTTGTGGACCGCCTGCAATTCACTGCGGATGGGTGGCCCCCAGAGGCAAAGCAACGTACCTAATAATTTGGTAAAAAGACACAGAGGGAGAAACCAGTCTTCGCTCTATTGCAGAGCTACACCTGTCAAAAAATGTTTAGCATCTGACGCATGTCCAGGTGTGTCGGATACCGGTGTCCCCGGCTGTGCACAGCACTATGGGGCTCCAGCTCTGCAAGGACACAATAATGATGCAACAGCCAGCACATAAACTCTGCAGCAGATAACGTCAATCCAAAACTTTTACTCTTAGGTCTGTAGAGCATGTCCCGGCTCAAACACAATGCTTCCAAACTGAAAGAAAGGGCCACTCCACAATGATGTCACAGTGTTTAAAAACGTTATTCCGTTAACACAGATCCACACTATGACATAGCGTCTGTCATCCACCTGCTCCGATGTGTTTCCCTCCAAATGGATTAGCCACAACTACATTTTTTCAAGCACTGTGACATCACCGGTGGCACCCCAGTTTCCTTCTGTTTCATCAAGTCGCTGAAACGGCAACATGCAGTAGGTGAGGCAAGTATCTGACACCCCTTTGAGGTGCTTCAGAAGCCTAAAGGCTAAGTTCACCTTTTTTTCTTTTCTAAAATTCAGCTCCCCTATGTACCAATATAGCATGTACTTCTTTTACAGAAATAAAACAGCCTTCCATTTATTCTACATATGCTTACCTCACTATCCTAATGGCTGTTGAAAAACACTGCTCCATTACTTCTGCCTTACTTTTTGAACAGACTTTAGGTCATGACATAGAAAGGAGTTGACCAGCTGAGTCATTAGCACTCACCCTGCATCATCTACCCTCAGCTGGTCAACTCATTCCTGTGTCATGACCTAAAGTCTGTGCAAAGTATAACATGTTTTATATATATATATATATATATATATATATATATATATATATATATATATATATATATATATATATATATATATATATATATATATATATATATATATATATATATATATATATATATATTTATTTTTTTTTTTTTTTTCAAGTTACAACCTTTACAATTACTTTAAGTTCCCTTTCATATGGGTGGTCTGTCAGTTATTCAGGCAGACCTAATCAGATGCTCCATAATAGTCTATGGGGCTTTGGATGTAAACAATCTTGGTCCATTTCCATCTGATTAATTCTAAATTTGTCCATATCCTTCAAAAAATAAAAATTGGAAAAGGCCTGTGCACTTTTCCATATTTTCAGACCTAAATTTG
This sequence comes from Lithobates septentrionalis, assembly GCA_037952835.1. Lineage (NCBI taxonomy): Eukaryota > Metazoa > Chordata > Amphibia > Anura > Ranidae > Lithobates > Lithobates septentrionalis. The sequence goes on along the minus strand of JBBDGP010001201.1, from coordinate 3,127,009 downwards.
AGGTAGCCCAGCCACCTATAGATTGGAAAAGCTCAATATTTTAATTGAGCAGAAAACTGAATGAACACAGGTGTCACGGAAATGACATCCATTCCATTCAGCTCTGATTCAGCATGGGACTGTGTACTGATTAGCTGCTAATTGGACTGAGTGGCACTTGTGTGAAAGGGGCCAAAGGTTTCCTCTGGTGTAATTCTGCTACAAAGCGATCAGACTTGTTGCCACAAGACTGGTAAGTATTATAACTACTTTTACAGGGTTTTTATTTTTATGTATTTTTTCTGGAGTGTTTTGCTTTATCTACTGTTAAGGTAATATAATAAGCCACATGGGGGTGCATTGTTTTCAGTTAGTTGGCTGACATACTGACATATACGAGTTTATTAAGAAATAAAGACTATTCACTTAAAGACTATTCACTATTCACTTCTTGAGTGTGAAGCAGTGCTCTCTTTAGTTGCCGATCATGTGCCTGAAGGTATTCTGTTATTTTTAATTTCCCTTGCACTTGATTGGGTAAACAAAGAAGACACATCTTCACTTAATTTACTGCGCTAAGTTAGTAGTCAGTACAAGGAATAATGCCTTGTATCCATGACATGAATAGTGCCCCAAGGACCAGATAAAGGCAGGCGAAGGGCCACATTCAGTCCACGAGCTGCAGTTTGGAGACCACTGCCATATAGCATTACAGGTAACACATCAAAACACGGTTATAAATGTATTTGCATGAATTTGATCCATTTCATATCTACAGTACACTTAAAAATATTTGACAGGGCTTTACATTTTCTTTAACACAAAAAGGATACCTTGAAAAGTCACCCAGTGTGCCTAATTAGATTTGTACTGTAAGGGCTCTTTCACACCTATGGACCGTTCAGGTCCACCTATTGTTTTTTCAGGCGTACCTGAACGGAAGCTCAATGTACCCCTATGACATCCGATCCGCTCCGTTAAATCTAGATGGATGGAAACCCTATTTTCCATCCGTCTGGCAGATTGGATCAAATGGAAACCAAAAGGGGGATCTGTTTTCATCCAATCCCCAATAGCAGAGTACAGAGATCTGACAGGTCCGTCTCTGCACTGTGTAGAGACGGACCTGTCATCAGCTGGCTCAGCGGGTATCAACGAAGCGATTTCAGCGGAGTCCGTGAAAACGGACATTAAAGTGTGAGAGGGACTTAAGAGTGCTGTCTGACCTGCACATCCTGTTCTTCTTCTTTCCTCCCCTGTGACACCATTGGCAACTTTTATGACAGCTTCCTTTTTACTCAGCACCTGCCCTGCCCACACATCAAGGAAAATCCTGCCTATGCTCTGTACAGGTAAGGAGCTCTTCGAGATTTCTACCAATTGCTGGGGTAGTGACTGTCAAAATCAACAGGGCACCCAGAACTCAGCTCTAGAATAACCATTGAAGTAGGTGTAAACTCCCAAAGGTGGACCATGCCTGTGAATTGTGTGTCAGCATGGCCAAATATAGTGTCCACCAGGAGAGCAGGAGACATCAGGGTATCAGGAGCACAACTGGGAGACAGTTGTCACCCCATAACAGAAAGTATCTCAAGATGGACCTTCATAACATAATCACAATGTATTATTTCAATGAGAGCTGTAAATTATAAAGGAGAACATCTTATTAAGTTACATTATAATGTTAACACTTCTGTGGAAATTCATTGATTGTATTTAAATCTTTAAGCAAAGTAAGGCCATATCTAAGGCACTAGGGGATAAGAGTAAACACAAAGTTTCCCCCTAGTTATCTTGCCCTTAAAACCCAACTCCATGAAACTTAAAAATATTCCCTTGCAGTGGGGCTGCACCTGCATTGCAAGAGTAAACTGCTCATTTTGGTCCAGGGGGCATTGAAAAGTACATTTACTTATCCAATCTTCCGCTTTTCTGTGCTACTAAATTGTTCTCTATAACATTATCTTCCCCATGCTCCAGCGGTCCAAGGTCCTGATGTCATCAAGAGTGATGCAGGAGCCCTGTATTGGACATGAGGATGCCAAGTGTCAGCCGACTGCCAGAGCATGAGGGAACTCTGTCTGCCAGGGATCAGGTAAGTAAATGAGCTTTAACTCTCTCCTAGACCTAAACAAGCAGTTAACCCTTGCAGTATACAAAAGAATAAGAAAGTGGCACAAAATTGAAGGTATAGCACATCCAAATATCCCAAAAATAGCCTCTCGAATAAACATAATTATATTAGAAAGTGACAGCTTCAAAGATAAAGATTGCTGAGATGCTAGGAAGGCATAATAGTCCATAAGAAAGTCTCTATTGAATCCATAAACACTAGTAGCAGCTCCTCAATGAGACTGAAGGAAAAGAAAGAAACAGCAGAGGGCGCCAAACGAAGTTCAGCATATACACTTTTACCAAAAGTAATGAGACGCCTGCCTTTAATGGCATCCCAGTCTTAGTCCGTAGGGTTCAATATTGAGTTGGCTCACCCTTTGCAGCTACAACAGCTTCAACTCTTCTGGGAAGGCTGTCCACAAGGTTTAGGAGTGTGTCTATGGGAATGTTTGACCATTCTTTCAGTGCATTTGTGAGGTCAGGCACTGATTTTGGACAAGAAGGCCTGTCTCGCAGTCTCCGCTCTAATTCATCCCAAAGGTGTTCTATCGGGTTGAGGTCAGGAATCTGTGCCGGCCAGTCAAGTTCCTCCACCCTAAACTCGCTCATCTATGTCTTTATGGACCTTGCTGTGTGCACTGGTATGCAGTCATGTTGGAACAAGAAGAGGTCATCCCCAAACTGTTCCCACCAAGTTGGGAGCATGAAATTATCCAAAATGTCTTATGCCGCGTACACACAGTCGGACTTTTCGGCTACAAAAGTCCGACAGCCCGTCCGACAGACTTTCGACGGACGTTTGGCGGACTTGCGGCAGACTTTCTAACGAACGGACTTGCCTGCACACGATCACACAAAAGTCCGATGGATTCGTACGTGATGAAGTACACTGGACTAAAATAAGGAAGTTGATAGCCAGTAGCCAATAGCTGCCCTAGCGTGGGTTTTTGTCCGTCCGACTAGCATACAGACGAGCGGATTTCTGGGTCCGTCGTAGTTACGACGTAAAGATTTGAAGCATGTTTCAAATCTAAAGTCCGTCAGATTTGCGGCTGGAAAAGTCCGCTGAAAGTCCGGGGAAGCCCACACACGATCGGATTGTCAGCCGGCTTTAGTCCGTCAGCGTCCGTCAGACTTTTGTAGACGAAAAGTCCGACCGTGTGTACGCGGCATTAGTATGCTGACGCCTTAAGACTTCCCCACACCATAATCCCCTCTTCACCAAATGATTTGGACCAGAGCACAAAGCATGGTCCATAATGACATGGATGAGCGAGTTTGGGGTGGAGGAACTTGACTGGCCTGCACAAAGTCCTGACCTCAACCCAATAGAACACCTTTGGGATAAATTAGAACAGAGACTGCGAGACAGGCCTTCTCGTCCACATCAGTGCCTGACCTCACAAATGCAGGAAGAATGGTCAAAGTTTCCCATAGACACACTCCTAAACCTTGTGGACAGCCTTACCAGAATAGTTGAAGCTATTATAGCTGCAAAGGGTGGGCCAACTCAATATTGAACCTGACTAAGACTGGGATGTGTTCATGTGCGTGTAAAGGCAGGCATCCCAATACTTTTGGTAATATAGTGTACAGTATGTTAAGTTTTGTTTTAAAGGACAAATTGCAACTCACTTGATAAAAACAAGTACAAGCATATCTCTTTCCACAATCCAGCAATGCAGCAATGCAGCTTGCTCTCATGTGTATTCTGCTTGCATTTGAGATCAGCTGTCCTGTATTTGACATACATTAAAGCCGCATCAACACTTTTTTAGCTGATTTTGCATTCCTATTGACTTGTATGGGGAGCGAAGCAGTTCTGAGGTGAACAAAGGCCCGCTGACATGGACCTTAAAGTGTTACCTAACCCAGGACAGTGTATTCGCTATATCTGGTCTTCAACAGAACATGGAAATGCAATTATTTTAGTAAATATAAATTCCTAAATACCTTTTCTCATTGGCAGTATATAGCAGTCTTGTGACTTCTATAAGTCTCTGGTTAAAGCTTGTAGGAGGAGTTTTCATTCTCCTCTGACTGTCCTATGGGGCTGCAGGACCCCTGACCCTCTGTCTGGACAGTGCTGATTGGCCCTGTGCTTATCACATGCTCTCTCCCAAGAAAGAAAAAAACTCTCTAGCAATACACACTAAACTGAGCATGTGCAGCTTGTCCCCTGGCCACTGTTCTATCTGGCGATATATTGGGGACAGTGGAAAAAGGGGAGGATCAGAGGAGACAGGATCAAACGTCCTTTTTACACAATGCAGAGGATTAACCCCTTAGGTTCCACATTGAGTATAACAAGCATGCTATGCTGCATATACAGACTGATTTTACTGTTGTGGGTTTAGTAACACTTTAAGAAAGAATGAAGACTTTCCTTTTGACATAAAGTTGAAAAGTTTGGGTCCTTTTTTTGTCTTTTAATCCTTCGGAGCAGAATTATGAATTACAGAAAGTTTTCAATACATTTTTGTATTTGAATTTTTTTCCCTTTTATAACATAAAAAAAAAAAAATAAATATATATATATATATATATATATATATATATATATATATATATATATATATATATATAAAGTTGCAAGTTTAAAATTTGCATTTTTTAAAATCTGTTACACAAGTTATAAGTAGATTATTCACTTACTGCTTTTTAGTGTTAAATAAATACAATTTTAAAAAGTTTATATTTAGTTGTGTGGTGCAGCCTGGAGACTGGCCTGGAAGGAAACGGAGTTTGCAATCTCTTATTTTACCTTCAACACTAACTGAGCCTTAATGTTTTGGCAGTTCCGCAATGGAAAGGCCAAGAGGGCACCTTTTCTGGGCTGTGCTTGGGGCCTCACTTGGCCTTAATTCGGCCCTGTCAAAACTCCTCTCTGTGGCATCTCGTTATCAGCAGGGCATAGTGGGGCAAACCCAAATGCTATCTGCATTATACAAGGAAATAACTGTGCTACTTTAACTGCGTGAAACTTCCAAAATTTCCTTACACTGGCCAAGTAATGTTTAGAAAGATTTATACATATATGGCAACATTTCCATCTTTAAAAGAGACCCTGTCAAGAAAAGAATCTGCTGCAGGTACAAAATATGACCAATTAGTGGACCCTTCAGCCACCTGAGTTTTAAAGCGTTCCACTACCTCCTGCATCTACATGCCTATGGTGGGTTGCTTGGTTGGCAAAAAGAATGCACAAGAAGGGTTGGGCAAGCTTCAGCTATCAGGAATTGCTTGTCAGAATGACTGAAGATTTTGGCCCCAACTGCATTTTTCCCTAACTGCAGGATCTGTGAGCCTATTGCAGGTGAGCCGCCATTTATACCTGCAGAAGCATCGGTTTCCAAAAAAACTTCAGTGGACAACTCCACCTATTCAAAGTGGTGTTCAGTCACGTGGACAGGGGAAGAGGTACTGTGTTTACATACATTTATTATTTAAAGCTTGTTTTTACCAACCAATCACTTTAATTTTAGATGCCCTACATGCCTCGCACCTCTTGGTTGCCTAGTTATCAGGGGTGTATGGCTGTACCACCCATAATTTAGAGAGTTATAAAAGTAATAGATAACCCATACATTTTTTTGTCATTTTGCCTTTCTATATATTCAGATAGGACTTGTACATGAGTAGAGTGGACAAATTCAAGGCATTGAGAATAGAAAGTGCTGCCTATCCCATTACACTACACTGCAAGTATAAAGCCTTTTTTTTTTTTTTAACGAGGACTTAATACGGAACATTATTCGGTCACTTTCAGTTTTATAATACCTAAAACCAGTGGCGGCCCGTAATGCCTCCCTAATCCATGCATTAGAGGCTCTAATTGGCTTAAAAAAAAAAAGGGAGGGCTCAGGGCTAATAGCACTGCACCCTGAGCCTGCCCAGTTGTGTGACAATAGCGAATGATTATTCGCTATTGTCTTCCTGATTTTCCTCCCAGCCAATCAGGAAGCGGGTCCTGAGACATTTTCCTGATTTTCCTGGCCAATCGGGTCTCAGGATCCACTTCACTTGGTGGTGTGAGTGAGGGGGGGGGGGGGGGTTGTTTGCCATCCCTCCAAAATATTGAGCACCAGCCGCCACTGCCTAAAACACTCAACTGATCTGATCTCGTACTGCAAAATCTTATGACAAAGTTGATGGCAAATCTAAATGAGCCTTGAAAAAGTCATGTGACTGTGATGTAACGCGTGGGAGGAGCCAAGGAAGCTCTGTGCAGATCAGCAGTTTCACACAGTGTACTGCACTGAATCTGCTCCTGTCTAAGGCGGCTGACTGCTATAGTAAAACCTGCATATGCCTTATCATTATAAGGCACACGTGAGTGGATTGAAGTTTGCCTGTGTACCTTGGTATCCTAACTATTGCACAATGATTGGTTTTTTTCTCTTATCTGCCTGTTTATGATTCCCACATTGGTTGTGAATAGAAGCAAAAAACACATTGGTACTATCAATGAGCACCTTAATTAAGCAAGTGTTTTTAAACAGCTTTGCTAGTGATCAAAAGCTCTATACCAATCAGGATTCTACACCTGTATAATTGAACCTTCTGAATACATCCCTATATATTTATTTTTATGTGGATTTTTTATGTGAATTTTTTACACATTTGGTGTCACTAATTTTTTATAATTTTATACTATTTTGATTGCTGGATTTTATAGGAATTTTTACTCACCGCTGGATTTATTTGACTATTTATATTTATTCTTATATATTCATTTTCATGCACATTGTGAAGCGCTTCAAATATCATTATTTATTAAATCTAAATGATAATGTACAATCGGGTTATAAAGTATCTGGCTCTTCCTATTCTGGTAGTGTTATAATTTATCCCTACCCTACCACTTGACAGCCTGGCCTGCATGTACAGTTTATGTTGGGAAAATATAAAAAAGCATGTAAAAAAAAAATAAACTACAGGTGCCCTTCCTAGAGGTGCGCCCGTCAGTATGAGGTTTTTTTTTCTCATTGTTTTTAACCCTTTTGCTGACTTAGTTGGAAGCATTTGGGTGGCAGCTGCTTCCACACACCCCTGGTATCAGCAACCCCCCCCCCCCCCGCACACACACCCCCTCCATGTATTGTCCACCTGCGGGCCCGGGAAGGAATGTATTACAATACATTCAGTGGAGCCCAGAGGAGACATGCAGTGTCTAAAAGACTAAAGAGAACCTGTCACCTAAAAATTATCACATAGAGGACTTTTTAAGCAAAAAAAGAAAGTTACACCCAAGCACATAAAATACCCCCCCCCCCCAAATTTTTTTTTATGAGGCCCCCACATATACGCACGTATGAACGTAATCACGGGTGTCAGGTGTGCCTACACGTGAAAACGTTGATTATGATATACGTGTTACATATCGCTGTGCACACCTGAGTGAGAGCAATAATTCTAGCACAAGACCCCCTCCATAACACTAAACTGATGACCTATAGGTGGCTTGAAGCGTCGCCTATAGAAGATATAGGGTACTAAAGTATGTCGCCATTTCATGGGTGCACACAAATTTTAGGTTTGACATGTTGGGTATCTATTTACTTGATGCAACCTCTTCTTTTATATTTTACCAAATAAGTGGGTAGTTTACTGCGGTAGTTTGCCCTGAATTCTTTTAAATGATATTGTCCTTCACCACAGAAAAGTAAAGATTATTTGAAATCTTGTTAGGTGATTGAATCCCCAATCTCAGTGCTGCAAATCCAAATTTTTCTCCAGTGCACCACCATGCAGTGAATATAGTGTAAACCCGTACCTGTTTCCTAGACCCATACAATAGGTCTAGGAACGCTTTATGGCCAACTTCAGGGTGATCAGGAGTGTAAGCCTTCCAGGGATGGTACAGAGGACTTGCCCTTTAATGTACACCTCAGCTGTATCCTCTTCCACTGTTCCACTGTAGCTCAGGTTGTGATATTGCGAGGGTTTCTGTGGACAGAGCTCAACACCACATACAGACAACTACCATAGTGTAGTTGTGTAGACCCCTGATGAAGTCATGTGATCAGTGACAATACGCGTGGGAAGGAGCCAGGTGACATCACAGACCAAGAGGAGGAGTAGCGATAAGTACAACACTGACACACACTGGATGTTTTTACTTGGATGCATTGTAACAAGTTATCACTTTGTGAGTGTTATTTAATGTGTGAATAAAATACATTTACATACTACACTATGGTAAGCTGTATGTGGTGTTGAGCTCTGTCCACAGAGACCCTCAGAATATCACAACCTGAGTTAGAGTGGAGCAGAGGGAGAGGATAAAGCTGAGGTGCACATTAAAGGGCAAGTCCTCTGTACCATCCCTGGATGGCTTTCACACCTGATCATCCCAAAGTTGCGGATAAAGCGTTCCTAGACCTTTTGTATAGATCTATGAAACAGATACAGGTCCACCCTATATTCACTGCAGGGTGGTGCACTGGAGAGAAATTTGGATTTGCAGCACTGAGACTGGAGATTCATTCACCTAACAAGATTTCACATAATCTTTACTTTCCTGTGGTGAAGGCCAATATCGTTTGGAGGAATTCACTCCCATTGATAGGATTGCACTGTGTGGACTATATAATTGGCACTTAAGTGCAAGAAGTTTATTTGATTGCAGCAGTTGTTGTCTGTTTCATATCACTGGACTTTTATTTTGTGAAGCACTGGGAATCCAGTTTCATTGCCGAACCAGATGGCCAGTCACTACTCTGGCAGTGATTCCCATTTATGTGTAGTATTATCATTTTGGCTATATATTACGGTGGTTTCACTACCCTGTATCAGTGTGACACTAGTTTTTATTTTGCACATTTACATGCAGGATTTATTAACAGCAGAGCAACACATTGCTATTTTATACCATACGTTTGGAATGCTCTGGTTGCTGCAATCCTCTTTACAGCAGCATCGGACTGGGAGAGGCTAACCAAACCAAGCAGTCAAATGGGTGAGCTGCATGCACATGTGCTTACAAGGAACATGCTGACAGGAGGAGTGAGCAGAGGGAAGACTTACTACTGGCCTTTCAGTGTCCAATCACAGATTGGGGGCAGGGCAATGACCTAGCTTTATTTCTTAGCCACAGCAGTAAAAAGTCACCAGCCTTGCTGTAAATCTCAGGACTGCATATATATCTCTCACAAAAGTGAGTATACCCCTCATATTTTTGTAAATATTTTATTCTATCTTTTCATGTGACAAAACTGAAGAAATTACACTTTGCTACAATGTAAAGTAGTGATTGCACAGCTTGTATAACAGTGTAAATTTGCTGTCCCCTCAAAATAACTCAACACAGCCATTAATGTCTAAACCTCTGGCAACAAAAGTGAGTACACCCCTAAGTGAAAATGTCCAAATTGGGCCCAAAGTGTCAATATTTTGTGTGGCCACCATTATTTTCCATCACTGGCTTAAACCCCTTGGGCATGGAGTTCACCAGAGCTTCACAGGTTGCCACTGGAGTCCCCTTCATTCCTCCATGACGACATCACGGAGATGGTGGATGTTAGAGCCCTTTTGCTCCTCCACTTTCAATTTGAGGATGCCCGACAGATGCTCAATAGGGTTTAGGTCTGGAGACATGCTTGGCCAGTCCATCACCTTTACCCTCAGCTTCTTTAGCAAGGCAGTGGTTGTCTTGGAGGTGTGTTTGGAGTCATTATCATGTTGGAATACTGCCCTGCGTCCCAGTCTCTGAAGGGAGGGGATCATGCTCGGCTTCAGTACGTCACAGTACATGTTGGCATTCATGGTTCCCTCAATGAACTGTAGCTCCCCAGTGCCGGCAGCACTCATGCAGCCCCAGACCGTGACACTCCCACCACCATGCTTGACTGTAGACAAGACACACTCGTCTTTGTACTCCTCACCTGGTTGCCACCACACACACACTTGACACCATCTATAACAAATAAGTTTATCTGCTTGTCTTCAACAAACTGTTTGTAGGCTTCTTGTGCATCATCTTTAGAAGAGACTTCTTTCTGGGACGACAGCCATTCAGACCAAATTGATGCAGTGTGCGGCGTATGGTCTGAGCAGTGACAGGCTGACCTCCCACCCCTTCAAAGTCAGCAGCAATGCTGGCAGCACTCATACGTCTATTTGCCAAAGACAACCTCTGGATACGATGAGCACGTGCACTGAATTTCTTTGGTCGACCATGTCGAGTCTTGTTCTGAGTGGAACCTGTTCTGTTAAACCGCTGTCTGTTCTTTGCCACCATGCTGCAGCTTAGTTTTAGGATCTTGGCAATCTTCTTATAGCCTAGGCCATCTTTATATTGAGCAACTATTCTTTTTTTCAGCTCCTCAGAGAGTTCTTTGCCATGAGGTTCCATGTAGAACTTCCAGTGACCAGTATGATAGAGTGAGAGCGATAACACCAAATTTAACACACCTGCTCCCCATTCATACCTGAAACCTTGTAACACTAATGAGTCACATGACACTGGGGAGGGAAAATGGCTAATTGGACCCAATTTGGACATTTACACTTAGGGGTATACTCACTTTTGTTGCATTAATGACTGTGTGTTGAGTTATTCTGAGGGGACAGCAAATTTACACTGTTATACAAGTTGTACACTCACTACTTTACATTGTAGCAAAGTGTTATTTCTTTAGTGTTGTCACATGAAAAGGTATAATAAAATATTTACAAAAATGTGAGGGGTGTGCTCACTTTTGTGAGATACTGGGGGTTATTTACGAAAGGCAAATCCACTTTGCACTACAAGTGCCCTTGGAAGTGCAGTAGCTGTAAATCTGAGGGGTAGATCTGAAATGAGGGGAAGCTCTGCTGATTTTATCATCCAATCATGTGCAAGCTAAAATGCTGTTTTTTTTTATTTTCCTTGCATGTCCCCCTCGGATTTACAGCGACTTTACTTCCAAGTCCACTTGCAGATCACTTGTAGTGCAAAGTGGATTTGCCTTTTGTAAATAACCCCCACTATATATATATATATATATATATATATATATATATATATATATATATATATATATATATATATAAAATAATTCTTCGGTAGGTAAAACAGCTCCAGTATTTCAACTGTGTTCTAGCTGTCTGGAGTCCACTTTAACCGCATACAGCTATAAGAATACAATATTTTAACTGCATTAAACAGCATCGGCACAGCAGAGATTTTTTGCTATGCCCATGTTTTCTCCTACTGTGTCTTTTTCTGTTAACATCAAAGCACGTTAAAAGTGTTTAAAGATCATTAAACCTAAATTTTGTGAGAGCACTGCTACTAACATTAACAACTGTGCATATAAGGGTGCCCAAACCTGAAAAGAAATTAAGATATTTGCCACTTCCGTGCCTGCACTGTGCAGCTATTGTTCCACGTTAGCAGGACAGCAGCTAAGATAGACAAAAAAAAGCAACAGTTGGTAGCTTCTTGCAGTGGGAACTTTGCATAGGAAGAATCGCTCCACAGTTCCCACTATACCACTTTTCTTGTACATATCTTCTTATAATTTCCTAAAACATTTACATATTCATGAACGTTATTAAAACTTAATTTACATAAATCAGTTTATTTAAAAGCATGTCCTTTGGTCCGTAGGTCTCTTTTAATATTTTTTTGAATATTGATTTGTTTCAGTCCTTTGGGTTTGAGGTACTTTAAAACCAATTTAAATGTTGGGAATAAAAAGTTGTAATTAACTTTTAGTCAAGAATAATAGCTCCCCCTTGTAGCCACTATACAGAGATACTGAAGACTACAGGGGCATGCACAGACTCTTTTAGTTGTGTGCTTGTTATTGACACAATGTAGATATGACCTTAAAAATTTATCGGGGGAAAAAACAAATTCAGTTCCAAGATTCCATATACAAAAAAGTGACCTGATCATAGTCCAAGTGTCCCTGCAGCATCAAAGTTGATCTAATAACAGCTGTTGAGGGGGACACTTCATTGGTATTATTCACCCACTTAGGCTTTATTTACCCTTTATGTGCTTGTGTTGCTGTGCACATTGTAATTGTAATGTGCGTCAGTGCATGTTGGACACATGTGTTGTGCATATGTTTTGGGAGTGCTCTCATTAATTTAATGGACTTTATTCTGTATCGATACAGACAACAATGTACAGTGGGAACAGAAAGTATTCAGACCCCCTTAAATTTTTCACTCTTTGTTATATTGCAGCCATTTGCTAAAATCATTTAAGTTCATTTTTTTTCCTCATTAATGTACACACAGCACCCCATATTGACAGAAAAACACAGAATTGTTGACATTTTTGCAGATTTATTAAAAAAGAAAAACTGAAATATCACATTGTCGTAAGTATTCAGACCCTTTGCTCAGTATTTAGTAGAAGCACCCTTTTGATCTAATACAGCCATGAGTCTTTTTGGGAAAGATGCAACAAGTTTTTCACACCTGGATTTGGGGATCCTCTGACATTCCTCCTTGCAGATCCTCTCCAGTTCTGTCAGGTTGGATGGTAAACGTTGGTGGACAGCCATTTCTAGGTCTCTCCAGAGATGCTCAATTGGGTTTAAGTCATGGGCTCTGGCTGGGCCATTCAAGAACAGTCACAGAGTTGTTGTGAAGCCACTCCTTTGTTTTTATCATTTTTTCATTTTAGCTGTGTGCTTAGGGTCATTGTCTTGTTGGAAGGTAAACCTTCGACCCAGAGTGAGGTCCTGAGCACTCTGGAGAAAGTTTTCGTCCAGGATATCCTTTTACTTGGCCGCATTCATCTTTCCCTCGATTGCAACCAGTCGTCCTGTCCCTGCAGGTGAAAAACAACCCCATAGCAATGTTGTTGCCACCATCATGCTTAACTGTTGGGACTGTATTGGACAGGTGATGAGCAGTGCTTGTTTTTTTCCACACATACCGCTTAGAATTAAGGCCAAAAAGTTCTATCTTGGTCTCATCAGACCAAAGAATCTTATTTCTCACAATCTTGGAGTCCTTCAGGTGTTTTTTAGCAAACTCCATGCAGGCTTTCATGTGTCTTGCACTGAGGAGAGGCTTCCGTCGGGCCACTCTGCCATAAAGCCCCGACTGGTGGAGGGCTGCAGTGATGGTTGACTTTCTACAACTTTCTCCCATCTCCCGACTGCATCTCTGGAGCTCAGCCACAGTGATCTTTGGGTTCTTCTTTCCCTCTATCACCAAGGCTTTTCTCCCCCAACAGCTCAGTTTGACCGGATGGCCAGCTCTAGGAAGGGTTCTGGTCGTCCCAAACATCTTCCATTTAGGGAATTATGGAGGCCACTGTGCTCTTAGGAACCTTAAGTGCAGCAGAATTTTTTTGTAACCTTGGCCAGATCTTTGCCTTGCCACAATTCTGTCTCTGAGCTCTTCAGGCAGTTCCTTTGACCTCATGATTCTCATTTGCTCTGACATGCACTGTGAGCTGTAAGGTCTATATAGACAGGTGTGTGGCTTTCCTAATCAAGTCCAATCAGTATAATCAAACACAGCTGGACTCAAATGAAGGTGTAGAACCATCTCAAGGATGATCAGAAGAAATGGACAGCACCTGAGTTAAATATATGAGTGTCACAGCAAAGGGTCTGAATACTTAGGACCATGTGATATTTCAGTTTTTCTTTTTTAATCTGCAAAAATGTCAACAATTCTGTGTTTTTCTTTCAATATGGGGTGCTGTGTGTACATTAATGAGGAAGAAAATAAACTTAAATGATTTTAGCAAATGGCTGCAATATAACAAAGAGTGAAAAATTTAAGGGGGTCTGAATACTTTCTGTCCCCGCTGTACCTGGCTCTCAAAATAGTACAACACATACCTCAAAAAAATGCATTGTCTTAGGGGAAAAAAGGGTCAAGTACATGTTTTTGGTTGCTCAATGGACACAGGTACAACACTGCACAACATATCATACAACATGTATTAACATATGTGATAGTGTATGCATATATGTGAGAAGGGGCCTTTAAAGAACCCAAAGCAAGTGCCCTTTTTTTACTTTTTTTTTCTTCTTTTTTTTAACCGTGGCCTGACCATTACTAAAATATCTTGTTTTTTTCTATTCTCTTCCTGGCTAGCAGAGATTTCCCACATACTTGCATGCATTGGGCATCTAATGCCACGTACACACGATCGGATCCGACAACAAATGTTGGATGTGAGCTTGTTGGCAGAAAGTCCGATCGTGTGTATGCTCCAACGAACATTTGTTGTCTGACTTTCTTCCAACAAATGTTGGCTAGCAGGTTCTCAAATTTTCCGCCAACAAATTTTTGTTGGCAGATTTTCTGATCATGTGTACACAAGTTCGTCGCACAATAGTCCACGCATGCTCTGAATCAATGCTCACCAAACACAACATTAGCAGAAGGAGCCCAAAGGGTGGCGCATGACTATTGAACTTCCTTCTTATCGGCTCACCATATGCCTTGTACGTCACTACGTTTGTATTTGTTGGCCAACATTTGTGTGACCGTGTGTATGCAAGACAAGTTGGAGCCAACAACCTATGAACAAAATGCCACAGTTTTGTTGTCGGAAAGTCCGATTGTGTGTACGGGGCATTATACTTTCAAAAGATTACACAGGCCAGCAGATGGTGAACGTATACAGAACGTGTAGACCAGAGGCATACAGGGAATCTGCTTAAGCCATAGAGATATCTAGCCTGTTTTTGTGTGTAAATGTATCCCCTGTTATCGACAAAATGGACAACTGGAGCAAGCTTCATGTTTCATATTCTTCCTGATAGGGATTTACTCATTCAAAATCTGGTGCGGGGTCAGTCTACTCAACAGTGATGTTTTAGTTTGCATTGACATTGTGCCATTTGTGCTGCCAACATTTAAGTACAAAAAAAAAATATGTAAGTTTTATCTTGCCAGCGATGGATATTGCTTTATGGGCCATGCCTTCAAGTTAAATTTTCGGATCAGTTTAATGCCTGTCTCGCACTGATGGTGAAGACAGGCCTCTTAGACTATCTGTGTTTTGTTATGGGTGCTCATGGTATAACTGTGACTGGCATTGTTATGTGGTATTTTGAATATTGTTACAGTTGGTAAGTTCAATAAAGCCGCGGCCTTGTCCTATTTCCAACTTAAATCAGTCTGGTGTCTTGGGGGCCAGGGTAAAGGTTTTGTAATAACTGGTAAAAATGCACCTATGCTTCTCAGCAGTCATGTGAACCCAAAATTTGGGATTTCCTTTTATCTTCACTTTTGGTGATAATGGTAAACAGGACAAACAAAGAAGGTGAATCTCCCTAACAGGAGGCACAGACAGCAATAAAAGCTGACAGGTGCTCTAATCCCTCTCCACGCTATCCAAATAAAAATAAAAAAGTTTTGCCTTTGCTTTAGATACACTTTAACACAACTTGAATGACTAATGCCAAAACACTGGTAGTGTGTTATAGTGGAACTCCAAAAAGGAGAAGTTCCTCTCTTCCTCCTGCTAACCCCCGCCCACCATATTTGCAAAAAAAGATTTCGCTCCCTTCCCCACCTGCAACCTTCTGTCAAGGATCCCAGGGGGCTGAGGGACCATTCACACTGTGCATTGTGGCTTACGCATACGCAGTAAGCTGCAAGGAGGTACCCGAAAACCAGCAAAGAACCAGGCCGGGTGAGGATGGCATTGGAACCCTGGACAGGGGAGTGGCTGTTTTTTTTTTTGATCAGCTGCTAAAGTTTTTGTAGCTGCTGACATTTAATTTTTTTAGAATGGCAGAAGCTCCTCCCATGTCTTATAAATGTCTAGGTAATTTTTAAGTGTGTTGCTGTGAAGCGATTTCTTATTGCAACTTTCTAACGGTCTGTGCCACCCATCTGCTCACTAAACCGTAAGGCACTCCCTCTTTCTTCCAGCTTTTAGATGTAAAAAAAACATTAGACTGACAGCAGTGTGCGGTGAAGAGGAGTTCTGCGGGCTTATGACACCTGTCACCTCCCCCCCCATCCTAAATCTCCTGCCCTAGTTTACTGATATATTTGGACACAGAGCAGCTTAAAATACACCTGTCATTACTTGAACAGTACTGATAGGCTCCACCACTAAAATGTAGAAGTTGAATGATACCCTAGCCCACATGCATTTTCTGCCATCCTGTTATCCTAAAACCCAGACTGCTAGAGCAAGCAATTATTTTCTAGTAATTTTGAGTGCTGGATTTGCTTTCTTCCACTTGCTGCTTTTTTCTTTTGGCCCATTACTAGGATAAGCAACTTTACGGGCTAACAGGAGCAAGTAATGCTTATTGGCCAAATGGGACACTCACAATATCAAAACGTGCATATTACAGCGGGTTTCAAAAGAATGCATCTAAAGGCATTATTGGTGTAGCGCTACCCCCATAGTGAATAGGGATCCCCCACCCTGCACAGCCAGGCACACTGAATTTTCACAGCACTCCTGAGACAAGAAACAGTCCAGCAGCTTTGTTTTTTGTTTTTTTATTAGGGGTTAATAACTTGGACGGGGTTAGGGGTATTATGGGATGTCCACTGGACTTAAGCAAACTTTTCAGGGACACTTTCCTTTGTACAGTCTATTTACACACTCCTCAACTTCCTCCAGCACATAACTTGCTTGCAGAACAACTTCTCAGACCCACTCACTGTTAAATGACCTGACAAAAAGGCAACAGTCAGATAAAGTAAAGGCCCATTACAGGCAGGGACTGCAGGCCCCTTGGTTGTGTTGCAAAGACAGTGTCCAGCTTCCATCCCTATGGCTACTGATCCCAGCACCAGCTTTTAGGCACTGCCAGCCCACCTGGCTGCAGCTGCCCCTTTCCTAGCCCTCCTGGCCAGTCCTCCCACAGTCCTCCAAGACTGCACATTCACCAACCCTCTTGGCTGACTTCTTCTGGAGATCTCCCAGCCGTGCTAACTCTCTCCCGCTGTCCTCACACCTGCTCCTGTGCATCCAGGACAGGTTTCCTCCATGTGTTGTAGAGGATCCCTCCAGCACCCGAGCCCCAGACCCGAGGTCACCCCCCCCTCAGATTAGGGGGTTACCTCCAAGGGCCCACTGACAGCCTCCTCAGCTCTCCATCCCCAGCTTGCACCCGCCCACCACTGCCCCTGCTGGCCTGACCGAGATTGTTTAAGAGGCCCCCCCCCCCGCCAGCCCATTTGGCCAGGGATTGGTTGGGGCCCTCATCAATACTACAGGCAGCTCCTCCTAACCTCCCTACCATTCTTCTGGAAGTTTCTCAAAAGTTCCAACAAGTAGGGGGATTTAACAGAGATGCTGTCTGAGTCATTCTAGCCTCCCTGAGTCACTCACCCTTACCCAGATTCAGCTCAGCCTGGCTCTCTTACCTACACTAACAAACTATGTACACTACTCTTTCTAGCACACTAGGGGGTGCTACATTGGGTACAATGTGTTTCTGCATTAGAGCACTTGAATCTTTCAGTACTGTTTTAGTAATTATAGGTGTACCTTGTAGTAAAATGCAAGCTTCTATTTTTATATTGGGGTCCTATCCCCCATCATAAATAGCAGCATATATTTACTGCAAGGGATGAAGTCAAGCTTTTTCCAATGAGATTTAAGAAAATGTTGAGTAGTCCCTATCTCACAAGATGACACCACAGCATAGTGCAGAAACATATGGGATACTCTTTATTTACTAAAATCCTACAAGAAAGATGGTGATGTTACCTCAGCCAGGTGAAAGCCTGGAGTAAATCAAGTATATTTAATAACTTTTTAACTTTTCCTCAAAAGTTTTTTTCAACTTTAAAATGGGTTAGGAGGCCCACGTATTTTATGCAGACTTTTTATTTTTACTACAAGATCTGCTTTAAATACTTAAAGCAGAACTTCACCTGAAAAGAGAAGTTTCGCTCAACCTCTTTCTTCCCCCTTCCTCTCTCTCTCTCTCTCGCTAGCAAACTTTTTATTTTTTTCTAGGAGCAGGTACCTATTTCTGACAGGTACCCCCTCCAACTCCTCCAGCCCCCATCCTCCCTGCCCTCACCTTCCTGGGACATGTTACATGTTCAGATGACCATGGTGCCGTGGGCGCTCCTGGGCAAGAATAAAATGTGTTAAATGTAAAAGCTTACATTTTGGTCATTCATTTTCTCTAGGTGTAGCAAAGTCTTTAGCCTCCTCCAGTCTAATGAGAACCTTCAGGGCCAAAGATAGCTGACATCCTTCTGTATGTGGTGGGTTGTGAGGCATAGTGGGTGCAAGGTGGATAAAGTTATTGGGCGCCAGACACTTAGAGGTTTTATTTCTCTTAACAGTCCTTTTTATATTGAGGGAAAGAGGGTTAGGGCCAGGATACCCTTAAGCAGTTGCAATTTCAATTGGCAGACTCCGGGACTTCAATAGGAGGACAGCTGTACAGGGAAAGGCCCCCAGCAAGGGGTCGCATCTGCACATGCAGGATTGCTGTCCCCTATGGCAACAGTTTTTAACAGTTCCTAACACAAATCGTTACAGTCCTCTTTGCTTCACTACAACTTCTACTTGTAGTTCTTGAGCTCCTGGTCTCTCACTGGACCCTCTGATTCACTGACTCTGAATCCCTGGAGCTCCTCAAAGCTTTGCGGTGGTATCTCCTTCAAGCGTCACCCACACTTCCCTGCTGGGTCCCTAGCTTGGCACTACAGATACTTCTCAAGCTTCACCCCTGCTAACCGGCTCAGTCCTTAGCTTGACTCACAAGGCTGCTCTGCAAGGGTCACCTCCGTTAGTTGGGTCCCTGACTTGATCACCGCCTGAAGTTTCCCGATTCTCTACCGTGCCCGTTGCTTGCTTCACTCACTGTGGTCCCTGGTAATGGTGATTGGTCCCTTAGTGGCGACAGCTTCCCTTCTACCTCTGACCACGTCAGGTTTTCCGGCCGGCAGAACCGTCACTTCTGGTTGGACTGCAAGCCGCAATCCCAACCCTGTGCTGCCCTCTTACTTCTGGATAGGCCCCCACACAGCCTGGCAGCCAGATGTCCCCGGGATAGGCCCAATCTCCAGCCTAGCAGCCCGGGGTACATGACACACGTCCACCCAGACAGACGTCCAGGTGGCACCGAACTTAGATCACCTGACCTCACCTGAATATATAGGTTCTCCCAGCAGGCCAAGGGATTTAAAAAAGCTCCTGCCCATTGGCTGAGATATCCCATATACCCATAACCTGACCTTGGGTTGCCCTTCTCGTATCTAGTACCACCAATACCCGGCTACCTGGCGGTAGAAAAGAAAAGAGCAACCAGGCCAAACTTAGGGAGAAATCAATGGATCTCTAGCAACTGACCAGGGTAACTACCCTGGCAAGTAAATTTGTGAGGAGCTCCCTGACTAAACCCCAGGGCGCTACATAGGTATCATAAATCAATTCCACTGAGCTAATATACAAAGGCAGCCTGTATAAAATCCTGTACTGAAAATTAAGCAATATTTACACTTTTATGAAAAAAAGAAATACACATTTTTGTTATCTATCTTCCAATTGATAAAAAGTATATAGTTCTGTGATAAATAGTCCATTTCAAAAATGCACATGGTTGTGGGGAAAAAAAACAGCAGACATTGCTTCAGTTCAAGCCTGTGGCAGCCTTATAAATATCCTCCAAGATTCGCTAAGTACCTGACCACTCTGTGACCCCCTTCCTTTCGCCACTCATTATAGTAGTCGTTTTGTGAGCTGAGCGAATATTCATAAACAAGCCCTACCAATTCATTAGGAATACATGACATCACTGAAGTGTGATGGAAATTGTGATTATCGGTGTATTTAGATTATCCTTGAGGAGCATGTTGTCATGATGTCGTAGAAAAGTGCACAAAACGATTGTTCAGCTGGAATAAATGATTCATCAAACCTAGCTAAGGAGGGGAAGTGTTGAAATGAGAGGTCACGCTCTGAAGCTGGAGGTGAGAGTCTCAGGGGAAGTGTCCTCTGGTGCTACTTCATGAAAATGGAAATAAGGTCAGGGGGATAGAAAGTGCTCCAAGTACAGCAAATAACAGCACACCAATAACCTGCTTTTTATGTCACGGAGAAAATGAACAGATTAGGAGAGCTGACTATGGAGATCTGCTAGGAAGATGCTCTACTGATGTAACTGAATTCGACTTTTCAATGGTCTCTGGCAGAATCAAGTGTTCTTGTCTGAATTTATTAGTGTGTGGAGTGGAGTGAAAACTTG
Source organism: Lithobates septentrionalis (assembly GCA_037952835.1). NCBI lineage: Eukaryota > Metazoa > Chordata > Amphibia > Anura > Ranidae > Lithobates > Lithobates septentrionalis. The sequence continues at coordinate 3,106,763 of JBBDGP010001201.1, read as the reverse complement.
ATAGGGCTTTTCTGTTGCCCTTGTGCAATGGAAAAGTATTGATCATTTTATGTAGTTGTTCTGTATAAAAAAAAGACCCAAGTTATAGCTGGTGATATCTGTACAAATGCCTTTTCTATTTCGTCAAAAGTCTTAGTAATCCTTGTAATGATTTTCATTCGCTATTACCTGCTGTGGCTCGCACTTGTGTTTTTTTTTTAAATTAAAGTGTATCTAGCCCAGACTTTTTTTTTTTTCTTTAGTTATTGATTGGGGAATAGTTTGAACTCCTGTCAGGTTGAACTGCCATCTGAGGCTCCGTTTGAGAGATTCCTTCACTTCTTGTCTGGTAAAAAGGTTGTCCCCACCACAGAACAAGAGGGAAAACCTCTGTAGCAATTACACAGAATTAAAATAGTTTGACTGTAATGCCCCGTACACATCAATGGAATTTCGATCAAAAAAAGTGTGATGGGAAATTTTGGTCTGATGTTCCGACCGTGTGTATGCTCCATCCAACTTTTTCTGTCTGAATTTCCGCCAGCAAAAGATTGAGAGCTGGTTCTCTATTTTTCCGACGGAAAAAGTTCTTGACGGAAATTCCGTTCGTCTGTATGCAATTCCGACGCGCAAAAAAACATGCATGCTCGGAAACAATTCGACGCATGCTCGGAAGCATTGAACTTCATTTTCTCGGCTAGTCGTAGTGTTGTACATCACCGCGTTCTTGACGGTCGAAAGTTCAGAGAACTTTTGTGTGACCGTGTGTATGCAAGCCAAGCTTGAGCGGAATTCCGTCGGAAAAACCATCCAAGATTTTTCCAACGGAAATTCCGCTCGTGTGTACGGGGCAAAAGGAGCATAGGCATAAACTATCTGAACCCCACTAGGAATATACCTTAGCTGCTTATGACCCCCCCCCCCCCAATAAGACACCAAGACACTGTTCCTTGTTTAAAGGTAAAGGCATACCTATCAAACATCCCACATTTGGTACCAAATCCATCTTTCCCTCTTTCCTCAGTTTTCCCTCTTTTTTTGTCTGATGTAAAGATCTCTAAAAGTGTTATTGTGCATTAAACCTTCATCCTATCTCCTAGACTCTGTTTACATTTTAGCGTTTTGTAGCTTGTAATTCAAAGTTCAAAGATGCTCAACAAACTAAAACCCATTGTTTTTATTAGCCCCTGCTATTAAAATAGCAATAGACCCAATGTTTTTAATAGCCCTTGTCAGGGCTTTTTTTCAGGGGGAACTTGGTGGAACTCAGTTCCAGCACCTCTGGCTCAGACCCTGCTCACCACAATCACTTGTAAACACAGAAGTCTGGTTTCTGTGTTTACAAGTGAAAGCTCTACACTCTGTATGTAATGCAATCCTGGTATTTAATGCCCCTTTAAGACCCTCCTACTGTTTTTGTGAAATTTGACTGAACACACCCACTATTTGATGTGATTTGGAGGGTGTGTGTAGGGGGAGGGGTTTTGTGGGGCCGTGGTTAAGTTCCAGCACCTATTGTTTAGGAAAAAAAGCCCTGGCACTTGTTCACTTCTGAGCGTTCAGTTGCTTGTAGCAAAATGCCTGTCGCTCAAAAAAAGTACATGAGCTACTTTTCAGACAGAATTGAGCGTTTTTGTCCCCATAGACTTCAATGCCTGAAAAGCGCGACATGAGCTTTTTTCAAGCATTTTGTCATGTGTTTTCTGCTCAAACAGCAGCCCTTAACCCCCTTTTTTAGCAGCACTCTACACCTTTTAGGTAACAAAATGGACTGAAAAAACGCCTGAAAAAAGCTGCAAAAACATGCAATTCTGCTCCAAAAAAAAGCTTGAAAAACACTTGAAAACATGACGCTTAGGTGCGAAAGTGATTTTAAAGCTTTGTTTAAAGTGATTGTAGGGGTAATTTATATATTTTTTTAAACTAGCAAACATGTCTATACTTACCTTCTCTGTGCAATGGAATTGCACAGAGTGGCTGAGAACCTCCCCTATTCAGGTCCCCCAGTGGCACTCCTGGCTCCTCCCCTCTGTCCAGTGCCCCATGGAAAGCCACTTCCTATGGGGGCACTCGTGCATGCACACCTTAGCCTTGCTTCTGCGTCCATTGACACAGACAGCGGGACACAACCCCGCCCTCCACTCCCTTGTTACCTTTGATTGACAGCACTGGGAGCCTATGGCTCCCGGGGGCCCCAGCAAAGCCAGCGAGACCCAGAAGTGAGGGGAGAGAAGACCTGCAGACGTGCACAGCACTGGATCGATTGGGGGCAAAAGGGGGGCTGGGGGGTGAACATCTCACGGAGCACTGATCAATCCATCATCCGAAAATGGAAAGAGTATGGCACAACTGCAAACCTACCAAGACATGGCCGTCCACCTAAACTGACAGGCCGGGCAAAGAGAGCATAATCAGAGAAGCAGCCAAAAGGCTCATGGTAACTCTGGAGGAGCTGCAGAAATCCACAGCTCAGGTGGGACAATCTGTCCACAGAACAACTATTAGTTGTGCACTTCACAGATCTGGCCTTTATGGAAGAGTGGCAAGAAGAAAGCCATTGTTGAAAGAAAGCCATAAGAAGTCCCGTTTGCAGTTTGTAAGAAGCCATGTGGGGGACACAGCAAATGTGGAAGAAGGTGCTCTGGTCAGATGAGACCAAAATTTACCTTTTTGGCCCAAAAGTAAAACGCTGTGTGTGGCGGAAAACTAACACTGCACATCACCCTGAACACACTATCCCCACCGCGAAACGTGGTGGCAGCATCATGTTGTGTGGACGCTTTTTCTTCAGGGAAGCTGGTCAGAGTTGATGGGAAGATGGATGGAGCACAATACTGTGCAATTTTAGAAGAAAACCTGTTTGAGTCTGCAAAAGATTTGAGACTGGGACAGAGGTTCACCTTCCAGCAGGACAACAACCCTAAACATACAGCCAGAGCTACAATGGAATGGATTAGATCAAAGCATATTCATGTTTTAGAATGGCCAAGTCAAAGTTCACAGCTAAATCCAATTGAGAATCTGTGGCAAGACTTGAAAATTGCTATTCACAGATGCTCTCCATCCAATCTGACTGAGCTTGAGCTATTTTGCAAAGAAGAATGGGCAACAATTTATGTGCAAAGCTGGTAGAGACAACCCCAAAAATACTTGCAGCTGCAATTGCAGTGAAAGGTGGCTCTACCAGTATTGACTTAGGGGGGCTGAATACAAATGCATGCCAAAGCCTTTCAGATACCGTATTTATCGGAGTATAACACGCACTTTTTTCCCCTTAAAATCAGGGGGAAAACATGGGTGTGTGTTATACGCCGATCCCCCGCCGATCTCCGCTGATTGTGAGCGGAGCGATCGCGCCGAGATACACATAGCCGAGTGTACTCAGCTCCGCTCACAGTCACGCCCAGTCCCGCCATTGGACCTGTGTTATGTCCATCATAGGGCGGGACTGGGCGTGACTGTGAGCGGAGCCGAGAAGAGCCAAGTACACTCGGCTATGTGTATCTCAGCTCCGCCCAGTCCCTGCGATCTCGGCGGCGTTCGATCTGCTCCACCGAGTCCCTCCGCAGCGCCATATTTAAATCTGGACAAGGCTGCAATGGACACTGGGGAAGGCTGCAAGGCTGCACTGGGGCAAGGCTGCAATGGACACTGGGGAGGGCTGCACTAACAAGGCTGCACTGACATGGCTGCAAGGCTGCACTGGGGCAAGGCTGCACTGAGAAGGCTTCAATGACACTGACAAGGCTGCAGATGGACACTGATAAGGCTGCATTGATGGGCATTTAAATGTAAGTTTTTTTTCCTTAAAATTCCCTCCTAAACTTGGGGTACGTGTTATACGCCGGCGCGTGTTATACGCTGATAAATACGGTATTTATTTGTAAAACATTTTGAAAGCCATTTAGAATTCTCCTTCAACAATTATGTGCCACTTTGTGTTGGTCTATCACATAAAATCCCAATAAAATACATTTACGTTTTTGGTTGTAGCATGACAAAATGTGGAAAATTTCAAGGGGTGTGAATACTTTTTCAAGGCACTGTAAGTATACCCTCTTTTTTTCTATTTTAAAGCAAACATAAATTGACTTTAATATCACTTGAAAGAGTGCCTGCCATTACTTGTGGACCCGCATACAGGGGCCATGTCTGCTCATGGGTAATGATAATAAAGTTTAATTCAAATATAAAAAATACAGTGTATAAAACAATTAAAATGCCACACGTACATACATGTACATACCGTTAGGATGCAATATGGAAGTAAACACCTGTTACTTATTCATATTAGTATACCCACACACACCAGGGGTAAAAGAAAAATGTTAGGACCATCATTTAGGTGTAACTCTAACCTCATTAGCTACATTGTTTTTTAAACTACTAGACAAAATTTAAAAAATTTAAAAAAAATAGCATTGCTCTTGGTTTAAACCACCAATGTCCCACTCCTGGTAAAGTCCCAAAAGTCACACATTTTATAGTTATAAAAGATGAAATCTGACAACTCTGGGGTCTCACAGCTTCCAACAATCCTTTGGGCAGTAGATGAAAAACTGTAGACATTTGAAAAGCAGTCAGTGTGATAAAAAGGCAGTAATGAGACATTCACTTACAACGTCTACGTTGAAACCAAGTCCTCCACCCCCTAACATTCAACAGTTATTGAGAAGAGTTTCAGTGAGTAGTCTAGGCTCTGGCATTCAAGAGTTGAAGAAGGTGGATCTTAATTTTGACCTGTGCAGAAGTCAAGGCCGCATTAAAAGGTTGAAAGGGAGGTTCACCTGGATCAGTTTGAAGACTTGTACTCACAAGTACTAGAAGGTACCTGCACTTAAGCAGGGTTGGTATGTTAAAAATATTTTAGGACAGGTCAGGTTCATTTTAATTATAGGAAGAATACACACTTACCACTTTTATGAGTTCTTTGCCAAGCCTGACCTTATACTTCACAGAGAGTGGGATAATAATTAGTAATTTAATACACATTTGCTGTAACCCTTTTCCTGACCCATACATAGAAGTGCTTTGAAATTAATATTAATTAATTTTAATTATGGGTCATATTCCACTGTAAGTATCAAGGCTGAACGTGGGAAATATGTATGAATATAAAATATATAAACATTCTAAATGAATTTCCACAAAACACTTTGATGCTGAACTAATGTGCCTGTAGCTCATAGCTGCCGGGAACAAAAGAGTAGTGTCCATGTGTGCAAAAATAAGGCGGAAAATCTTTGCATCACTGTCATAAGCAATGCTTAGGGTATTGCATATGCTGCGCAAATTGATTAAACTATCATAAAGCACTTAAAGCGGGGGTCCACCTATCTATCGTTTTTTTTTTTTGGAGTTCATTCACAAACTTTTCTTCTCATGATTATCTACTCACATGTTCTGTGTAATAAGTCCGCCTGAGTCCGATTTTGTTGTAAAGAATAACTTATAAAATTCACTGAAGGCGGTTTCCATCTTCATTGTGGGCATTTGAAGCCCACAAGCATGTATTTCCTGGATGCTGTGAATGCTGTGCTCCCAGCATTCACCGAGATGTTGTGATGACGCTGTTGCACAATGCATGCTGGGAAGCCTGAGACTAGCTCCCAGGGGACTGTGGGAGGTTTGGGAGAGGCTAGAAACACGCCTACTCCCATGGGAGGAAAACCAGGAAGTGCTAAGAAGATTAGAAAAAAAAAGGTAATTACGGCGATTTAAATTTTTTTACACAGCATGTCAGCATCTAGGCAAGGAAGAGAATGCATAGAGATAATGTTCAAAATTTGGGTGGAACCCCGCTTTAACTAACTTTATATCAGTAATTCTATGTAAAGAAAACCTATAACCTATGCAGCGCAAGGTACATACATGCACTAGGTGTGCGCGCCTTCCATTTCTGTTTTTCTTGTAGTTCTTTTTGGATTACCTCATTTGAGGAAGGCAGCATCCACCTTGTTTTGGGATACCATATATACCTTTCACACCATCATTTTATCTGAAATCTGTTACTCCACACCTTGGAAGACCTATTAGCGCTGGAAGTGACTGGGTTTTTTGTATCCAAACATTAGAAATAGGATGATCTTAGACAGGACTTGGTAATATTTTTATTTAAAAAAAATAAATATTTGTATTTAAAGCATATAACCATGGTACATGTCATACATTGCCGATAACAAATGAAGGTTGAAGTACATATGGATTGCAAATTGAAGTAACTAAACAGTGCAATATGCTCAGTTATAGCGCATTATCATAGATACCAAAGTATAGCTCATAACTCTATGCATATGATTTCGGGAATGTGTTTATTAGGTACAAGAGACTAGAATTCATAAGGGGAGTTCGGGAGGATCTCCTTCGTCCCCACTGGGGGTCATGAGCCAGTACTTAATCATTTCAAGTGTCAGAGAGCTCCAACCATCTATTCCAGAACTTATTGTATTTGGCGGGACAACCCCTATGACATTATATTACTTTCTATGGCAAGGTTGAATTTATTTCTATGATCCAAGCTTGGAAGGTAGGGGGAGTTGCCTGCATCCAATAATGGGCCACCAATTTCCTAGCACTAAAAAGAGTTTTGTAAAGAAAAGTGGCAAGGAACTTGTATATAGTAATGCCCAGAGTAGACCTAACACAAGGTTTCAGGTCTAGTTGGAGATCACGCTCATGCAAAAACTTGATCATTTGCGCCCAGTCATTTTGAATATCTGGACAGGTCAGGACTTAGTGTTTTTAAAGCAAATCTGTCCATAGTCCATTTATGCTTCCCATGCTCCCCTACTCATTTCATCTAGTCGTGTTGTGTAGCGAGGGAGCACAACTGCTCTTTAACCCAATCCTGGTAGAACTTTGTCCTATGGCCCGTACACATGATCCGAAAATCAGGACAGATCGCCCGTTTTTTTTTTTTTTGCATGCTAGTCACATATCAAAAATGTAGAGATTACTAAAGTTCCGAAAATTCTCGTACGTCAGAATAAAAAGAAAAAAAAAAAAATCGGAAATGAAGTAATTTGTTGTAGTGTATTTGTATTGTATTTTTGGATGACAACTGTACTGATTAAACGAAAATAGTACGATCTGGTATCATACGAGAACATTTTTCGTGCTTGTCCAATTCGATAATATTGGATGAACTGTCGTGATTAGCTCTCAAACTCTGTACTAACGATCCGATTATCATATGATCGTTTTGAAAGCAGTATTTTTCCTCCAATTTTTGAATCGTGTGTACAAGTCATTCGCATACTATGAATAAATGGCTGCCAATGGCAACTATCCTACTCTCTCTTTCATGTAAGGATGCCTGTGGAGCGACCCATCCTGGCATAACCAATACTTGTTGACAGTACCAAGCACCCCTGCTGCAAGGCTTACATCCGCAGACCCCACTTTGTCCCTTGGCCACTCGTTTTGTTTCCAGGGGACATCCCCAAATAGAGGTTAGAAGAAGGAGAAGTCCACACCAGGAATGCCTTTTAACCATTTGCTTAATCAATTAAAGCAAAGGTTTTTTTTACATAGGTGGTGGCTCTATTAAAACAGAACTTCACTCTGTCAATTAACATTGACTATTTGTAATCCTTATGCTTCCAGCATTAGTAAATAGGTAGAAACATATATCATATTTACTTCTTTTAAACTTTTTTTTTTACATCAGTTTCTTCCTGGTTTCCAGGCCTAGGCAAATTATGTCATACATTCTCCTTCAAGAGGTGAGGAGGGGTTTTCCCAGCTGAGCACATCTGCCTACCTGCCTACCTGAGCTAAAGGCAGATGAATTCCAGGAAATATATGCTACACCAGGGGTAGGCAACCCCAGCACTCCAGCTGTGGTGAAACTACAAATCCCATCATGCCTCTGCCTCTAGGAGTCATGCCTGTGATTGTCAGGGTCTTGCAATGTCTCATGGGACTTGTAGATTCACCACAGCTGGAGGGCCGAGATTACCTACCCCTGTGCTACATGAATCATCTGCCCATACTCAAGATGGCTATGGCCAGAAATGCTAGGGGGTGTTTTTTCAAAGCGATTTCTCAGCATATTTAAGCTTGGAAACATGGATGGGTGGGTGGGATTACTTTAAATATTAAACATTTTGATTTGAGGTGCTCAGATGCAGTGTAGTTCCACTTTAATTTATAAACCATACAATGTAGTTCAGAGAGAGATGAGGGATGAGAGGCCTGTTAGTCACAGGAGGGGTGTCTCATAGTCTGAAATTCCAAAGCAGAACTATGCGAGTAGTCCCAAAAAATGCATACAGTCCTTCCACCACTACAGAAGCTAAATGAATAAGGCCCATCTGTTCTGGTTCAGTCGACCCACGGAGATGCTTAGCAGATTTCCACCAACACTATGTATATTCAAGGCACAGTTTCTGATAGTGTCCCTATACAGGCAGGGGCAGGCTAGTATTTAATATATAGACTATTAAGCCCCACCCTGGAATCCTGGCTATGGGGACATCTAGTGGCCAAAGAGGGAGCTACAACAGACCACCTTCGTGTCCTACCCTACATTGAAAACCTGAAAAAAAATTTGAGTAAGTTCTGAACTGGTTCTAAGTTGAGCTTACACAGAGACCTCTGATGGGGTCACTCCCTCTATTATGTGTAGCATTGGCGTTAATTTACTAAAGCTGAAGAGTGCAAAATCTAGTGCAGCTCTGCATAGAAACCAATATGCTTCCGGGTTTTATGTCAAAGCTTAATTGAGCAAGCTGAAGTTGATTGGCTACCATTCAGAACTGCACCAGATATTGCACTCTCCAGTTTTGGTAAATCAAACCCACTATGTATTATTGCTATCTGCAACAAAGTAAGGAATAGTGAGGGAGCACTGCCAAGGTGTAGAATGCCTTCATATGTAAACATATTTTTTTTAAGACCCCTTTCACACCGAGCCGCCTATAGCGTCGGCTGTAAAACACCGCTATTATTAGCGGCGTTTTACCATCATATTTGCGGCACATTTTGGCCACTAGCGGGGTGCTTTTACCCCCGCTAGCGGCCGAGAAAGGGTTAAAACCACCCGCAATGTGCCGCAATATCGGCGTTTTGCCAGCGGTATCCCAGCGCTGCCCCATTGATTTCAATGGGGAGCAGCGGTGGAGGAGTGGTAAACACATTGCTCCTTTACAGCTCCAAAGAAGCTGCTGACAGGACTTTTCCTGACGTCCTGCCAGCGCAGCGCTCCGGTGTGAAAACCCTCGGGCTTTCACACTGGAGACAATGCTGACGCTGTTTGAGGGCGAATTGCAGGCGCTATTTTTAACGCTATAGCGCCTGCAAAACACCCTCGGTGTGAAAGGGGTCTTAAAAGCTTCATCCACAAAAAATTAGAGGGCTTAAACTAATCTTATTAAAATTCACACACAGCAGTAATGCTTGTTATCAAATAATATTTTCTTAAAGAGGACACAGGAACTTTGGAAGCAGTGTTAAAAAAAAAGTATTAAAGCATAATGGGTCTGACATGCATACCCCTATGCATGTCACCTCCTTTTAGAGTGTATGTATGTTTTATTTTTATTTCAGGGTGGTGTATATACATGCTTTGTACTTATAGAGATACTGTATACCTTGACCTTAGAAGAGACGCATCATATGCTGGACACAGATGACACTCATGTCCATAACCGAATAACTACTGAAATATAAATATGAATAGGCTAATAGAAGGGTTCTGGATAAGAAAAGAAAAATACCCCAATCTAGTGGGATAACCCTCACCTAATAAGACCAGGGGCAAGGGCAGACCACCATTTTGCTTCGCTCAGGCTATCATTAACCAAATCTAGTTCTAAATAGATCAGGTGGCTGTCTAAAAAGCCCCGCTTGTCTATAAAGGCTCAACAGACCACCCATCTTCCAGCCTGAATGGTCTCCCTAAACTGCTAAACAAATCCTATCCTTCCTGCTCCACAACCCATACAGCCCCATCTAATTTTGGTATCAGTTTAAGGCTGCTCTCCAATAGGGTTGCCACATCATCCCTTTAATCCAGGACACATTAATTACACAGGTTCTGAGGCTGATTTAACGCAGATAAGGCACAGAGTTTAATTACCACCGTAATCAACCACAGAACCTGTGTAATTAATGTGTGTCCTGGATTAAAGAGATGATGTGGCAACCCTATTCTCCAAATACCAGTACATAAAAATCATAATAATCGAAAGGTGTACTCCAACACTTGAACCTGTAAAATATGTTCATCTATTCCAAGAGTAAAGCCCTCTTTGGGCTGGGTCCCGATGAGAGAGAGAGAGGATACCTTCTACCGTCCCTTGGATCAAAATGACAATGCCCCCCTTTTTTTCTTTTTTTTCCCTTCCACCCTCTCCCCATCCTTCACACCTCCTGGTCCCCTTTTTTCTTCCCTTCTTTCCCAGACTTTGCATTATTCCACTCTTCTGCTTTTCCGACCAATTCTTGCCTCTTTGTTTTCACTTGGCAAAATTGTTTGAAAAAGAACCCCTCTTCCCTATAAGGGAGTTATTACAGAATGTACTATTGATGTTGTACTACGCTGTACCTGAGTGCAAGTCATGCAACTAGAGATATTTCTGGATCTGTTTTTCATTACTATTCAGATTTTATTGTCATGTACCACCTACCTTGCATAGGCCTTTGATATGATTGTTATTTTTACTTAGTCAGTGGAATGGTATCCTCTTTTGTACCTGGTATCCTTTATTTCGTCATTGTGGATACTGTCTGCTACAATAAAAAAAAAAATCATCATAATAAAAAGTGCACATTAAAGAGGAGTTCCACCCAGGGGGGCCGTCAAAAAAAAAAAAATTAAAAGTCAGCAGCTACAAATACTGCAGCTGCTGACTTTTAATTGGACACTCACCTGTCCCTGGGTCCAGCGATGCGGGGGATCGAAGCCCCGCTCGTCCCCCCCTCCGCTCATCAGCGCCGGCATTTCAACTGTGGGCGCCAGGCCGTGGCCTCACAGCCTGGCACCCACTGCGCATGCGCGAGCGGCGCCGCGAGCCGTGATTGGCCGCTCAATCACCTGGGACCTGTAATGGGTCCCAGATGATTGACAGGAGGGAGGGAGCAGAGCGGAGCCCTTCCTGTGCCGAGGGGGAAGTGATGTCACCAGCCCAGGCTAAGGAACAGGCAGACTACGAGGGACCACCTAGCAACAGGCATTTAGAGGTAAGTGAAAAAAAAAATATCCAAATGTTTTTTTGTTTTTTTGTTTTTAGATTTTTTCTAGGTATTTTTGTTTTTTGGGTGGAACCCCACTTTAAGCGCAAAAACAAAAGAAAAACCCAACATGTTTCACCACACCCCACGAGGCTTCATCAGGTAAAACAACAAGCAATATGGGTGCATGTGCTCAAAATAAAGAAACAAACAAAATGGCACCTCCACCATGTGCCAAATGGCTTTTTATAGGTTCCTCTGCTTTGGTTCGGACTCATATTTCCGTCATGATGTCATCACGCATTTGATCTCTATGAATAAGCTCTGGTGGGCGGAGTGAAATGTGTTGGGGCGTGGCCTGGCGGGGGGGGGGGTCTAGGCTGAGACTGCCATTCACTATCACACAGTAGGCTTTGACTTGATGTGCGGCTCCCGGGACACCTATCACTCTCTCCCCCGCATTTGTGGTAGAACGTATATATATGCCTGATGACATTACGTCACGCAATGACATCATTAAATCCACCAGAGCATCCCTATTCAATTCCTGTATACCGTAGCATCAATTATATATGTATAGGGACTTCTGTTGGGTCCTCAGGTGCTCAATTTGTATATTTACACCAATATATCTATCTTGGTTTTAGCTGAAAACACGTCACAGGAGTTAGGAACAAACTGCACTTCTGTGATCCACAGGAGAAGTACAGCCAATTGAGCTTTGGTTGTATATCTTCTTTAACATACAGGGCATTCTTAAAGCACCTGCTTACAAGTGTGGCTTTTAAAGATGATCAAAGTACAGAGTTACTGCTTACCAGACTTTCAGGTAATATAACTTTTTTTTTGCAGTTTGCTCTTATTACAGCAAAAAGTTCTGGCAAGTCATTTTACAATTGACAGATTTCCATTTCCTTTATGTTAAATTCAATTCTGATAATCTCCTTTGTTTTGCTCAAGTGATTATTAAAAAGGTATTAAAAACAGTTTATGTAAACCAAAATTTTGAAACATAAAAGTACTATTTGAGGGGTATCTCACTGTTGTGTTTTTAAAAGAACATGGGCATTGCTTCCAGTTTACATGCCTCTTTTATAAACTGCAGTAAATTTTGTCACGTCTGGCAACATTATGTTATGCAGCGTTTGCCAAGTGTTCTTTGCATTACATTTGCATATTCCAGTAAAATCATGCAAAAATAGTAATTATGATACTTACAGTAATAGCCATTGTGAAATCATGGTTAGGACTTTCGTTCGTTAAACCAAACTTTTAATGCCAGGCAGAAGGGCTTGAGCTCCTTCTCATGCCCTCTGTGTGACCTTATCATTTATTTATAACTTACGTGCATCTCCGAGCTTAGATAAGCAGCTTTCTGTGTCCCAGGTGTTGAAATCATATAGCAATTAAAAGGGTATGGGCTTAATTGAATAATGTTATGCACCGTTGACAATAGAAAGTGTTCATCGATATTCAGCTGTAAAGGATTACTTATGAGACTGTATTTTAAGTCTAAAGATCCATTCACACCAGGCACTACATTACAACGCAGCATGCTTTTCAAAGTTGGAGGACCTTGCAAGGTGGGGGGAGGATAGCCTCCCCCCCCCCCCCCCACAAGGTATCCTAGTCCCAATGCTGGGGAACTAAAGCCTCTTCCCACCTCCGTGTGTCCCAAAAAAAAAAAAAAAAAGTGGGGTGGGAGATGTTGGTAAAATTTGGGGGGATTTTTGGTGGAATCTGGAGGCTCTCTTTATACTAAAGGGGTGACCAGATATACACCTCCTTCCAAGGAATTAAGGTTCAGGGCTACATTAGTACCCCTTTATCTGTTCTCACAAAGAGTTCAAAGCACAAAAAAAGGCCGTCCCCAGCGGGAGAAGACAGTGATTATCCACTAGTGGCTACAGCAGCCGCTAGCGACAATCGTAAGAGAATCCGGCAAGCTGGTTGTACCCAAGTTGATTCATCAATCAACTTGGTACATTCAGCCTGCCCATTAATGGTTGGAATCTCGGCCGGTTCCTGCTGAACCGGGCAACATTCGAACCGTGTATGGCCAGCCTAAGGAGAAGGTGTTATGTTTGATTTCAAGAATCCCTGGATAGTCTCACAGTGTTTATATCCCCACACAGACTGAGCTATCCCTCAGTAACATACAATGCACAGGGACAGTTTCTACATTTTAACCCTTTGTTGGGGACAGAAAGTGGGGATTTACAAAAACCGGAGCACTCAGAATTTGGTGTACTTGTGCATGGCAGCCAGCTTCTAACTTCGTCTGTTCACTTAACCCCTTCACGCTGACATAACACATATATGCGGCCTCAATGCACTGGTATTTTTTACATGGGGTTGCATATATGTGTTTCTCCACACGGCGCACTCCCAGCTCAGAGACCAAGGTCTCACTGAGAGCCCCAAACCTCATACCAATGATCGGGACCTGAATCTCCCAAGTCCGGGTCACCCGATCGCTGTGGTAGCCTCTGATTTCCTATCACAGTGATCAGTCACTGTGAAGCCTGCCCCTGTGTTTTTTTTCCTGTAAATGGAGAAGGATGCAATGTATCTTTCTCATTCCTTGCAGAAAAAAAAGGGAAGAACAGTATTTTTTTTTTAAATAAATTAAAAAAAAATTTAAATGAAAAAAAAAATATATATATATAATACCTAGACCAAAGTTTGATCTAGGTCACTGCCAGGGTTAGGGTTTGGGTCAAGGTTAGGGTCAGTATATTTTGGACAGGATTTTTTTTTTTTTTAATTAGCATTAGTATCTGTTAGTGCTGGTGTGTTTTAGGTAGGACAAAAAAAAAAAAGCAAAATGTGTACTGTTGCTTCTGGGCTGTACTACGGTTACAAATAACATACACATGTGGTATCTTCAGGAGAAGGAAAATGTTCTTTTGGGTTGTTCTTTGATGATAGGTTATGGTAGTAACAAGAAATTTACAGGTACATTTAAAAAAAAAATTTGTTTTACTATATTGGGCCAGTTTTCCTTTGATAGTTAAAAAAATAAAAATAAATCAGGAGATTTGCACAACTATTTACTATCAAATGAAAGCCTAATTTGTCCTGAAAAAAAGGTATATTCCACCTGGATGCACAAGGTAGTTGTGATGATCTGTACTTTTACTAACTTTACTAAAATTGCAAAATTGTGCTTGGGCATTTATATTTAAGCCCCTTTACACACCAGCTGAATGTCAGAAGACATCGTCAGTTAAAAAAAAAAAATTTGCCAACATCCAGCTCGTGTGTATGTCGGTCTGTCAGACGAGCATACTGGAAAACCAGCAGCCCATCGACTCCCGATCAGCGATCTCAGCCAATGGCAGACATGTTCAAGCAACCCTAGTCATGCTGCCCATAATCAGTAAAGTGACAAAGGCACTTTATTTTTAAACAAACACCTCTTCAGTATGCTTCCAGAAAAACTGCATAGATAAAAAAAATTAAAAAAAATAAAGCTACACTGACTAGGTGGCTGTGCTCTGACCTTGTAGTTTTTAGGCTGCCCATGCATGGGTTGAATTCCGAAAGAATTCTCCTTGGAAAATATTTCTCTTTCGTTCATTGACAGACACAGCGCTTCCTTATTCAGAGCCATAGGGTTATACCGCCACCTACAGGAGTAGGACACTAGGCAGAAAAAAGACTTGGCTACGCCTATGGGCAGTCCTACAGTGCCTTGCAAAAGTATTTACCCCCCTTGGCATTTTCCGTGTTTTGAATTAACATGGATTGTTAATTCCAGAAAAATGTGTTTCTGGAATTAATATGGATTGTTTGAGGATTTGCATTATTTAATTTACAGAACATGCCCACAACTTTGAAGATTTTTTTTTTTTTTAATTTTTTTTTTTTTATTGTGAAGCCAACAAACAGGACAAAGTAACAGCAAAAGTCAATGTGCATAACTATTCACCCCCCCTTTGTAGAGCCACCTTTTGCGGCTATCACAGCTCCAAGTCACTTTGGATAAGTCTCCATGAGCTTGCCACATTTACCACTGGGATTTTTGCCCATTCCTCCTTGCAAAACTGCTCCATCTCCTTCAAGTTGGATGGCTTGCACGTGTGAACAGCAATCTTTAAGTCTTTATTTTAATTATTCTTTATTAAATGTTTCCTTTGTTACAAAGTTTGATTAAAAAAAGGGAAAGGAGGTTAAAAAACATTGCAATCAAAGTGTTTTCCAATACTAGCCTTCCTCCGTTCCCACAACACATTATATACCATCCACCTTCATCCCCTCCCTCCTCCCCCCATCCTTTCGGCGCCTACCTAAATTACTGTCTTACTTCTTTCTTATCTCCATGGTTATTTTGTATATACCCGTATCCACAAACTTTTCCTTTTTTTTTTTTGTTCTCCTTTTCTTTTTCCTTTTTCCCCATACTAAGTAACGTATCCTGTAGTCATAATTTTCCAACACTTTTTAGGCTTATCTAGAATGTATTTTCAAACCTGTCTCGTTTCATGGTTTTAACTTCAGACTTTCCCCAGCACTTTCCATATTAAGAGTGGTATCCCATTTCATCGAGCCATGGCCTCCACATCTTTTCAAATTCCTTGAGATTTCCTCTTTTTATACAGACTACTTTCTCCTTCCATATTACCTCACTTATAGTATGGATCCATTCACTCACTGACGGGGGTCTCTTTGATTGCCACCTCTGCGCAATCAATTTTCTTGCCTGAAACAAGCACCATAGCACTGCCACTGTGATACTCTTTTTTTTCCCCCCGACTCCTTCCTGTATCCTATCACACAGAGCTTGGGGTCCATCTCCAGTATCTTCCCATATATTTTGTTTACGGTATCAGTAACTCCCACCCAATATCGAAATAGCTTTGGGCATCTCCACATCATGTGTATAAGATGAGAATAAGATAAGAAGTTCCCTGACATCTAGGACAATTGGCATCAGCTCTTTTACCAAACGTAAACAATCTCTTGGGGGTATAATAAGCTCTGTGTATCAGCATCAAATGTGAAACTTTATGTGAAGGGGAGAATGATACCAACAGTCCCAACTCCAATATCCTCTTCCACTGTTCCTGTGTTATCTCCCCTATGTCCTCTTCCCATCTCCTCCTTCCATTAAGGGACTCTGAGCCTATGCTGATTTTGTTATGTATCTGTCCGTATAACGTGGAAATAAGTCCTCTGGTCTTATCCACTGCAGTTATCCCTTGGAGAAGGGAGAGTTTTGTTTCATTCTGGTGCATGCGTCTTAAACTGGTCTGCTAATGCATGTCTAATCTGTAGATATCTATAGAATGAATTATTTGGTATATCATATTCTTTTCTCAAATCCAAGAAAGTTTCCATGGTACTTCCATCAGAAGGTTGAATCAACCTGTTTATGCTCTGTGTTTCCCACTCTTTAACCTTTTCTATTAGTAACAGTTCCTTCACATTCTTGTTATTCCAGAGAGGGGTACACTCCAATATCCCTGTATATCCCATCAGCATTTTAACTGTTTTATAACCAACTTTATTGTGGGATTCTTATGGATAAAAGATTCCGCCTCTAACGCATCTCCTATGGTATTATGCGGAGCTCCTGCTAGCATTATTCTCCCACTTGCATTACCCCCACCCTCTATGTCACATCCCATTAAGTGTTGCAGCTGTGCTGCTAAATAGTAACTTCTAGGGTGAGGCACTGCTAAGCCCCCCTCTTCCGTCGGCAGCTGCAGCGTTTGCAGCCTAATCCTTGCCTGGCCCTTTTTCCAAATCAACTCTCTGAAGAGAGTTTACATTTTTTTTAAAACCATTTCTTACAAATCCACACTGGAGAGTTATGTAGCAGATACAACAATTGTGGCATCCATATAATTTTGATCAGGCTGCATCGGCCCACTACTGACAGAGGAAGCCAGCTCCAAATTTTGCACTTTTGCTTAAATTTAGACAATAATGGTATTCTATTCTTACTGATATATTGATTTGGATCCCGTCAAATATATTCCTAAGTATTTCATCGCGTCTTCCACTTTTAATTGGGGCATCTCTAATACGATCGGAATGTTCATAGGGTCCACTGGTAACAGTTCTGACTTCTCACAATTTATTGCCAGTCCTGTGAATCTTCCGAAATCCCCCACTAATTTTATTGCCGTTCTTAGGGATTGGCCAGTATCCCCCAAAAAGAGAAGAACATCGTC
Organism: Lithobates septentrionalis; assembly: GCA_037952835.1. Classification (NCBI taxonomy): domain Eukaryota; kingdom Metazoa; phylum Chordata; class Amphibia; order Anura; family Ranidae; genus Lithobates; species Lithobates septentrionalis. The sequence goes on along the minus strand of JBBDGP010001201.1, from coordinate 3,089,427 downwards.
CGCATATAGTGCGATTCTTTCCTCTCCCATATTCCTTTGAAATCCTTTCAACTCTAAGCTTGACCTTATTGCAATTGCCAAGGTTTCCATCGCAAGGGCAAAAAGCAGGGGCGACAATGGGCACCCCTGTCTTGTCCCCCTGCTCATTTCAATTCTTCCCGAGTATTCATTATTAATTTTAACTTTGGCACTTGGGTCATTTATACAACATTTTTATTCATCCAATAAAACAAGGTCCAAACCCAAATTTCTCCAGAACACACCAGATGTATTCCCACTCTAGACTATTAAAAGCCTTAGTCACGTCCAAAGACAAAACAGCTCTCGATCCCACACTTTATGATGGGGTCTGGATATTCAGGAATGCCCTTCTAATATTCATACTAGTGGACCTGTTAGCGATAAATCCCGTTTGGTCTGGAAGTACAAGTTTTGAGACAATTTTATTTAGCCTGATAGTACCTTAGCTAATATCTTAACATCTGATCATAACAGGGAAATCAGTCTATATGATGCTACGTCCAATGGATCCTTCCCTTCTTTATGTATCACTATAATAATTGCCTCTAACATCGAGGCGGGCAGTTTCCCCTCTAACTCCGCTCCCCTCAATGTCCTAAGCAACTTGGGAAGTAATATTTCCCCTAATATTTGTACAGCTCCATCAAAAGTCTATCTGGTCCAGGAGATTTTTGATTGGCCATCCCGGCCACAGTCTGTTGTAACTCCTTCAAAGTTATTGGGGCATCTAAATCCTCTGTCCTCTTGGGTAATGGTCGGAATCTCCACATTTTCTAAAAATGTATTCATTTCTCCTTCCTCCCATGACCTCCCAGATTTATACAATTTCTTATAGTGTTCATTAAATGTGTCTACCATCTTTATCGTAAGAGAGGAAATCTCTCCATTTGTGGTCCTAATTGTCGTTATAGCAGAGGAAGGGGAATTGGCTTTCACTAAGTGAGACAACATTCGTCCCACACTTTCCCCTTCTCCAAAGGAACATTGCTTCTGAGAGAGCCTTCTCTACCTTTCTTATTATTGCAAATTCTATACCCTTGCTGTTTATTAAGCCATATTTTTTGTTTTTCTGGGGTTGGGTCTTTTACATAATTATTTTCTGCTTCTATTGCCTCCTTCCTAATACTTTCCTTCCATTCCCTGGATTCTCTCTTAATTTTTGCCACCTGCTGAATCAGAATCCCTCTAAGAAATGCCTTTAAGGTATTCCAGAGTACCCCGGTTGACACCGTTCCTATATTAAACTATACAAATTCTTTCAGCTTTGATAAGACCTCATCTGTATTCTTCATCAATTAAAACCAGAATGGGCTTATTTTTCAACCCCCCAGAACACTTTTTCCCCCTAAGCTTCATTGGCGAGTGGTCCGAGACCCCTCTAGGCAAATATTGTTTATTTTTCACATTCTGCAATGCTTCCCCATTTCCCAGAACCATATCTATTCGGGAGAGTGTGGAATAAGAACAGCAAGAATATTGCTGAGCACACAGATTCCGTACTCTCCACATGTCCATCAGCCCCGCTTCCTCCAGAAGATGGTACAACCGACCCTGCCCCACATTTTCCAAACGCATCCCAGGAGGAAATCTGTCTATACTTTTATCAAGGACCTAATTGAAATCCCCCATTATTATAACCGGCATATCTCCCTTATCCACCATAAACTCCATTAGTCTATACATAACCTCCAACTTAAAGGGCGGAGGGATGTGTAATATATATATATATATATATATATATATATATATATATATATATATATATATATGTATATTTGCCAAAACATATTGTCTATTCTCCAAACAATAAAGGAAAACATAGCGGGCCATTTCACACTGGCCTGTCTGCAGGAAAAAGCCACCCGACTTCTCACCATTATACTCACCCCCCTAGAAAAGGAGGAATAGACCGAGTGGTATTGATATTGATATTTCCTATTCTTTAATTGTGACATTTTATGTTTTGTTAAATGTGTTTCCTGCAGACAGGCCAGTCCTATTCCGTGTCTCTCCAACATGGAGAAGACTGCAGCTTTCTTAACCGGGTTACCCAACCCCCTAACATTCCAAGAACCTAAATTAAGTATTTTAGCCTGCACATACCATCAAAAAAACAAAAAACAAATTAACAAACAAATTATACAAAACACATAAAAAAAAACAGATATAAAAATAAATCCAAATGAGAATCACCCACTTTCTGTTTACTAGTGTCCTTATTTCCTTGTGTGCTACAATGTGTCCACAATGCGCTCTCTTTTATTATAGTGCTTTTTAATGTCTGTTTTGTTATCTTTCTAATAACCAATCGCCATTTCTCCTCCACCATTACGTGAGATATTCCTTTATTTTCCCCAGCCCTCCGTTCCTCCCCCCCACCCTCCTTTCTCTCCCTCCCCCCTCCTCCCTAACCCTCTTTACCCACCACCTATCCTGGTATACCCCAAGGGGTTTTCCCGTGGCCATCTTCCACAACTCATATTTGCCACTCCCTCTCAGTGTTACACACATTCCTATTACTTTCCTCCCCACCTTGTCTCTCCCACCCGCTCTCCCCTTTATCAGTCAAAATGAAGTATATATATATATATATATATATATATATATATATATATATATATATATATATAAAACAGAAAAAAAACACACATTCTTCCCATATACATGAAGCCACGCCTCTTGTTTGTGTCGCCCTATTCATCCCCTGAAATCATATATTCAATCAAATTAACCCCTTCCCCTTTTTTCTTCACTTCCTCACTCCTCTCTTCTCCCTGGTTTCACTCCTTCTCTCTTAATTTGTCTCCCTTCTCCTTATTATCCTCCAACCAAAATGTCACTCCAACTGGAGAATCAAAAATCTGAGTCCCTCCCAGCGCTTCCACCCGTAGTCGTGCTGGGTATAGTAGTGCATATGTAAGTTTGTAAAATCAGCTCTATGCTTCTGCAGGTCAGGCAAGTAATCCGGGTAGAGAGAAATCTTCATTCCATCAAAATGAATTTCTTTATCGTACATCACGGCACACAGAGCCACAGTAATTACTGTCTGGGTTATATGGCACCTTTAGGCACACTGGCACACCCTAAACAGGAAGTTCAATTCCCCCATATAACCCTTCCCCTTAACGGGAGTACCTCAGTTTTTTCGCCAGTGTCTTAGGTGTTGGTCATGAGTAAAGATGTGCTATGCTGAGCTCTGCTGGCATATTCCTTACTAGGGCAAGGCATGCAACCGGATTCATACAAAGTGTCTTTTCCCGGCCGAATTGAATGGTACTCGGGCCTCGTGTCCTAAGAAACATGGTTTTACCTGTAACACTTCTCTTTTTAGAGAGCTGGACCCCGGGATCCAGTATTTGTTTTTTTCAGCCATATTCCTGACGGGGTGCTTTTTACAGGCCCAGGGCTGTGGATCCCCGATAAAAAGGGGGCCCCGGTCCCTGAAGGTTTTCTAACGGAGCCCACCGTGAGGGGTGAAGATTGGGTCTGTTACCACAGAACCCTGCAGCTGGATAAGGTAAGGGAGATTCCTGAGGAATTTTTGTAATTCTTGTGGGTTTTCTCCTTTAAAGTAAATGTTGCTATGCCTATAGTCACCACCGGGGGCTGTCAAGAGCACGTACCTGTTCCATGCTTGTCAGGCTCGCCTCTGTGTCTCAGGCTGCATGCTTCCTCGGCCCAAAGCTCCAGGTAAAGTTGTGGGAAAGGGGAGTTTTCTTCTCCCAGGAATGTCCCCCCACATGGATATCTTCTTCCAGGTAGGGGGAGCATGGCGCTAGACGGCGGTGTGGTGCGCAGCTCCCGCCACCATTACAGCGGTCCTCCTTCAGCAGCTCTCCTCCTCTCCTCCTCCCCTCCTCCCGTGCCCTCCTCTGTGCGGTCGGGCAGGATCGGAGCCTGCTCGCGCAGGAAATCGCTCTATTTTAAAATAGATGGGGAGCACGGTGGGTGGTCGGAGGAAGGAGGGGGTGGGGCTTAGCGGCATTGGTGTGAATTGAGCGTCCAAAATGCGGGCTGCATAGCTATAAAATGCACCTTTTTCAGGTGCATACAGCTAGGAGGGACACAGAGAGGACAGGGGGCATGTGAGTTGGTGACACAGGCATTCCCAGGCACATTTACTTTAAGCATCAAGATGAGCGGTATTACTGTAAAACCCTTTTCTTGGAGTACATCACGGGACACGTGATGTACTCCAAGAAAAGGGTTTTACAGTAATATCGCTGACCACAGACGGAACAGCCCCTGGTCCCTCTCATCCTTTTCTGGTGACACAGATGCCACAGCCCTGGAGTCCCTGTAAGTTTTTTGGGAGACCATAATTCCCTGGGCTCGGTGAGACCAATATATTCGTCTTTACAGCTGGTAAGGAGACAACTTACTCACCTGGGTGTTTTGCTTCATTGGACAAGGGACTCCCTCTTCATCAAAGTGACGATCACACTTTCACTGACCACCCTCTTTTTTTCTTTTTGCAAATGTATTGGAACTTTGAATACTGCCATTGTGGATTACACTGATCCACATCTGAGGATCACCAACCACATTTTGTTTGTGCGTTTATCAACTATGTATATGTGATTTTAAGTGTCACTTGCGTGATTTATTTTTCTTATTACTAGCACAATTTATTATTGTCTGCTTTAGTTTTCTGGTTCAGTATGGTTTTCACTTTATGTTTTTTCACTTGTATATTTTTTCTATTTTAAGAATTTAGCGCTGCACTAATATATATATTTATGATTTTGGGTTTTGTATTGTAGACTCTTGGTGCGGGCTGCTTATGTTCTGTTGATTCTTTGTTTTTAAATTTAGTAATTAATTAAGCACAGTTTTAGCGCAGCGTTTGTCCAATCGGCCTCTATTTTCATTGTATATAGTTTACCTTAAAGTTAGAGTCAAAATGATGTGGCTGGTGGTGTCTGGCAAGGTAGAGCAGAGACTGAGTAGCTGAAGCTCTGTATATATATATATATGTGTCAGGAAGTTATAAGCAATTGCACACACCTGGGTAAGGCTACAGCGGCCCTGCAGTGATCTGACCAGGCAGTGCAGGTGTGCCTCGTTTGTGAATGATTATGTTGAGAACAGCACCTCGCTCTGAGGTCATCAGTCGGCATCAGAATGAGTGTTCAATTACAGATTGAGCTGACTATTAAAGGATATAATGGAGCTAGTATGGAGGAGGTGCCATGGTAACCTAATGGTATGGAACCGTGACATAATCAAATGACGCCGTGCAATATAATTGCACAGCGTCACACGCCCTCTGCTGGTAGGGATCCCATCAGTCTGCAGGCCAAACAGTTCCATAATACCCAGTGAAGCAAAAAATACTGCAAACGAATAGCGCTGTTAAATATAGCGGTGTTGCATGGCATATCTTATACTGTCAGAGGAACCACCAGTCTATACACCCACAGAGCATGGTCAGTGTCGATAAGACCGAAAAAATGGCCGGAAATTCCCAAAAAATAAAGTAATAGAGAAATGAGTCTCAAAAGTAAAACGATCAACTAAACAGAACTGAGACTGATGAGACCCATACTGATGATATGCACAGCTATGATGGAGATAAAGACACTAAAAGAAATGATGGGGGTGAAAAAAAAAAGCACAAAAACGCACAAAAAAAAAGAAAAAAAGAAAAAGGGTTGGGGAACAAACAGACAACAATGCACATGGGATAAAGGGGGGCATGCGATGGAACAAACCAGTAAAGTCAAAAGGACAAAAAGAGAACTCTAACCCAAAGGGTTCAAGCGGCCAATGTGGCCCATTGGTTGATTCAGACTGCCATTTATTCTGGCAGGGTAACTGTGTGTGGAAAAAGAGATTGCTATTGAGTGGTATAGCAACAGCATTTGTCTAAAAAGATGGCAATGGTATTGTGGAACCTGAAGTGCGAGGGAGAGGGGAAGAGAAGGAGGAGTAGGCCACCATTCACACACAAACTGTGGTCAATGGTGTTCTGGGCCCCAGAGACAAAACCCTCCAAAAAAGTTTTGAAGGAGATCGCCTCTGTGAATCCAGGGAAAGATGTAGCATTCAACCTATATATCCACCGTTGTTCTCTCTGTAACAATATTTTGTTCCAGTCGCCCCCTCGCATTCCGGGGTGCACCCTATCTAATATTAGAAATTTAACTTGTGGAGCAATTCCACCATGGAGATACAGAACATGGCGTCATAAAGGTAGGTCCGTATTGCCGGATTGCGGGATTGCATACTAGAGATGTGGCGGTATGCTCTCTGCCAAAATTTGTTCTTGGTTTTGCCTACATAAAAACATGAACAGTCGCATTGTAGCAGGTACACAACCCTGTGTGTTCTGCAATTTGCGAAGTGCTTCGAAGCTAATTTTACGTTGTTTGGAAGAATACTTTTGGTAGTAACATCCATATACTGGAAGTAGCCACAACCGTCACATTTAAAAAAGGTGTTGGAATTGTATACTACACATTGCAGACCAAGAGACGTATAAAAAATTAAAATTGAAAATATATATATTTTTTTTCAATTTTAATTTTTTATACGTCTCTTGGTCTGCAATGTGTAGTATACGATTCCAACACCTTTTTATATGTGCTCTGTACTATATATATTTTTGGTATCTATTCTATTTAGAGCACTGGGATGTGGACAGCTTTAAAGCTAAGGAGAATCCATCACTTGCCATGTGATATGCCTCCCAACTAGCCACTCTTTTATGTTGGTCTACCATATTGTACAGACTTCTCCTGTTGTTCTTCAAGGCTCTGATGAAGAGGGAACCCCTCGAAACGCATCAGCCACATTTTAGCACTTGCCCTTGCATGGGCATGTCCGATTTCTAAAATTTTAATGTGTATATTTTGTAACCCTGTTTTTTTTAATACGTAGCTACTTTTTATATGCATTTATTTGTTTCTGTATATAAATAAACTATATCAATTTGATGAAAGCATTAGATCACGTGCCTTCCACCTCTTTCCTTCACCTGCCTTTGGTTCTGATTCAGGTGCAATTTCAGCCAAAAATTCGGACCTGATTCGCACCTGAATCGGTGAACAGGGACACACCGGACCCCCTGCTGTGAGCTGAGGCCGCAGCAAATGTAAATACAGCCTTATGCTGCTTGGGGGGTTCCTTCCTCCAATACTTTAACTCGTCTGACCTCTTTAGAGAGAAACACACAATACGTCTGCTTGTAAAGAAAACCTGTCATGAATAAAGATGAAAGCTGAACTTGTTGGCTGCCTCCTAAAATACTAGTACCCTGGGCATCCTGTGGCATCAATCCTTTGCATCACTAACCCAGAAAGTACAGCAGGTGAAGTCAAAGGCATTGATTTACAAAAGGCTGTTCATTTTGCAATAAAGTTTTCCCATAGCTTATTGAATGTGGTATAAGTTCATATTGAAAATAATTCTCAGTTGCATACAAAAAAAAATAATTATATACAGTATCTCACAAAAGTGAGTACACCCCTCACATATTTGTAAATATGTTATTATATTTTATTGCACTGTTATACAAGCTGTACACCCACTACTTTACATTGTAGCAAAGTGTCATTTCTTCAGTGTTGTCACATGAAAAGATTTAATAAAATATTTACAAAAATGTGAGGGGTGTACTCACCTTTGTGAGATACTGTATAGATACTGTGAGTGTGAATTATATACTGTGTGTGTATACTTATATATAATTTGCTTACACATGATTGGATGATGGAAGTTAGCAGAGCTTCACCTCATTCTCTAAGCCAGCCTTTTTCAACCAGGGTGCCTTGATGTTTCTCCAGGGGTGCCTTGCCAAAATGCCTGTAAATTGCCCCCAAATTGTATACAAGCCAGTGGGTGGATGAAACCTGCCTTTTAGTTACACAAAGCCACAGGTTTTCATTGTGCACCATTACAACCTTCTAGCTGCCAACCTCCTAATGACCAATTACATCCTGTTGATAAGGAAGATGTCAGTGGCCTACATATCACCCTTGTTTGACCCTCCCTTGCTTCTCGCCATCAGCTTTGGGGTCTCATTAGCTAAGTGATGGAGAAAAACTGAGGGAGAAGAGAAAAATTGGAAAGAAAAGTAAAAGTAAAAAAAAAGTAAAAGTAAATGAAATTACATAGGCGGAGGGCTTACATAACAGGATAATGGTATCCGGAGAGGGAGTGTATCAGGTTGGTGCTGGGGGGAGGGGTTGGAGAGGAGATAAAAGGGAGGCCCCTCCCTATGAGTCATCACAGTTTTGGGAAAAGTTCAGCAGAAGCATGGCAGATGTGGAGCAGCTCTTGGCCCAGCTCAGGGAGGAAGCAGCGCTGCGGGGTTCCGGTTGGCTGCAGGACACTTTGGGGCCCATTCTAACACAACCAGTAGCAGGTGGAAACTACAGGGGGGAGGTTGGGCATTCGAGCGCATAGGCCCAGGCCGCTGGATCGTTTTTTTTTCACCGGACCGTCACTCTAGGCCACAGCGTCAGTCGGGGGGTACCCTGCGAGGGATTCCCGACGGGACCCCCGATCAAGTGGGCAGCAGTGCAGAATGGGGGGGAGTCCTGTGCGGTCTCCCCTCCAACACAGGAGGTCACCAGGAGGACGGTCTGGGGGCTCCGGGGCGGCATTGAGGCCTACTAGGCGGTGGAAACGGGAGGGCACGGGCCCCGCCCCTAGCACTACGTCAGTCAGCCTGGGGCCTACCATGAGGAACGAAGCAACAGGGGTCCCCAGGCCTTCTTATGCACCGCCAGGGGACCTTAGGAGGAACAGTGGGGGACAGCTGGGGAGGACTTCCAGGCAAGCGGAGGACGGCAGGACTGAGGCCCCACACACTGGTCCTGATAAGGCCGTCCAGAAGCCGGTGAGCGGGTCTGCAATGTGGAGGGGGGTTCGGAGGTCTGCGAGACCATCGGCAGCCGGTGCTGTTACGCCTGGCGGGCTATCATCAGAAGAGGAAGAGGGGTCTGGACAGAGGTCGGCAGGAGAACTGGGGAAGAAGAGGCTGTCCCCCCCCCAGCAGTGCATAGTCGTTGGAGAACAGACGGTCGGCTGATGGGTCAACTCCTGTGCAGCCCGGTAAGTCACCTTTACACTTATATCATGAGGGATTGTCTGTTAGCGTAGGGCAAGAGGGCATGACAGGTGGGTCCTGCGGAAAGGACTGCGGTGGCTGAGGCAACTGGGGGGGCTGTGGGGTTACTGGGTTTCCTGGCTGGGACATAGGAATTGATGCAATAGTTTGGGCATGCGGATAGAGCTCCCGCTGGGCCGGTGTCAACCTGGGTCCCGCCAGCAAGAGTAGCCGGCCAAGCCATTTTGGCTGGGGGGTGCGGTAGCTCCGGTAGTTCTGGCCTCGACAACATGCCCGTCACAGGTAACACAGGTAGGGGTTACGCAGGGGACGGCCAAGGCGGTGGTGGGGGGGAAGCTGCGGGCAGACAGGAAGTCATCAGACTAGCTGGTTCTGCAAAATGCGAGGTCTATGTTTGCTATGAGGGGCCTTTGGGTGCACACTTGAAGCCTGAAGTACGGGAAAAGCTGTGGTAGGGTGAGTATGTGAAGATTTTTCCCTGCTGCAGTTAGAAAAATGTACCTGGATAGGGTTAAACCGGATCATTCAAAGAAGGACGGAGAGAAGAGGGGATACCGGTTGATCCCGACGACATTTGGCAACTGGCTACAGGCGTTTTACCATCATGGCAAGGGTGAGTGGGGAAAAAGAACCCCGAATACGGTCCGGCGCTCTTTTCTTACCAGGATTTCGATAGGGGAGGCGGATAGAGCTTACGGGGGCACGGAGTGGCTGAAGTATGTTAAGCAGTTTCGTCAGTGGAGAGTTATCTGGCCGGCGTTGAGATGGGACCATAAGGACATCAGCCTGTGACTGCGCTCGAGGACGGCTGCGTGGGCTCCGCAACAGTTTTTTTTTCAGGGGAGGCCGGTGGACCTTTGGCCCAGGGACAGGCGGCCCGGCAACAAAAAAGGGGTATGCTGGCAGTACAATGCTGGGACCTGCAAGTTCAGAGGGATGTGCCGGTAAAAGCGCGAGTGTTCAGGATGTGGATGGTCTCATCCGTCGTCCAGATGTTTCAAGCAAGGAATAGGCGGTTCTGGAGAGGCTGGACACAAGAGTGAGGACCCCAGTGATGGTGAAAAGGATGTGGCCGTTTCTCGGTAGGTATCCGGATAGGAAAGTGGCTCAGTTGCTGGATTCAGGTTTCACAGTTGGCTTTAGGATTCCATGTACTTTAGAGGTGATTCCCTGGTGTCTTGCACTTTGTGGTCGGCCATGCGACATCCAGATGTAGTTTCTGAGGAACTGAGTAGGGAAGTTGCATGGGGTTGCATGGGGGGGCCCCTTTCCGTCTGCACTGTTTCGCTGATTTGGTAGTTCCCCTTTGGAGTAGTGCCAAAGTAGGAGCCCAACAAATTTAGGTTGATTCATCACTTTTCTTTTCCAAAAGGGGGGTCGGTTAATGATGCCATTGACCAGGAGGCATGTTCGGTGAGTAGTACATCGTTCGATGCTGCGGTGGGTTGGGTGCGTCATTACGGCAAGGGGGCATTGGTGGCAGAGGTGGAATCAGCTTTTCGGCTACTCCCAGTTCACCCGGATAGTTTCCGGTTGCTGGGGTGTCATTGGAACGATTAATTTTACGTTGTCCAATGCCTACCGATAGGTTGCTATATATTCCTGTGCACTGTTTGAGCAATTTAGCTCAGTTGTGGAATGGGTGGTAAGGGATGTGTCGGGCGGGAATTCGATCATCCATTACCTGGATGATTTCCTTTGCATAGGACCAGCTTCTTCCAGAATCTGCGCGGTTGTCACGACAAATACTTACCGAGGCCAAGATGCAGAGAGCGGCTCGCCCTTACGACCACGCGCACCCGAACCCCCGAGGGTGATACAGGGGATCGGAGGCACGCGGAGGCACGGGCTTCCGGTAGCTGCAGGATATAGGAAGGCTGGCTAGGAGTCCCATAGGTATTGGAGGGCACCGTCAGGTACCGTGCAGGACCGGGGGTCTGTGTACAGAAAGTCCGTAAGGCAGGCAGAGGTCAGAACCGGGGTATCAGGTAGGCAGATAGAGTAATCCTTTAACAAGCAGAGGTCAGGGGTATCAGGCAGGCAGGTAGAGTAATCCTTTAACAAGCAGAGGTCAGAGGTATCAGGCAGGCAGGTAGAATAGACCTTTAACAAGCAGTGGTCAGGGGTATCAGGCAGACAGGCAGAGTAATCCTTATAACAAGCAGCGGTCAGGGAGATCAGGCAGACAGGAACAAGGAACTATCAAAAGACTCAGGTACACAGGAGCAGCTGACGACAAACCAGCAACCCGACTGGGCGCTGTAGTCGTCTGAAGTATCCTCCCGGCGAGCGCGTCAGCGTGACGTGCTACCGGACACCCGCACGGGCGACGGCGCGCACACGAGGACCGCCGTGCACCCGCACGCGCCGCACCATCGGGCCGCGAACGGGTGTACGTCTCAGCGCTAGTCTGCTGCGCATGCTCCCCGCAGCCCGGCGGACGGAGGCGACCTGCGTCTCCTGACAGCGGTGCTCCTGGCTACGTTGGAACACAGAGCGGACCGGTTTGGCATTCCGGTGGCACCTGAGAAGACAGAGGGACCTAGCAGGGTCATCACGTTCCTGGGCATTGTCCTGGACTCGGGTGCAATGGAATGCAGGTTGCAGGAAGATAAGCTGGCAAATTTAAAAGTGGAAATTGCAGGTATGATTGGTTTACGCAAAGTTCAGCTGCGAGTACTGCAATCGTTAGGGGGTAAGCTGAATTTGGCATGTCGCATTCGGCCAATGGGGGCGGGTTTTCTGTCATCGGCTTTTGCCAAGTACAGCCGAGATCAGGTCTCCCACGCGCGTTGTGAGCTTGGTTAAAGTGCACAGGGAGGACTTGAGGGTATGGCATACCTTTTTTGGGAATCCTTTCATGGACGGGCTCTATGGATTTTAGAGGCCTGATAGCAATTTTGACATGGAAAATTTTACGGATGCTGCTTGCTCTACGGGTTTTGGGGTTTTCTTCCAGGGTCAGTGGAGTGCTGGTCCATGGCCGCGGTCATGGATTGAAGCGGGATTTACGAAGAATCTTGTGTTGCTAGAATTGTTTCCGGTGGTGCTGACAGTGGAATTGTGGGGTGCTTCGTTCAGGGATCTGAAGGGCATTTCCATGGTGACAATCTGGGGGTGGTGCAGGTGATCAATAGGGTTTCGGCATCATCTCTCCCAATTAGTAGGTTACTGCAACACTTGCTTGCAACTGAATGTGTTCATTTATGCAGTGAACCTCATGGGTGTTGAAAATGTCTTAGCTGATGCGTTGTCTCGCTTCCAGTGGGACAGGTTCCGAGAGTTGGTGCCGGCGGCGGAGCAGCAGGGGGTCCTGAGTGGTTGTGAGGGATAGCATTGGCCTCGTCTCCGGATGGATCAGGAAGTCGGTGAGTGAGGTTACGTGGTCAGCATACACCAAAGGATGGAAGGAAGGGCTGGCGTTCAATCAATCGGCTGGTGAAGGGTCAGCTGGCCTGGCAGTTCGTTTACTGGTGTTTTATTTCAGTGCGAGGCATATGGAAGAGGGGGTGTCCGCTCCTGCTATGAATAAGAAGTTAGCTGGTTTAGCTTTAATATTCAAATTGCAAGGTCAACCTGATTTCACAAAAGATTTTGGGGTGCGACAGGTGATTAAGGGTTACCGGCGATCGGTGGTCCGCAGGGATGCCAGGAGACCAGTAACCTTTGACATGATGCGGGGTATGGTAGCACATTTGGGTGTTTATCTGAATATTAGGCCATCTTGTTCAAGGTGGCCTTTTTGTTAGCGTTCTTTGGTTCATTTAGGATAGAGGAGTTGGTCAGTCCTTCAAAAAAAGGTTCATGGGGGAATTGGGAGTCACGAGGTGATATGTGGAGATGACGAGTTGGCGTTATTTTTGCGTAGATCGAAAAACCGATCAAATGGGAAAAGGGAGGTCAGTAAAGGTGCTCCAGTGCCAGGTTCGCTGCTGTGCCCAGTGGGGCAGTAAAAGGGGCTTTGGAGATACGCCCGCCAGTCACGGGGTCCGTTTTGGTGCATGTAGACGGATCTCTTTTATCGCGCTTTCAATTTGTTGAGGTTTTTTGTAAGAAAATGTTTACGGGCATTGGGGTGCATAGAGAAGGAGTTCTCCTCTCATTCATTTCGCATAGGGGCTGCTACGGAGGCAGCCAGAAGTGGACTGGATGTGGAGTCGGTAAAACGTATTGGGTGGTGGGAATCAAGGAGGTCCCAGACATATGTTCGGCCTCACCTTGTGTTTGGGTTGTGAAGTATTAGGGTGGGGAGGAGTTTGATGTTAGGCCCTGCGTGGTATGGAATACTATTTGGTCATGGTGTTGGGTTTGCTCTCTTCTAATTTCAGAATCTGTGGCAGGAATGGTCTGGATAATGGGTCATTCCTAGGTGTGCTGGGGGGCCCGGAGGGGTGATCTTGGGTAAGAAGGCAGGCATATGGGTTTTTCTAGACGGAAGGCTGTATTCGGTGGTTGGGAGTCCCTGGGATGTTATGGGGTAGGATTGTTCCTGAAGTGCATCGGTATGCAAAAAAAGGGACAGGCTGCCCGACGTTTTTTCACGTGGGCGGCAATGATTTGGGGGTTAGGTCCATGTTGGACATTACGCGAGACATCAAATTCGATGTGTGGCGGTTAATGAGGGATTTTCCTGGCATGGTCATTGTTTTGGTCGGACATGGTGGCTCGTACAACATGGCGGATGGCCAGGTCTGTGGAAGGTGTTAGCAGGGCCAGGAGAAAGATTAATAGGGATGTGAGCAAGTTTATGGTTAGGCATGGGGGATTGGCTATTAGGCACATGGAATTGGAGTTTGAGACATGGAGATACCTGAGGGCAGATGGGGTGCATCTGCATGAGGTGGGAATTGACATGTGGGTGTTCGGATTACAAGAGGGTATTCAGAGAGCACTTCGGGTGTGGAGGGGCACCCATAGGTAAGGTGTTTCCTTTGGGTGCTGTGGCGGCTGTTGGTCTTTGCAGGGGAAGGAAGATATTTCAGAAGGAAGAGTTCAGGAACTATCGTTGCTATGGGTCCTGATGGTGGTTTCCAGCTAATGGAGATTAGCTGGAAAGTGTTAATGGGGGCACTGCGGTTAGTGGTTGTCTCTGAGCCAGCCTGTTGGCTTGAGGCCTATTAATACACTTGGAGAGGTACCGCAGTGCAGTATTGTTTTTCCACAGATGGTTATGAATTTCCTGCAAAGACCAACGCTAGGAGATTGATGGGTTGATTAACAGATGTTTCGATGTTTTATGTTAATTTGAATATATATATTTGTTTAAATAAATTAGGCTGCTACGGCCTTGGTAACTCCAACCTTGGTGTGGTCTCAATTAATAAGGTAAGGTTAAGAGGTTGGGGTGTATAAGTGGTGGTAGAGTTACATCTGTTATACAACAGTCAAGAAAAGCCCGGAGCAAAGTAAATGAAATGACATAGGCGGAGGGCTTACATGACAGGGGAAACAGGGTAATGGTATCAGGAGAGGGAGTTTATCAGGTTGGTGCTGGGGGGAGGGGTTGGAGAGGAGATAAAAGGGAGGCCCCTCCCTATGAGTCATCACAGTTTTGGGAAAAGTTCCCTCCCACCCTCCCTTTGGCTTCATTGTTTTGGCTGTTTTGTTTTTTCTTGCTTTTCTTTTAGGACGGGTTCGTTGAATCCTGGAAGTCGTGGCAGTGGCGGGTGTTGGTCTTTGCAGGGGAAGGAAGATATTTCAAAAGGAAGAGTTCAGGAAATATCATTGCTATGGGTCCTGATGGTGGTTTCCAGCTAATGGAGATTATCTGGAAAGTGTTAATGGGGGCACTGAGGTTAGTGGTTGTCTCTGAGCCAGCCTGTCGGCTTGAGGCCTATTAATACACTTGGAGAGGTACCGCAGTGCAATATTGTTTTTCCACAGATGGCTTATGAAGTTCCTGCAAAGACCAACGCTAGGAGATTGATGGGTTGCTTAACAGATGTTTCGATGTTTTATGTTAATTTGAATATATAAATTTGTTTAAATAAATTAGGCTGCTACAGCCTTGGTAACTCCAACCTTGGTGTGGTCTCAATTAATAAGGTAAGGTTAAGAGGTTGGGGTATATAAGTGGTGGTAGAGTTACATCTGTTATACAACAGTCTTGGTCAGTATCAGTTTGCAAAGGTGTATTTGCTTTGGAAGAATAAATCACCTCTAATGTCGGGTGTCCTACTTGTGTGGATGTTGCTGCATTATGTAAAACTATCAAAATAGTTTTTACAATTTAGAATGGGGTGCCTCAAGCATAGCTTTGGAGGGTGCCTCAAGATTGTCCATAATTTTAAACGGTGCCTTGACTGAAAAAAAGGTTGAGATACACTGCTCTAAGCTACAGGGAAAATTCCCTTTATAGTAAACAGCCTACTTGTCTTTAGTAAATCAATCTCAAAGTGTCGAAATTCCTGATCTACTTTTAGTGACCTGGATAGTACTGAACCCAAAAAGGATGAGCATGATCTAAAGGTACAGCCAGTTATGGCTGTCTGTATATCAGTCTGCCATAGATGTCCTTGTTGAATGGCTGCTATAAGAGCCTTACAGGATAAAGCAACTGGATTGAATAACATATCCAAGACTGATTGTGGCTCAATCTGAAAAGGTTTTATACAGTGACAATCACTTCACATAGAAGTTTGTCTGCTGAGAGAGAGCTTTGTCCATAAAACTGCACTGAGACAGACGCTACATTAAAATGTAATCGCTGCGCTGTTAACTAAAGTAGGCATTGCAGACTGCATATGCAATGAGAACATCTGGCTATCCACATGTAGTGCTGTCAATAGAAATAAATGTCGATCTGACATTAAAGAAGAACTCCCATCAAACTAAAAAGCAGAAAATTGTTTTAAAATAGGATGCTGCTAAACTTACAAAATACAACCTATTAAAGGAGAAGTAGGGCCAAAGCTGTTTTGACCCTACTTCTTCTGTGGATCACAGGCATGCACTTTGCTCTCCACCCCCGTCGGCTGATGTCACTCACCCAGTCCAGGCTCTGGAGAGATCCCAACTTTAATGTCAGGATCTACCAAGATGCCTGGACCAGCAGCTGACTCAGCCTCTTAGTGTGCCTCTAAGAGCCTGAGCCATCAGCTCCTGTCCCCTCCACAGCCCGATGCTCCAGAGAGCTATGGAGGGATAAACAGAGAGCCGGTGACTAACAGTCACTGGCTCTCTGCTCACTGAAGACCGATAACTGAATGATCAGTGGTCTTTGACCGATAAGTTCTCAGTGTAGAGGCAGCGGGGAACAGATGCAGCATTGGATCTGGCGGCATCCACCTGGGTGAGTATGACTGTTTATTTTTTTTAATACCCTAGACAAAGCATATCCATCTATAGTGGGCACTGGCCATAATCCAACGCACTTAGTGTGGTTCCTATCTGCTCTCTCCTTCCTCCATCAGGATGGGTCACTTCTGACAGGTCATGCCGACACCACAGAATCATGGGGAGGGTCCTTTCCCCCCTTCCCCCAACACACAGAAGGCAATTGACAGCCTCAGCTGTGCATGTTTCCCTATGAAACTGTGTAGAGGAGGGCTTTTCCATTCCCTCCACTTAGGTTCCAGATTACACTCCACTCCCTGTTCTGTGCTGTGCATTGTGTGACATCAGAACCCCACCTCTGCCTTGTGGCTTAGAAAGCTGTAGAGGGGAGAGGGTTGTGTATAAACAGGTGCAACTTATGTGGAGGGATTTGTTTCATTTTTGTGTATCACCAGGTTTACAACCACTTCAAGTAAAAGGAATTTCCATCTTAGACACGTAGCCCAGTTTGCAGCCCTGCCAGGGCTGCAGCTGTCCAGACCGAACCGTGACAGCTCTCAAATCCACCCATACACCTCTCCCTGGCTGCCAGTAAGCAGAGGAGCAGCTCTACAGGGAGAGGGGGACAGAGTAGACACATACACTTTTGCACAGAGTGGTCCCAAACACCATCTTCTGGGGTTCCTCGGCAGCTCTCGCGGCTCCTCCCCGCATTAGATAACCCCCTAGGAGAAGAGCAGGGGGGTTACCTTGCGGACGCGCTCCCGGATCCGTCATTCAGCGACCATAGCCGCCAAATGTATGACTCAGCCCCGCCCCCTAGTGCACGTGTCATTGGATTTGATTGACAGCAGCGGGAGCCAATGGCTATCAATCTATCCAATCAAGAGCCGAGAACCCCGGGCAGAGGGACAGCGCGTCCCTGCTGGGTGAAATTCCAGGGCTCAGGTAAGTAAAACGGGGGCTGGGGGGCCGGTCACTGCCAGGTGTTTTTTCACCTTAATGCATAGGATGCCTTAAGGTAAAAAAACATGAGGGTTAACAACCCCTTTAAGGCTGAGTTCACACTATTGCGAATTGGATGCAGGTTTCCCCATATGCAATTTGCATGTCGGGAGATTGTGACCGTCTCTCTATGGAGCCGGTTCACACATCTCCGGAGCGGCTCTGGTGCGAATTGCACAGGAGTCCTGTGCATCTTCTGATCCATTTCAGGTCCGAATTAAGCCAAAAATTCAGACTGAAATCAGACTTGAAACCATTAACAGGGACGCACTGGACCCGTGCTGTGAGCCGCTCCATGCTGAAGTGTGACCCCAGCCTCAAATGGTGGATGATGTAGTCCCCAGAAGACCACCTCTATTAAGTGGAGAACTGTATGGAACTACAAGTTCCAGGATGACAGTGTGCTACAGAGTGAAGGAAAGAAGTGTGGGATTTAAAATAAACAAACATACATTCTCACCTAGGTAGATGCAGCATTAGTCTGCTTGGACGATACCATCATTTTATCTGTTACTCGAGGTGATTGTAACTGTATTTGTGCACTTGCGACAGAAACAATTGACTACTGTCCTTGATACATTTATTTGCACTAACATACAATTTTTCAGGTCAAGCTTTTGGGGTATGTCCCCTTCTTCAAGACCCAAGCAGTAGTAGTTCACAAAAGGTTTATCAGAATGTCTCTGAGGCAAAGTGTATTTTTCTTTCCCTCAGAGATTTGTCTTTTTTTCGCATTCTGGGTGACATACCCCAAAAGTAGCTGGGGATTCTTCAGGGACATACCCCAAAAGCTTGTCCTGAAAAATTATACTGTAAGTTAGTGCAAAGAAAAAAAATATCATGGACAGTACTCAATAATTTTCTCCAAAACGTTCAAGGACCATGTCAACACCTGGACTGGGTGTTGGTGAAGAATACCAAAAGCGAAAAAGAGGCAGTAAATTAGATCCCAAGTGAGACTGAATGCCCAATCAGTGTCAGGAGCCAGGGAGCGTCTCCGCTCGCCGGGCTCCGGTGCGCATGCGCATGGGACGAGCACTTCGCCGCACACCCGTCCGCGGCCTGATGGTGCGGCGCGCGCGGGTGCACGGCGGTCCCCGTGTGCGCGCCGTAGCCCGTGCGGGTGCCCGGTAGCGCGTCACACTGACGCGCTCGCCGGGCAGGGGGACTATATCTGACGGCTCCAGCGCCCAGTCGGGTTGCTGGTTTGTCGTCAGCTCTCCCTGTTCCCTGAGCCTGTGTTACCCTGTACTGTGCCTGATCTGTGTACCGAACCTCTGCTGGCTTGTTTAACTACTACTCTCCCGGATTGTCCCTTTGTGCTGCTGCCTGATCTGTGTACCGAACCTCTGCTGGCTTGTTTAACTACTACTCTTCCGGATTGTCCCTTTGTACCGCTGCCTGATCTGTGTACCAAACCCCTGGCCTGTTTAACTACTACTCTACTGGACAATCCTACCTATAACCTGCTTGACCTGTGTACCAGACCCCTGGCCTGTTTAAGTACCACTCTGCCGGACTATCTTGATTCCTGCTGCCTGATCTGTGCACCAAACCCTGGCCTGCTTAACCACTGCACTGGCTGGATCTTGTGATACCCTGATTATCACCTGCCTGTACCCTAACCTCTGCTTGTGTTTTCAACCCTGCTGCCTACGGATCCCAGGACACCCGCTTCCAGCTTTGGAACCTACCATCCTTCCGGAAGCCCGTGCCTCCGCGTGCCCTCAGCCTCCTGTACCCATTTCGGGGGTCTGGGTGCGCGTGGTCGTAAGGGCGAGCCGCTCTCGGCATCTCGGCCTCGGTGAGTATTTGTCCGTGACGGTACAAACCAGCCAGATGTCTGAGGCCGACAGAGCGCGCTCTCCTCTGGAGATCCTGTGTCAACAATTATCTACCCTTGCGGACTCCGTACAGAAGTTACAAGAAGGTTATACACAAATTGATAACCGTCTGCAGCAGATCACCGGGTTACTACCTTCCGCAGCCGCAGCTCCTGCACCCAGCGGTGGGGGTCCACTTCCCCAAGCTCCGGCCAATCCCACTGTGGTCATGGCCCTTCCTGAGCCCAGGGTCCCTACACCTGAACGGTTCTCGGGAGACCGCAAGAAGTTTAGGGCTTTTAAAAACGCATGTTCCCTCTACTTCGCCCTACAGCCGAGAACCTTCTCCTCAGAAATCGTCAAAGTGGGGTTTGTGATTTCCCTGCTATCCGAAGAACCCCAGGCTTGGGCCCACAGCCTGATGGAACAGAGCAGTCCTGCCCTGAACACTATCGAGGCCTTCTTTGAGAGCATGACCCAGCTCTACGATGATCCGCAACACATGGCCACAGCTGAAGCTATCTTGCACCACCTGTCCCAAGGAAGAAGACCTATTGAGGACTATACAGTGGAGTTCCGTAAATGGGCGGCCGACACAAACTGGAATGAGCCGGCCTTACGTTATCAATACCGTCAGGGCTTGTCTGAATTACTCAAAGATGAGTTAGCTAGGATGGAGACCCCTGCTTCCCTAGAGGAACTCATTCAAGCAGCGACCAAGCTCGATCGGCGTCTTCGGGAGCGGCGCTCAGAACGGTTTCAGCTGCCTCGCCCTACCTGGGCGTCACCAAGACCTCACTCCACGGTACCCTCCAATTCATCTTCAGTTCCCACTGTATCGGTCTCTGAGGCCGAACCAATGCAGCTCGGCTTGGTCCGAGGTCCGTTAACCTCCGAAGAGAAGCAACGCAGGCGGCAGTCTAACCTTTGCCTCTATTGCGGAGGAACCGGACACTTCCTACGCAGCTGTCCGATCAGGCCTAGTAAGTTCCCTCAATCAAACGTATTGAACTTTCCAAACAATAACATTCCCAAGGCTTATGTGATGTTGTTTGTTTCTCTACAGCTTCCGGAAAGGGAGACTCGCCTGCAGGCCATCGTTGATTCCGGGGCCTGCAGCTGTTTCATAGATTCCACCTTGGCACACAGATTGAAGATCCCTCTACAAACCAAAGAGCAGGATTTACAAATACATTTGGCCGACGGATCCCTTCCTTGCTCTGGTCCATTCACCCAGGAGACCCAACCTATTCCAGTAGTCACAGACTCCAGTCACCGGGAGTTCTTACGGCTTGACCTAATCCGTTCACCAATCTTTCCCATCATACTTGGCCTACCATGGCTACAAGCTCACGATCCACTAATCAAATGGAGCACCAAGTCAGTATCCTTCTCTTCTCAGTATTGCTCTCAGCACTGCCTGCTCCCGGATTCCAAAGTTTGTGCCACAATGGCGGTACCACCAGGCAATCTCCAACACGTCCCCTCCGAGTATCTCGAGTTTCAAGAAGTGTTTAGCAAACAAATGGCTGACCGCCTACCACCTCACAGGGCCTACGACTGTCCAATTGACCTTCTTCCTGGATCTGAGATTCCATTTGGCCGGATATTTCCCCTGTCTGAAACCGAGTTGGAGGTCCTGAAGCAGTACATAGACGAAAATCTTGAGAAGGGTTTCATCCGCCCTTCATCCTCACCCGCCGGAGCGGGTATCTTTTTCGTCGGGAAAAAAGATGGTACCCTAAGACCCTGCGTAGACTATCGACAACTGAACAACATTACAATTAAGAACCGGTACCCGTTACCGCTCATCCCTGAGTTGTTCCAGAGGTTCCGATCAGCCAAGGTGTTCTCTAAACTCGACCTCCGAGGGGCTTACAATCTCGTCAGGATCAGGGCGGGAGACGAATGGAAGACGGCCTTTAGATCTAGATTCGGTCACTTTGAGTATTTAGTGATGCCATTCGGTCTCTGCAACGCCCTGGCCACCTTCCAACATCTAGTGAATGATATATTTCGACAATATCTAGATGACTTTCTCGTGGTATATCTGGACGATATCCTTATTTTCTCCCCTACGCTGGAGATGCACAGGAGGCACGTTAAAACGGTTCTTGCTATTCTGCGACAACACAAGCTATACCTGAAAGCCGAAA
The DNA here is from genome assembly GCA_037952835.1 of Lithobates septentrionalis. Classification (NCBI taxonomy): domain Eukaryota; kingdom Metazoa; phylum Chordata; class Amphibia; order Anura; family Ranidae; genus Lithobates; species Lithobates septentrionalis. The sequence continues at coordinate 3,068,071 of JBBDGP010001201.1, read as the reverse complement.
AATGTGAATTTGAGAGATCAACCATACAATTCTTGGGGTTCATACTCTCTACCAATGGGGTTGCCATGGACCCTCAGAAGATTCAGGCAATTCAGGAATGGCCAGCTCCATCTAATAAAAAAGGAGTACAGAGGTTTATAGGATTCGCCAATTTCTATCGGAAATTTATCGTGGGATTCTCGGCCATTGTGGCACCTATTACCCAATTAACTCGGCAGCATCAATCTTTTCAGTGGTCCACAGCGGCTCAAGAGGCTTTCCTTAAATTAAAAGAACTATTCAGTTCCGCTCCAATCCTCTGCCATCCTGATCCGACTCAACCCTTCATATTGGAGGTAGACGCATCGGAAATTGCAACCGGAGCAATTCTTTCCCAGAGACAGGGTCCAAAGGCCATTCTGCACCCAGTAGCTTTCGCTTCTCGGAAACTCAGCCCACCGGAACTCAATTACGACGTAGGTGACAGAGAGCTGCTGGCTATAAAGTTTGCTTTGGAGGAATGGAGGTACCTGCTGGAGGGGGCAGTTCATCCGGTGATGATCTTTACGGATCACAAGAATCTCGAGTACCTCAGAACAGCAAGACGCTTAAAACCCCGCCAAGCCCGTTGGGCCCTTTTCTTCTCTCGCTTTAATTTCCATATAGCGTACAGACCTGGGGCAAAGAACGGGAAGGCTGATGCCCTTTCACGGATGTTTTCCGCAGACTCCCAAATACCAACACCCAGCACGATCCTCTCTCCCCAAAATTTCCTCGGACTAACTCAAGCAGACTTGATATCCTCCATCAAATCTTCATCAGGCGCTTGTACAGAACCAGCTGTGCATTCCCTGAGAAGATACGAAGATCTTTTCTGGATTAAGGGAAAAATATTTGTACCACAAGCGACTCGGCCCTTAACCCTTCAGATGTGTCATGATCATAAGATGGCAGGACATTTTGGGAATAAGAAGACGGCTGAACTCCTTTCTCGTTCTTTTTGGTGGCCAGGATGGAGAAGGGATTGTAAAGAATATGTGGCTTCCTGTTCCCTGTGCCAGAGAAACAAGGGCCAAAACACCAAATCCTGGGGTCTGCTCAGACCTTTGCCCATTCCGGAACGACCATGGGCTGATGTGTCCATGGACTTCATCGTGGATCTACCCAGCTCAGAGAGTTTCTCCACCATCCTTGTTGTTGTCGACCGCCTTTCCAAAATGGCCCACTTTCTGCCCATGAGGGGTACTCCCTCTGCCGTAGACACGGCCAACATCTTTCTAAAGGAGGTTGTTAGGCTCCATGGGATACCAAGGAGCATCGTGTCGGACAGAGGCGTCCAGTTCACGTCCAAATTCTGGAGGGAACTATGCAAGGCCTTGGGTATCAACATTTGTCTTTCTTCGGCTTATCATCCCCAAAGCAATGGCCAGACAGAGAGGACCAATCAGACGCTAGAACAATACCTCCGCTGCTTCTGCTCGGGATCCCAGGATGATTGGGCGAGCCTCCTCTCCTACGCTGAATTTGCGTACAATAACTCTATCCATGCCTCCACCAACCAGACCCCTTTCTGGATCAATTGTGGGTTCCATCCCACATCCTTCGCTAACAACATCCCCGAAACGGCAGTTCCTGCAGTCCAGGATAGGATAAATTCACTACAAACTAACGTTCAAAAAATACAAGACACACTACGCAAAACCCAGGAGGACTACAAAAGACAGTACGACCGGGGCAGAAAGGCAAACCCAAAATTTGATGTAGGAGACGAGGTCTGGCTGTCCACCGTTAATCTGAGATTACCGCTGCCATCTCGAAAGCTCGGGCCTAAATTCATTGGGCCTTTTCAAGTCAGGAGGATTATCAACCCTGTGGCTGTGGAATTGACACTTCCCAAGACATACCGGATTCACCCCGTTTTCCATGTGTCACTATTGAAGCCTGTGGTGCCCAGTCCTTTTCCGGGAAGAGGAGAACCCCCTCCTCCGCCAGTCAGAATCGATGGCGAGACTGAATTCGAAGTGGAATCCATTCTTGGTTGCAGAAAGAGGGGCAGACAGTTACAGTACCTGATTCAATGGAAGGGGTACCCCCCCGAAGATAATTCCTGGGAGCCCGCCAGGAATCTGCACGCTCCAGTTAATTCGAATGTTTCATCAAGATCATCCGGAACTGATGACCAGCCTTGGCGTCCAGTGTCCGCCCTTAGGAGGGGGGCACTGTCAGGAGCCAGGGAGCGTCTCCGCTCGCCGGGCTCCGGTGCGCATGCGCACGGGACGAGCACTTCGCCGCACACCCGTCCACGGCCTGATGGTGCGGCACGCGCGGGTGCATGGCGGTCCCCGTGTGCGCGCCGTAGCCCGTGCGGGTGCCCGGTAGCGCGTCACACTGACGCGCTCGCCGGGCAGGGGGACTATATCTGACGGCTCCAGCGCCCAGTCGGGTTGCTGGTTTGTCGTCAGCTCTCCCTGTTCCCTGAGCCTGTGTTACCCTGTACTGTGCCTGATCTGTGTACCGAACCTCTGCTGGCTTGTTTAACTACTACTCTCCCGGATTGTCCCTTTGTGCTGCTGCCTGATCTGTGTACCGAACCTCTGCTGGCTTGTTTAACTACTACTCTTCCGGATTGTCCCTTTGTACTGCTGCCTGATCTGTGTACCAAACCCCTGGCCTGTTTAACTACTACTCTACTGGACAATCCTACCTATAACCTGCTTGACCTGTGTACCAGACCCCTGGCCTGTTTAAGTACCACTCTGCCGGACTATCTTGATTCCTGCTGCCTGATCTGTGCACCAAACCCTGGCCTGCTTAACCACTGCACTGCTGGATCTTGTGATACCCTGATTATCACCTGCCTGTACCCTAACCTCTGCTTGTGTTTTCAGCCCTGCTGCCTACGGATCCCAGGACACCCGCTTCCAGCTTTGGAACCTACCATCCTTCCGGAAGACCGTGCCTCCGCGTGCCCTCAGCCTCCTGTACCCATTTCGGGGGTCTGGGTGCGCGTGGTCGTAAGGGCGAGCCGCTCTCGGCATCTCGGCCTCGGTGAGTATTTGTCCGTGACAATCAGGCTGAGAAGCAGCCCTTCCTGCCAACTCCAGTTTGACATGATATTGGAAGGTTCCAACCCTGTCAAGAGACAGCTTCACTGCAACCTGTTGAGACCCTGTTTTCTAAATGGTGATTGCTCTTCCAAACCTGTTGGATATAGACAGGTGACAGACTCCATGGATGTCCCACCAAGACAAAAAACTCCAGAAGAATAGTACCTGCCTCCTTTTGTGCTAGAGCCTACAGCCCCAGCAGACTCAGAGGATGGAAAACCCCAGTATAGTGTCTATAGATGACCATCTAGACTTTTTTGAAGAGCCAGCCTCAAGCCTGGGTGAAGGGAGTGTGGCTGGTCCTAAGCAATACGTCATATTCTCATTGCACACTTTCCTGGATGAGCTCACGAAATATGGGTGCTGCAGCAACAACCAGCTGGATACTGGTTCAAGTCAAAATGAAAATATTTGCCAGCACACCATGGAATTTATTGCATGATCACAACACAAGGACACATTTTTGCTGGTCCTAATGACTCTCATCTACCCAAGGCTTCAGAACTACCAGCAGAAGATGACTATACCCATGGAGATTCCACAGAGAACACTGAAGCTTGCCTTCCCAAGCGGTCTAACCGTGGATACTTCTGCAAAGTACTCTGGTTATGTGTGTTGCAATGCCAAGGACAGCATTTGTCAAAGAGGAAGGGAGTGTAGTCATGTGCAGTCTATTCTCTCCTCTGCAGGTGGCACTCATCAGTAGTGGCAATGTAGATGAAGAAGGAAGTCGAGAGGAGCCTTGTTCCTCTATGATCTCCTTGGTCACAGAGAGGCAGCATCTGACTGGATGCTAGCGTCCCATGTGAATTGGCAGCTATCTTGGTTCAGGTAGAGTCTACTTGTAACAAGCCCCTGCTCGCTCGGTTCCACTCTCCCGACACTCCTCTGCTGCTATAGAATCAGATTGCAGATCGCAACATCTGATTGTTCGGTCATCAGATGCTCCGGGATTAGAACTACAGCTATGTGCTGTTCTAACCCAGTTGTGATAGCTCAGAACAAACACCAGGCAGGCTGTATGCAAGTTCAAACAGGAATCTCTTTTATTGAAAGGCTCTTTTATACAGTAAAAGAGGAGGCGTATACCTCCTGCTCATATTACTCTGAACATACACCTGTGACCAGAAACCTAATTAACATGGGCTAATTAACTAATCCCATTAGACAGCCTAGATGACTCAGTCATGACCTTTAGGCCAGACTGGCCGTCTTGTAGCACAGAAAACCCAATCAACATTATCACAAATCAACACCGAACTCTTCTTCACAAAATAGCAGAGTTAATTAACACAAACAACAATGGGGATCTAATGACTCTTAGATCCCATACTAGACTTATTTACAATACACATTCTAGCAGGCAACAGACAGACAGGTGGCTGGAATTGACATCAGCATCTCCTAACAGTATTTGTCCCAGCATTATGAATCAGTCTTATCAGCAGGGGGGCTGCTGGAGGAATCCCCCCTTCCTCTACAGGGACACACATCCCAAATGACCACAGCAAAGAGTCCACAACAGAATGAGACCACATACAATATATACATATATACACGATTGAGTGTAATTAGTACAGATCAGACTGGGTTTCTAATTCACCTTGCAGAGTATTGTTCCCTTAAAATCCAGGGCCCATAATCTGTTGGTAAGAGGCTCACATTCAGTCCCCTCCAATAGCACCTGTCCTGGGTGAGTCTGTCACACTACTTAACTATTCAACTTTTCAGCTATTAAATCCTCTGCTCTTGTTGTTTTAACTTTGGATAGTAAAACATTTTTTTTTTTTGCCAGTAAATACCTTATACAGCCCACTTTCTGTTAATTGTCTGGTAAAAAGCCTAGGCTAATGACATCATGCACAGCTCTCTCTCTCTCTAACTCTAGTGGGAGTTTGTCAGGATTGGAAGAGGGATGAGTCATAAGAAGGCCAATGAGAGCTGCAGAGCTGGAGGTGTGCCTCTGTGTAAATCCAGGAAGTGAACAGGCAGCAGCTTCAGCTGCCCACAGTTAAAATGGTTGCAGCCACACTCAGTGGAGGGAGATTTCTGCAGCATATTTGGCAAGTACAGAATCACAGTATATATTAAATACTATGCAAAGTGGTTGGAGGGAAGCTTCAGAATGGCAACAATGTTTTTATTACAAATTATGTAAGCACACTGCCGTTCCTCTTTAAGACCTGGCTTTCGAGTTTGGTGCGCATTTTGTCTGTGGATGGAGTAGGGACAGCTTACCTGTCTGTCAGGGACAGTGCTTAGTGTCATGAGGTTCCAGACAAGTAGGGAAAGTTCAGGGACACACCATCCTTCCTGGAAGCCTCCCCATTTGTATACAGACTGGCCAGGCTGCAATTCGCCCCCTGAGAGACAGATGCTGTCGGCACACATTTTTCAGGCTACAGCGCAGCCTTCCAGTTATGGGAGGGCATTTATTGACGCTCTCCCAGAACCGCACCCCCCCCACCCCCGCGTGCTCGCTCCAGCACACATCTGGAGCGATCTGTGATTGCTGTGTCTACAGCTGATCACTGATCAGGATAATGAGCCTATCACAGCAGCTCTTTACCACATTATCAACTGTTTCCAATTACAGCTGATTACAATTTAAACACACTTGCCAGATACCGGATATTCCAGGGAGAGGTGAGCCGGTAACTGGCAAGTGTAAAAAGGGACGTCTACACTGATAATCAGTGTCCTGATTATCAGTGCAGCCCCAACAGTGCCCATGATTATTAGTGCAGCCCCAACAGTGCCTCCTATTAGTGCTGCCTATCAGTGCCCATCAGCGCTGCTAATCAGTGCTGCCAATCAGTGCCTATCAGTGCTGCCAATCAGTGCCACCTATCAGTGCCGCCTATCAGTGCAAATTAGTGCCACCTTTCAGTACCCATCAACGCCAGCTATCAGTGCCCTTCAGTGTCACCTATCAGTGCCTTTCAGTGCCACCTATTGGTGCCCATCAGTGCAGCTTTATCAGCGCAGCTTTATTAGTGCCTCCTCAGTGCCCACCAGTGCAACCACATCACATACATGGCACTTGGAATAATCATGTCTCAGGGTCTGATAGGGAAGCCACAGCTGTTCATTGTGAACAGCTGCAGCTTCCTCATCAGACCCTGAGACAAGCATGGTATACCGCACCTGGGGTTGGACAAATTTAGATGGGAGGGGTGCCCATTTTAAGTATTGCCTAGGGCAGCACAAAACCAAAATACACCTCTGCCCCTACTGCACACAAGAGTTTCCCTTGCTGGCTTGTATATCCTGTAGTGATGTGTGAGCTGGTAGGAGGAACCAAAGTGTGCGGTGGGGGAGCAGGTATTCTATTCACCCAGAAGTGTGGATTGTATGCAGCAGCTTGCGACCAGGAAAGAGGCAGCGTTTTATTAAACAGACCACCAAAAAGGAAAGTATAGTGACTCGTTTATCAGGTGTGTAATTCTATTAAAGTGACTCTGTAATGACAGTGTCACTTTAAGCTAATCACATTTATATACTGTATGTATCTTACATAAAATTAAAGAAGCTGTCAATTCATATAGAACTTTTAAATCCCTCTGAATCCAAATACTGCACCCATTAAAATCCTAAATGCTTGATTATATTATTTGCAATCTGCAAAGGGTGGCTTGACAAGCAGTCATGCTTTGGTATATTACTGCACCAATATACAGTGTATATTAATATTAAACAGCCACTTTTCCCAAAGTTTGATACTACATCCTCCTTCAGTTATAAAGATGCATTCCATGGTGCGCTGCTGATATTAAATAATATATTTGGTTCAGCTCCTTGAAGTGTCATCATTTTGCCTTTGCAGCTATGATTAGTGTTATTATGAGTGACCCATGTATGACCCATAAGTGGTTTCCAGAATTAATGTAACAATTGAATAACAAGTAAATTGGTGCATCCTTCAGCATACATCTGAATGAGCTAGCTTGCACTTGGATTTAATGGAAGCTGGCAGTATGTCATGTGTCTTTATATAAGTGAAGCATGCCAATTTTAGAATGGGAAGGTCAAAGAGGAAAAAGTATCCATTTATTCATGCTAGTCCAGGTGATGTCACTGATCCTTCTGGTTCTTATGTTCATCCCCAAGGAATGCAAATGTCTTTAAAATATCAAGCTCACAAGTGCAATGGCCCTTGGCTTAGGTAGATGTTTATATAACATATTGGTTACTGGAACATAAAGAATTCCAGCACACGCACACACACACACACAGTGACATGATAGGAAAACAGAACAAAACTCTCCCTAATTGTCTTGAAACAATTAACCAAATTTTCAAAATGGCTTTGGACTAGGGTTGCCACCTCATCCCTTTAATCCAGGACACATATTAATTACACAGGTTCTGTGGCTGATTAAGGTGGTAATTAAACTCACTTGGTGCCTTATCTGCATTAAATCAGCCTCAGAACCTGTGGAATTCAAATGTGTCCTGGATTAAAGGGATGATGTGGCAACCCTACTTTGGACTGGTTCAACCAAAGGAAGTATTTGTAACTGAGATGGGAACAAAGTTATGGACATGTTATAGAGCAGGTTAGGGATTATTTGAAACTAGTAGTCTTTGACTTTAAAGTGGTAGTAAACCGCAGTTGAAGAAAAAAAATACTAGCACATTATGAGAGACTTACCTTAAAACGAAGCCCTCAAGCGAAGCACTGTCACCTCTGAGAGGGCTTCCATCTTCACCCGGTCTTCCTTTCGGGTATGCTGCCCCTGGCTACATGAATGGCCGGGGGTGTGATGATGTCACTCCCGTGAATGTGCCCGTTTGCTGCTGTTTACAGCATGGGCTCTGATATCTGACACAGTATGCCAGACTTTCAGAGTGCATGCGCCGATCACGTCACTGGCTGCATGCACTCTGAATATCTCCTAAACACTGCAAGTTTAGGAAATATTCACAGTACCTACAGGTAAGCCTTATTATAGTCTTACCTGTAGGTATAAGCTGTAAAGCAGAATATACTACCATGTTAAGGTTGAAATGAATCTGCTAAAATGTTGTGCTCTCTAGTTCCTCCCCTTCTACTGTCATCACTGGGTATCTGTGCTTCTCCATGCTGGCAGACCATGTATGGTGAGAGGGGTTGTCAGGGTGCTGAACATAGCTTTCAGAAAAAAATCCCAGCATTCTGCCTCAGTAGTCCTCTGAGGAGCCTCCAGTCCTTATTCAAGCCCTGGTCTGGCTCTTGGGAGGACTTTTAAAAATATCTAAATGCCTTGATATGTGAATTTGAGTCTGGAGGAGTGGGTGATCCCAGGCAGGTGTATTTGCATTCAGACTTCCCTAGGTAATGGTCACTTGATGCTGAGCTGCCATTTTTGAAATAACTGCTTGCGGCTTTAATGTAATGTCGGGTCCTGGCAATATGGATTAAAATCAGTGAAACAAACGGCATGGGTACCCCCCAGTCCATTACCAGGCCCTTTGGGTCTTGTATGGATATTAAGGGGAACCCTGCACCCAAATTAAAAAAGGAAACAGCAGTATACAGGCTCTGTACTCTGAACAGCAGTATACAGGCGGTGCAAACAAGACAGGGACTGTAGGTTTGTTGTTAAGTAGAATCTGTTTGTAATTTTGAACTGGTACATTTTTAACGTGTTTAGCTCCAGCCAAAAAATCTATTTTAAGCTTTTTGGAAAACATAGGGAAGGGTTATCACCCCTGTGACATTTGTTTTGCTGTCTGTGCTCCTCTTCAGAAGATTTCACCTCACTTTTTGTCCCAATGACAAATGTTTTTTGAAAAATTTGGGGTTTTTTTGTGAAACAAGGATTGGTGATAAAGCATCAGTGCAAAGGAGAAATGTTTTTCCTATATTAACTCTTACAGGAGAGAATTTCCCTTCCTAGGGGTAGATTTAATCTCACTTCCTGTTGTCTCCTTCTGTTTGCAAGTAGGAGTCGTTTTTAAGTTGGATGTTTGAAAGTAGGGGCCTGCCCTATATACTCAGCAGAAATTTGGGCCTTAGGTGTTGTGGCCACAACATTGTAAGACCTCACAGGGCCCTGCTGTGAAATATTAGATCAAGAATTGTAATTACATGCCCCTGTTGAACAGGGGCTGAAAAATTGGGCCTTTGGTGGTGGTGCTGGTGCCACAACACTGTAAGTCCTCACTGGCTCTTGGTGGGCGCAGAAACGGGCCCTGCTGTGAAATATTAGATCAAGAATTGTAATTACATGCCCTTTTTGAACAGGGGCTGAAAAATTGGGCCTTAGGCACTGGTGCTGGTGCCACAACACTGCAACCCCTCACAGATACTCTAGTTGGAACACAGAAACGAGCCCTGCTGCAAAGTATTGCATCAAAAATTGTAATTACACGCCCCTGTTAAAGAGGGGCTGAAAAATTGGGCCTTAGGCACTGGTGCTGGTGCCACAACACTGCAACCCCTCACAGATACTCTAGTTGGAACACAGAAACAAGCCCTGCTGCAAAGTATTGCATCAAAAATTGTAAATACACGCCCCTGTTAAACAGGGGCTGAAAAATTGGGCCTTAAGCACTGGTGGCAGCGCCCAGAACCAAAAATGTTCTTACAAGCTATCAGCGTGATCATTTAGGAGGAAGAGGATAATTACTCAGGATAGTTACTCAGCATCAACATCAGCATAGGTCTTTGAAGGGATCTGAGATTTCAAAAAAAATTATTCGGTTACATCAGCATCAGGTGCTTGGTAGCTGGTGGTGATCCAAAACTGATTCATTTTTATGAAGGTCAGTCGATCAACCGAGTCGGTGGACAGACGCACCCTGTGATCGGTTACAAAGCCTCCAGCAGCACTGAATGTGCGTTCCGAAAGAATGCTGGATGCAGGACAGGCCAGTAGCTCAATTGCATACTGTGCAAGCTCTGGCCAGTGATCCATCCTCAAGACCCAGTAACCCAGAGGATCTTCGGTGGGAAAGGTGTCCAAGTCAGATCTTGCCCCTAGGTATTCCTGCACCATGTAAAACAGACGCTGGCGATGGTTGCTGGAACCGATCATACCTTGGGGCTGCGGACTAAAAAATTGTCTGAACGCATCGGTCAGACGGCCACCTTCGCCACCGCTCCTTCTTTGACTGACCGAAGCCTCAGCAACACATTGTCCAGAAACAGGAGTTTGTAACCTCCCAGTCTCTGGGAACGCGTTGCACAGACCTTTCTGCAAGGCCTCCCGAAGATGTTTCATCCTCTGCTCCTTCGGCGATGGCAAGATAAGGTTCGCAACCTTACCCTTGTAACATGGATCAAAGAGGGTTGCCAGCCAGTATTGGTCCTTCTCCTTGATACCACGAATACGAGGATCCTTACGTAGGCTTTGCAGGATCAGAGAGGCCATGCAGCGTAGGTTTGCTGAGGAATTCGGTCCAAAGTCCTCTGGGTCACTAAGGACGACATGGTCCGCAGCCACCTCCTCCCAGCCACGTACAAGTCCATGTGTTTCTTGGGACTGATCCCTTAAAGACTGCTGCTGATGCTGAGTGCCAGGCTCCACCTCCATACTGACACAATCCTCCTCCTCCTCCTCGTGCTCTTCCTGTGTGATTGGCGGGCACGCAGGAACACTGTCTGGATAAAGGGGGGCCTTGAGAGCTAAGGAAGTCCTCCTCTTCCTGCCTCTGTTCTGCCTCAAGTGCCCTATCCATTATTCCACGCAGCGTGTGCTCCAACAGGTGGACAAGGGGGACAGTGTCACTGATGCATGCACTGTCACTGCTCATCATCTTTGTGGCCTCCTCAAATGGTGACAGGACAGTGCATGCATCCCTGATCATGGCCCACTGGCGTGGGGAAAAAAACCAAGCTCCCCTGACCCTGTCCTGGTGCCATAGTCGCACAGGTACTAATTGATGGCCCTCTGGTGCGTGTGCAGCCACTGCAGCATGGCCAACGTTGAGTTCCACCTGGTGGGCATGTCACAGATTAGGCGGTTCTTGGGCAGGTTAAGCTCCTTTTGGAGGTCAGCCAGCCGAGCACTGGCATTATATGACCGGCGGAAAAGCACACAGACTTTCCTGGCCTGCCTCAGGACATCCTGTAAGCCCGGTTACCTGCCCAAGAACCACTGCACCACCAAGTTAAGGACATGAGCCAAACAGGGCACATGGGTCATTTGTCCCTGTCAGAGGGCAGAGAGGAGGTTGGTGCCATTGTCGCAAACCACCATTCCTGCCTTAAGTTGGCGTGGCGTCAACCACCTCTGAACCTGCCCCTGCAGAGCTGACAGAACCTCTGCCCCAGTGTGGCTCCTGTCCCCCAAGCACACCAGCTCAAGCACTGCATGGCATCTTTTGGCCTGCATACTTGCGCAGCCCCTTAAACGGCTACGGAGCACCGCTGGTTCCGAGGACAAAGCACAGGAAGAGGCCATGGAGGAAGAAGAAGAGGAGGGGGTGGAGGAGAGAGGTGTGTCACAATCATTAGTAGTGGCATTTTGGAGGCGTGGTGGCGGAACAACCTCCAACACTACTGCACCTTGTCCTGCATCCTTCCCAGCTGCCAGCAGAGTCACCCAATGCGCGCTGAAACTTAGGTAACGTCCCCGTCCATGCCTGCTGGACCATGAGTCAGCGGTAATATGCACGTTACCGCTGACCGCCCTGTCCAGCGAGGCATGGACATTGCCTTCCACATGCCGGTAGAGAGCCGGAATTGCCTTCCATGAGAAAAAGTGGTGTTTGGGTACCTGCCACTGAGGAACCGTACATTCCACAAACTAACGGAAGGGGGCAGAGTCTACCAACTGAAAAGGCAGCAGTTGAAGTGCTAGCAATTTTGCCAAGCTAGCATTCAACCGCTGGGCATGTGGATGACTGGGAGCGAACTTCTTTCGGTGGTGCAGCAGCTAGGGCAGGGACATTTGCCTGGTACAATCTGACATCGGTGTACCGAAAGCAGATTGCCCACAAGTACTTGGCTGTGACACACCTAATTCTACACCTTCATTCCTCTCAGTGCAGGTCTCAGAGAGGACTGAAGGTATAGTGGGGTTGGAGATCTCAGCTGATGAGGAGCAAGGAGAGGTCCTCTTTGTTCTTTGGTGTGGGTCTTTTAGATACGCTTGCCAACGAACTGCATGGCAGGTCAACATATGTCTGGTCAAGCATGTGGTGCCCAAGCGGGAGATGTTTTGGCCACGCGAGATACGCTTGAGACATATATTGCAAATAGCAGCGGTGCGATCTGATGCACTCGTCTCAAAAAAGGCCCACACCAAAGGACTTTTGGAATAACGCGCAGAGACAGCAGCGCCCTGCACATGCGGAGCTTTGGGGTGTGATGCAGTCAGTGTGCTGCCCTTAAGCTGGCCCCTGGAGTTCATCCTGCCTCGTTGGTGATGTGCCTCCTCCTCCTCCTTTCTCCTATCAGACACCCACGTTGAGTCAGTGACCTCATCATCCCCTCCCTCCTCATCACTGGAGCAAACCTGGCAGTATGCTGCAGAAGGGGAGGCATGACTGCCAGATTGCTGTCCTTCTTGGGCACCCCCTCTGTCCGTGCTCACGTTACTGCCTTCATCTAGCTCAGTATCATCATCAGAGCCTTCTAAACGCTGGGCATCCTCCTGGAGCATGTACCCAACACTGTGGTCAAACAGTTTGAGGGACTCCTCAGGAGGACATGGTGGGGCTAGGGAAGGAGTCACTGATACCATTGAGCCGAGGGAAGAGGCCGCGTTGGCAGCTGCTTTGCCAGACAAAGTACCCTGAGCATGGGTGAGAGAGGATGAGAAGGATGAGGACGGCTTGGTCATCCACTCGACCAAGTCTTCCGCATGTTGCCGAAAAAAAGGCCAATCATGTCCCACGGCCACGTGCTGATGAGGATGCACCGTCTCCACGACCAGCACTGTTGCCTCTAGACACAGAGCCTGCTTGCCCTCTTTTATTGGCTTGTGAATGTCTGCCTCTCCTTGTTGGCCTTCCAGACATACTAATGGCCTGTAGCTGCACTAAGCTGGGATATATATATATATATATATATATATGTACTGATACTGCAGCTAGCAAAATCAACTGCCTGCCTGTAGTATGAGAACACCACCAATCTTCTACAGGTAGCTTTAGCTGAACACTGTGCAGAGCTCGCAAAAAAATAACTTGTAGCTTAATTAGCTGCCTGCGGTAGTGATAGGATCAGAAAAACACCACCAACCTTCTACAGGTAGCTTTAGCTGAACACTGTGCAGAGCTCGCACTACACTAACTTGTATTTTTAGCTGAACACTGTGAGGAGGACGCACTACACTAACTTGTAGCTTTAGCTGAACACTGTTCAGAGGACGCACTACACTAACTTGTAGCTTTAGCTGAACACTGTTCAGAGGACGCACTACACTAACTTGTAGCTTTAGCTGAACACTGTGCAGAGGTCGCACTACACTAACTTGTAGTTTTAGCTGAACACTGTGAGGAGGACGCACTACACTAACTTGTAGCTTTAGCTGAACACTGTGCAGAGGTCGCACTACACTAACTTGTAGTTTTAGCTTAACACTGTTCAGAGGACGCACTACACTAACTTTTAGCTTTAGCTGAACACTGTGCAGAGGTCGCACTACACTTACTTGTAGTTTTAGCTGAACACTGTGCAGAGGTCACACTGCACTAACTTGTAGTTTTAGCTGAACACTGTGAGGAGGACGCACTACACTAATTTGTAGCTTATTTAGCTGCCTGCGGTAGTGATAGGATCAGGAAAACACCACCAACCTTCTACGGGTAGCTTTAGGTGAACACTGTGCAGAGCTCGCAAACAACTAACTTGTAGCTTATTTAGCTGCCTGCGGTAGTGATAGGATCAGGAAAACACCACCAACCTTCTACAGGTAGCTTTAGGTGAACACTGTGCAGAGCTCGCAAAAAACTAACTTGTAGCTTATTTAGCTGCCTGCGGTAGTGATAGGATCAGGAAAACACCACCAACCTTCTACAGGTAGCTTTAGCTGAACACTGTGCAGAGCTCGCACTACACTAACTTGTAGTTTTATCTGAACACTGTGAGGAGGAGGACGCACTACACTAACTTGTAGCTTTAGCTGAACACTGTTCAGAGGACGGACTACACTAACTTGTAGCTTTAAAAAGCAAAAGAGAGGGGCAGTGGGACTTTAAATGAGGCATGGGTAGGTCTTTGAAAAAGTCTAGGATACCTTATGTTAAATTAACTATCACCACCCCTTAAGGGGCTTAAAAGCTGTATAGCCATAGAGAAATGCTAATCAAAGAAATGCATAGACATCAATTCATGAGTAATATAATAATAATAATAATAATATAATGCATCATAATATACAATACATAAATCATGCACATCGAGGCACAATAAAAATAGTAGTCATGTTGATAGAAACGTTGTTTATAAACACTGTTTGAAAATAATTGATACAAGCAATCACAGTTCTAAAATGGGTATACAAAAAAGGTGAACAAGGTATTCCGAATAACAATGTTAGTAAGTATAAATGGTATACGATAGAATTCATAGATGAACCAAACTTGAAATGGCAACCCTGAGTGTAGACTCTACGCGTTTCATGGCGTTTAAAGCCAATCATCAGGAGTGGGATGCATCAAGAGATGACTAGAAAAATAAATAAAACAAATCAATAAATAGATCATTGAAGTCTCAATTAGAATCATGCTTACACAAGGTAAAGCAGGTATTTTAGAATATATAAATACACATTACCTTTTGGCAACAACCCAGTACATAACCCAACAGTCCAATTGTGGAATAATGAAGGTGGCCCTGAGAGAGCTGTCTCCCCCGGGGTTGAGGCCAAGGACACACAAGGCTAACCCCCAAACCGAAAGTCTCCATGGGGGCTGGAGAATCAGAGAGGGGGTAGAGAGGAACAGCAGCCAGGGAGAGAGCCAGACAGCCAAAACACACTTCCCAAGTAGGAGGCATACATGTATGGGCCACAGATGAAGTTCTGCAATAAATGAAAGAAAAAAGAATAATGAGGAGGAGATGTGTAACAAAGAAATGGGGATGAGTGTGTCAAAAAAAATAAAAATAAAAATAAAATAAAAATAAAAAAATAAAATATAGAACAATGTTGTGAATGAAGGAAAGTAAAATGTAAAACCAAGCTGGCACTAGAGTGTATGTCTGACACCTGCCCCAAAAATAACTGGGTGGTGAGAACCAACAAACAAAAGATATATATAAATAATGTATACTAGCATGTTGCCAATGTGTTGGTATTTAAATGAAAGGCATAAAAATAAATAAATAAATAATGCACACCTGTGTAAAGAGAGATCAAGCATGATGTGAATAGGTGTGTGATAATGAAGAGAAACAGCCTGATTACCTGAGGTGTGGATGAAGACCCATATATCCTCTCCACCTGAGAAAAAAGTGTGGAATGAACTGCCAGCTCATCCCGACCTTTGTATCCTCAGCCTGGGGGCGTGTCCCAGCCAACGTCATGCAATCACGTTTGGCCAAAGAAATAGACGGGGCAGACAACCAACTGAGGCACAGAGATCTCAGCAGCAGTTCATCCCCGCCCATCAAGCCTAAGTGAGATGGAGGGAGCATAAACGCAGGTCGGCGTCGGAAGGACACCGCACCAGCGGCATGCTGGGCATGACGCCGATGCGCCAAGATCCAGCCCCGCCCCCATCGCTGAAGAGATGGGTGGGGGGAGAAGGAGCTGGGCGCATCGCAACCCCGGGGGAAGAGAGATCAATCAAAAAGGACCACCCACCCTGTGGGTGGGGCGTGCCAAACAGGCAATGGAAAAAACAAAAGGAAGAGATAAAGAGTGGACTGTATCTCTGAACTAACAGAGGGTAGAGACTAAATTGAAATAGCCAGTGATCCCCAGGCTGAGGATACAAAGGTCGGGATGAGCTGGCAGTTCATTCCACACTTTTTTCTCAGGTGGAGAGGATATATGGGTCTTCATCCACACCTCAGGTAATCAGGCTGTTTCTCTTCATTATCACACACCTATTCACATCATGCTTGATCTCTCTTTACACAGGTGTGCATTATTTATTTATTTATTTTTATGCCTTTCATTTAAATACCAACACATTGGCAACATGCTAGTATACATTATTTATATATATCTTTTGTTTGTTGGTTCTCACCACCCAGTTATTTTTGGGGCAGGTGTCAGACATACACTCTAGTGCCAGCTTGGTTTTACATTTTACTTTCCTTCATTCACAACATTGTTCTATATTTTATTTTTTTATTTTTATTTTATTTTTACTTTTATTTTTTTTTGACACACTCATCCCCATCTCTTTGTTACACATCTCCTCCTCATTATTCTTTTTTCTTTCATTTATTGCAGAACTTCATCTGTGGCCCATACATGTATGCCTCCTACTTGGGAAGTGTGTTTTGGCTGTCTGGCTCTCTCCCTGGCTGCTGTTCCTCTCTACCCCCTCTCTGATTCTCCAGCCCCCATGGAGACTTTCGGTTTGGGGGTTAGCCTTGTGTGTCCTTGGCCTCAACCCCGGGGGAGACAGCTCTCTCAGGGCCACCTTCATTATTCCACAATTGGACTGTTGGGTTATGTACTGGGTTGTTGCCAAAAGGTAATGTGCATTTATATATTCTAAAATACCTGCTTTACCTTGTGTAAGCATGATTCTAATTGAGACTTCAATGATCTATTTATTGATTTGTTTTATTTATTTTTCTAGTCATCTCTTGATGCATCCCACTCCTGATGATTGGCTTTAAACGCCATGAAACGCGTAGAGTCTACACTCAGGGTTGCCATTTCAAGTTTGGTTCATCTATGAATTCTATCGTATACCATTTATACTTACTAACATTGTTATTCGGAATACCTTGTTCACCTTTTTTGTATACCCATTTTAGAACTGTGATTGCTTGTATCAATTATTTTCAAACAGCGTTTATAAACAACGTTTCTATCAACATGACTACTATTTTTATTGTGCCTCGATGTGCATGATTTATGTATTGTATATTATGATGCATTATATTATTATTATTATTATATTACTCATGAATTGATGTCTATGCATTTCTTTGATTAGCATTTCTCTATGGCTATACAGCTTTTAAGCCCCTTAAGGGGTGGTGATAGTTAATTTAACATAAGGTATCCTAGACTTTTTCAAAGACCTACCCATGCCTCATTTAAAGTCCCACTGCCCCTCTCTTTTGCTTTTTAATGTATATACAGGGATGGAGACATGGTTATGGTAATTGTGGGGCCCAATCAGGTCAACTGCTTTATAACTTGTAGCTTTAGCTGAACACTGTGCAGAGGTCGCACTACACTAACTTGTAGTTTTAGCTGAACACTGTGAGGAGGACGCACTACACTAACTTGTAGCTTTAGCTGAACACTGTGAGGAGGATGCACTACCCTAACTTGTAGCTTTAGCTGAACACTGTGCAGAGGTCACACTAAACTAACTTGTAGCTTTAGCTGAACACTGTGAGGTGGACGCACTACACTAACTTGTAGTTTTAGCTGAACACTGTGCAGAGGTCACACTAAACTAACTTGTAGCTTTAACTGAACACTGTGAGGAGGACGCACTACACTAACTGTAAATAGTCTAGCTGCCTGACTGTGGTACTAATAGGATCAAAAGAACACCAGCAATTTTCTTCAGGTAGCTGTAAATACTGTAACAAGACAAGCCTGCCTGTCAGTAGGAAGATAACAGGAATGGATCTAGCTAAACTGAATACAGTGTATATATATATATATATATATATACACAACACCTGGGATGCATATATATACACAATACACTGTAAGTGCAGCTAACTCTCTGACTGTCCTGCCTAATTTATCTAATTTGAATCAAATGACACTGTCTCTCTGTCTATCTCTTTCAACGCCAGAACACACACTACACAGGGCCGCCGTGCAGGCGGCCCTATATAGTGTGGGGCGTGTACTAAATCCCCTGAGCCATAATTGGCCAAAGCCTCCTTGGCTTTGGCCAATTACGGCTCTCTGTTCAGACGGCGCTGTGATTGGCCAAGCATCAAGCAATGCTGCAGTGAATTATGGGCCGTGACGCGCCACACGAATTTGGCGCGAACGGCCCAAAATCGTACGCAATTCTGCGAACGGGTGAACAGACGATGTTCGTGTCGAACATGGGTTTGACTCGAACACGAAGCTCATCCCTAATCTGTATATATATATTTAATACACTGCAGCTAACTGAATCACCTGCCCGCCAGAAGTATTTTAGAAAGAGTACACCAGGAACGGCCTGCAGTGAAATATAGCTAAACTGAATGCAGTGGATATATATATGCACAACACTATCTGTATATATATATTAAATACACTGCAGCTTACTGAATCACCTGCCTGCCAGAAGTATATTAGAAACAGTACACCACGAACACCAGGAACGGCCTGCAGTGAGATATAGCTAAACTGTATGCAGTGGATATATATACACGAAACTATCTTTATGTATATATAAAATACACTGCAGCTAACTGAATCACCTGCCTGCCTAAAGTATATATATATATATATATATATATATATATATATATATATATATATATATATATATATATATATACACACGAGACTGTCTGTATATATATATTAAATACACTGCAGCTAACTGAATAATCTGCCTGCCTGCTCTAAATGACACTCTCTCTCCGTCCACGCCAACAATACACTACACGAGGCCGACGTGCAGGCGGCCTTATATAGTGTGGGGCGTGGTTTTAGTCCCCCTGAGCCATGATTGGCCAAAGGCACCCTGCCTTTGGCCAATTATGGTTCTCTTAGCTGAGGGCGGCGTAATTGGCCAAAGCATGCAGGTCATGGTGCATGCTCTGGCCAATCATCATACAGCAATGCACTGCACTCCCGCAGTGCATTAGAGGCCATTACACGCCGCGCCGAATTTGCCGCGAACAGGCCAAAAATGTTCGGTTTTCGACGAACGGGCGAACAGCCAATGTTCGAGTCGAACTCATGTTCGACCCGAACAGAAAGCTCATACCTACTGGACATTCTTCAAAAAGAAGTGAGCCTTTATCTAACTTTCTACAGCATGGAATGCAAGCAATTTAACCACTTGCCGACCGCCGCACACAGATGTACGTCGACAAAGCGGCACGGGCAGGCAAAAGGGCTTACCTGTACGTCCCTGCCTGCCCACGGGTGGGGGGTCCGATCGGACCCCCCCCCGGTGCCTGCGACGGTCGGCAAATGTCCCCCGGCGATCGGTGGTGAGGGGGAGGCCATCCATTCGTGGCCCCCCCCTCGCGATCGCTCCCAGCCAATGGGATCATTTCCCTGCCTCTGTATTGTACACAGAGGCAGAGGAAATGATGTCATCTCTCCTCGGCTCGGTATTTTCCGTTCCGGGCCGAGGAGAGAAGACTGTAATGTGAGTGCACAACACACACACACACAGTAGAACATGCCAGGCACACATTACACCCCGATCCCCCCCCCGATCGCCCCCCGATCCCCCCCAATCACCCCCCCCCCCTGTCACAAACTGACACAAAGCAGGTTTTTTTTTTTTTTTTTTTTTTTTTCTGATTACTGTATTGGTGTCAGTTTGTGACAGTTAGTGTGTTAGGGCAGTGAATGTTAGGCCCCCTTTAGGTCTAGGGTACCCCCCTAACCCCCCCTAATAAAGTTTTAACCCCTTGATCACCCTCCGTCACCAGTGTCACTAAGCGATCATTTTTCTGATCGCTGTATTAGTGTCGCTGGTGACGCTAGTTAGGGACATAAATATTTAGGTTCGCCGTCAGCGTTTTATAGTGACAGGGACCCCCATATACTACCTAATAAATGTTTTAACCCCTTGATTGCCCCCTAGTTAACCCTTTCACCACTGATCACCGTATAACTGTTACGGGTGACGCTGGTTAGTTCGTTTATTTTTTATAGTGTCAGGGCACCCGCCGTTTATTACCGAATAAAGGTTTAGCCCCCCGATCGCCCGGCGGTGATATGCGTCGCCCCAGGCAGCGTCAGATTAGCGCCAGTACCGCTAACACCCACGCACGCAGCATGCGCCTCCCTTAGTGGTATAGTATCTGAACGCATCAATATCTGATCCAATCAGATCTATACTAGCGTCCCCAGCAGTTTAGGGTTCCCGAAAACGCAGTGTTAGCGGGATCAGCCCAGATACCTGCTAGCACCTGCGTTTTGCCCCTCCGCCCGGCCCAGCCCAGCCCACCCAAGTGCAGTATCGATCGATCACTGTCACTTACAAAACACTAAACGCATAACTGCAGCGTACGCAGAGTCAGGCCTGATCCCTGCGATCGCTAACAGTTTTTTTGGTAGCGTTTTGGTGAACTGGCAAGCACCAGCCCCAGGCAGCGTCAGGTTAGCGCCAGTAGCGCTAACACCTACGCACGCACCGTACACCTCCCTTAGTGGTATAGTATCTGAACGGATCAATATCTGATCCGATCAGATCTATACTAGTGTCCCCAGCAGTTTAGGGTTCCCAAACACGCAGTGTTAGCGGGATCAGCCCAGATACCTGCTAGCACCTGCGTTTTTCCCGTCCGCCCGGCCCGGCCCAGCCCACCCAAGTGCAGTATCAATCGATCACTGTCACTTACAAAACACTAAACGCATAACTGCAGCGTTCGCAGAGTCACGCCTGATCCCTGCGATCACTAACAGTTTTTTTGGTAGCGTTTTGGTGAACTGGCAAGCACCAGCCCCAGGCAGCGTCAGATTAGCGCCAGTACCGCTAACACCCACGCACGCAGCATACGCCTCCCTTAGTGGTATAGTATCTGAACGGATCAATATCTGATCCGATCAGATCTATACTAGCGTCCCCAGCAGTTTAGGGTTCCCACAAACGCAGTGTTAGCGGGATCAGCCCAGATACCTGCTAGCACCTGCGTTTTGCCCCTCCGCCCGGCCCAGCCCAGCCCACCCAAGTGCAGTATCGATCGATCACTGTCACTTACAGAACACTAAACGCATAACTGCAGCGTTCGCAGAGTCAGGCCTGATCCCTGCGATCGCTAACAGTTTTTTTGGTAGCGTTTTGGTGAACTGGCAAGCGCCAGCGGCCTAGTACACCCCGGTCGTAGTCAAACCAGCACTGCAGTAACACTTGGTGACGTGGCGAGTCCCATAAGTGCAGTTCAAGCTGGTGAGGTGGCAAGCACAAGTAGTGTCCCGCTGCCACCAAAAAGACAAACACAGGCCCGTCGTGCCCATAGTGCCCTTCCTGCTGCATTCGCCAATCCTAATTGGGAACCCACCGCTTCTGCAGCGCCCGTACTTCCCCCATTCACATCCCCAACCAAATGCAGTCGGCTGCATGAGAGGCATTTTCTTTATGTCCTCCCGAGTACCCCTACCCAGCGAACGCCCCCAAAAAAGATATTGTGTCTGCAGCTAGCGCGGATATAGGGGTGACACCCGCTATTATTGTCCCTCCTGTCCTGACAATCCTGGTCTTTGCATTGGTGAATGTTTTGAACGCTACCATGCACTAGTTGACTATTAGCGTAGGGTACAGCATTCCACAGACTAGGCACACTTTCACAGGGTCTCCCAAGATGCCATCGCATTTTGAGAGACCCGAACCTGGAACCGGGTACAGTTATAAAAGTTAGTTACAAAAAAAAAAAACACATACAAAAATATAAAATAAAAAAAAAATAGTTGTCGTTTTATTGTTCTTTCTCTCTCTATTCTCTCTCTCTATTGTTCTGCTCTTTTTTACTGTATTCTATTCTGCAATGTTTTATTGTTATTATGTTTTATCATGTTTGTTTTTCAGGTATGCAATTTTTTATACTTTACCGTTTACTGTGCTTTATTGTTAACCATTTTTTTGTCTTCAGGTACGCCATTCACGACTTTGAATGGTTATACCAGAATGATGCCTGCAGGTTTAGGTATCATCTTGGTATCATTCTTTTCAGCCAGCGGTCGGCTTTCATGTAAAAGCAATCCTAGCGGCTAATTAGCCTCTAGACTGCTTTTACAAGCAGTGGGAGGGAATGCCCCCCCCCCCCCCCACCGTCTTCCGTGTTTTTCTCTGGCTCTCCTGTCTCAACAGGGAACCTGAAAATGCAGCCGGTGATTCAGCCAGCTGACCATAGAGCTGATCAGAGACCAGAGTGGCTCCAAACATCTCTATGGCCTAAGAAACCGGAAGCTACGAGCATTTTATGACTTAGATTTCGCCGGATGTAAATAGCGCCATTGGGAAATTGGGAAAGCATTTTATCACACCGATCTTGGTGTGGTCAGATGCTTTGAGGGCAGAGGAGAAATCTAGGGTCTAATAGACCCCAATTTTTGCAAAAAAGAGTACCTGTCACTACCTATTGCTATGATAGGGGATATTTACATTCCCTGAGATAACAATAAAAATGATTTAAAAAAAAAATGAAAGGAACAGTTTAAAAATAAGATAAAAAAATAATAATAATAAAGAAAAAAAAAAAAAAAAAAAAAAAAAAAAAAGCACCCCTGTCCCCCCTGCTCTCGCGCTAAGGCGAACGCAAGCGTCGGTCTGGCGTCAAATGTAAACAGCAATTGCACCATGCATGTGAGGTATCGCCGCGAAGGTCAGATCGAGGGCAGTAAGTTTAGCAGTAGACCTCCTCTGTAAATCTAAAGTGGTAACCTGTAAAGGCTTTTAAAGGCTTTTAAAAATGTATTTAGTTTGTCGCCACTGCACGTTTGTGCGCAATTTTAAAGCATGTCATGTTTGGTATCCATGTACTCGGCCTAAGATCATCTTTTTTATTTCATCAAACATTTGGGCAATATAGTGTGTTTTAGTGCATTAAAATGTAAAAAAGTGTGTTTTTTCCCCAAAAAATGCGTTTGAAAAATTGCGGCGCAAATACTGTGTGAAAAAAAAAAATGAAACACCCACCATTTTAATCTGTAGGGCATTTGCTTTAAAAAAAATATATAATGTTTGGGGGTTCAAAGTAATTTTCTTGCAAAAAAAAATTATTTTTTTATGTAAACAATAAGTGTCAGAAAGGGCTTTGTCTTCAAGTGGTTAGAGTGGGTGATGTGTGACATAAGCTTCTAGATGTTGTGCATAAAATGCCAGGACAGTTCAAAACCCCCCCAAATGACCCCATTTTGGAAAGTAGACACCCCAAGCTATTTGCTGAGAGTCATGTTGAGTCCATGGAATAATTTATATTGTGACACAAGTTGCGGGAAAGAGACAATTTTTTATTTTTTTTATTTTTTTTTGCGCAAAGTTGTCACTAAATGATATATTGCTCAAACATGCCATGGGAATATGTGAAATTACACCCCAAAATACATTCTGTTGCTTCTCCTGAGTACGGGGATACCACATGTGTGAGACTTTTTGGGAGCCTAGCCGCGTACGGGACCCCGAAAACCAAGCACCGCCTTCAGGCTTTCTAAGGCCGTAAATTTTTGATTTCACTCTTCACTGCCTATCACAGTTTCGGAGGCCATGGAATGCCCAGGTGGCAAAAAAAAACCCCAAATGACCCCATTTTGGAAAGTAGACACCCCAAGCTATTTGATGAGAGGTATAGTGAGTATTTTGCAGACCTCACTTTTTGTCACAAAGTTTTGAAAATTGAAAAAAGAAAAAAAAAATTTTTTTTTCTCGTCTTTCTTTATTTTCAAAAACAAATGAGAGCTGCAAAATACTCACCATGCCTCTCAGCAAATAGCTTGGGGTGTCTACTTTCCAAAATGGGGTCATTTGGGGGGGGGGTTGTGCCACCTGGGCATTCCATGGCCTCCGAAACTGTGATAGGCAGTGAGGAGTAAAATCAAAAATGTACGCCCTTAGAATTCCTGAAGGCAGTGATTGGTTTTCGGGGTCCCGTACGCGGCTAGGCTCCCAAAAAGTCCCACACATGTGGTATCCCCATACTCAGGAGAAGCAGCTAAATGTATTTTGGGGTGCAATTCCACATATGCCCATGGCCTGTGTGAGCAATATATCATTTAGTGACAACTTTGTGCAAAAAAAAAAAAAAAAAAAAAAAATTTGTCACTTTCCCGCAACTTGTGTCAAAATATAAAACATTCCATGGACTCAACATGCCTCTCAGCAAATAGCTTGGGGTGTCTACTTTCCAAAATGGGGTAATTTGGGGGGGTTTTATGTCATCTGGGAATTTTATGGCCTTCAAAACTGTGATAGGCAGTGAGGAGTAAAATCAAAAATGTACGCCCTTAGAAATCCTGAAGGCAGTGATTGGTTTTCGGGGCCCCGTACGCGGCTAGGCTCCCAAAAAGTCCCACACATGTGGTATCCCCGTACTCAGGAGAAGCAGCTAAATGTATTTTGGGGTGCAATTCCACATATGCCCATGGCCTGTGTGAGCAATATATCATTTAGTGACAACTTTTTGTAATTTTTTTTTTTTTTTTTTTTTTTTTGTCATTATTCAATCACTTGGGACAAAAAAAATGAATATTCAATGGGCTCAACATGCCTCTCAGCAAATTCCTTGGGGTGTCTACTTTCCAAAATGGGGTCATTTGTGGGGGTTTTGTACTGCCCTGCCATTTTAGCACCTCAAGAAACGACATAGGCAGTCATAAATTAAAGGCTGTGTAAATTCCAGAAAATGTACCCTAGTTTGTAGACGCTATAACTTTTGCGCAAACCAATAAATATACGCTTATTGACATTTTTTTTACCAAAGACATGTGGCCGAATACATTTTGGCCTAAATGTATGACTAAAATTGAGTTTATTGGATTTTTTTTAGAACAAAAAGTAGAAAATATCATTTTTTTTCAAAATTTTCGGTCTTTTTCCGTGTATAGCGCAAAAAATAAAAACGGCAGAGGTGATCAAATACCATCAAAAGAAAGCTCTATTTGTGGGAAGAAAAGGACGCAAATTCCGTTTGGGTACACCATTGTATGACCGCGCAATTAGCAGTTAAAGCGACGCAGTGCCGAATTGTAAAAAGTGCTCTGGTCAGGAAGGGGGTAAATCCTTCCGGGGCTGAAGTGGTTAAAGGGTATTTCCAATTTCATGGTAAGAAAATAGCAAATAAAAAAATAATAATATAGTATATACAATTGAGACACAGGTCATATTGTAATTTGAATGTCATTAAAAATGACCTTTCCTTTTCAATCTGTGGCTCTGTAATTTTCTGTAACATGCAATGCAATATGGCTACCTGGAGGTGTTCTGTACACAGATGGTATACAGAACGCCCCCAGACTCGTCATTTCCTGCTTGTTCAATTGGCTTACTGATTTTCTCAGAAGTCTGTTCTAAAATACAAGTCAGATTGTGAGCATCCCCTGCAAAAAAATGTCATTTTTACCCAATCTATCCAAAGTTTAAAAAAATTATTCAGCTGGAATTAGACTATAAACAATGATTCCACATTCTAAAAAAAAGTTTCTGATAAATTAATTCTTAAAGCTAGCTGAACATTTATTCATCAGAACATTCCTTCTTGCCATTATTGATTCAACACATTTCATTCCAAAGCCAGACCTGCTATTGTAATGGAACCCCAGATGGAACCCCAGATGTATTAATAGGTTTCATTAAATACGTATGACTTTTCCCAAACAAATACTACATACATAGTTAAAAATGTGTTAAGTTTGAGGAAAATTTTCGTTTTGGCTTCTTCAAATTTCCTTCTCACTGTAGTTGAAAACAACGATCCATTAGATCCCACTAACCATTAGAAAGTGGAGTGAACTTCCGAAAATTAAAAATTTTTAACAAAATTCTATTGTTGTATGGCAAGTTTCAGTCTAGGTATCTTAGCAGTGAGGCATGATCTTTGATGATTCAGATTCCTCCATGTTCCATTGAATGTGGAGAACTTTATGATGCAAACATGTTCTAATTGGCTGATCTCCCAGTAGGTCATGCTCACAGCTGTAGTAGATGCTGCTGTATGCCTTGTTAATATTTGCTAAATAAATGCTGCTGTTATAAATGTAGAGATTAATATGCATTAACGTGAATAAGATACTATGCTTAATGTTATAATCATAAGATAAGTTAAATGCTAGTGGCTAAGTGGTTAGCACTTCCACCTAGCAGCACTAGGGTCGTCGGTTGGAATCCCAACCATGGCACTACCTGCCTGGAGTTCGCATGTTCTCCCTATGCCTGCATGGGTTTCCCCTGGGTACCCTGGTTTCCACCAACACTCCAAAGACATGCTGGTAGGGTAATTGGCTCCTGTCAGAATTGTCCCTAGTATGTGTATGTATGAACGTGAGCTAGGGACCTTAGATTGTAATCTCCTTTAGGGCAGGGACTGATGTGAATGTACAATATATATGTAAAGTGTAAATTAACTGCGCTATATATGTACCTGTAATAAATAAATATGCTACCCAATAATCTCCAGGAAAAGGCTGATGCGGGCTCAGGTTAAATTGACAATTTATTAGTATGTAAAATTGAGTTTAAAGACTACTGAACACTTCCCATGACATTTAAAGGAGACCTTTACTAAACAGAATTTAGAGGCTGCCATCACTAACCTCTCCCGCTAAAACTAATATTTCCTTGGCTGTCATATTCATCCAACGGATTTAATAATTTCTGTGTTATTAGAACAAGTATAAAAGTCAAGGTCAACAATGGCAAACTTGTATTTCTCCCAGTAAAGTTTTTTATTTCTTTATAAGCTAAATTTCAGACAAACAACTAAATACGTTAAATAAAGTGTATGCAAACCCCGACCATTAACTTCTCCTATATGCTCAATTTTGGTCTGATATATATATACCATTGAAAGTTTTGTCTGATAAGTGCAAAAATCACCTGGTAATTTTAGTAGAAATCCTCTTCGCTGACAATTTCCTGTGCTTTCTGCATGTACACAGAGGGTTATAGAGACAGGGAGGGGGAAGGATACTAGGAGAGATCTGTGTTCTTTGTAATCCATTAGAAATGAAGTTGGCAGAATTGACAACACGTGCATAGAAATTCAGGGCTCAGAATATACTGTTGTCATGTCAAAGATGAAGGTAGGAGAATACTATATTTCTGGCACATCAGTGGCTATTTTTCTGTATTTGCAGCGTGCTTAAAATAGAAGACCACCCTAATGCTAAAATCTCAAAATCTACAGGCATCCACAATCCAAGACTAACTATCACGTACCTGGTGAAGACTGGAATGTGGTGGAGGCCTCTCTTGCACCTCCCGCCTAACACTCCTGAAGGTGGGGACAGAGAGTGTAAAGGCAAGGAGTGGCAGCAGCTGGCTGGTGATGTCCACTCTGTAGGTGGGTAGAGCTGGTAGTCACAGTCCTCGGAAAAGAATGCAAGAGCAGCTTGGCACCAGAGCGTGGGACAGAAGCAGAACCAGGAGAGGAGCAGCAGTCAGCGGAAACTGGGCAGCAGTTGCGTCGCTAGGGGGTGGCTTTTGGGGCTATAGCCCAGAGTCTCTGAAGGGGTCCCCAGGGGGAGGGGAGGCTCTCTGGGGACCCTGATGTAAGTGGGGGGCTCTCTGGGGACCCCGATTTAAGGGGGAGGCTCTCTGAGAACCCTGATTTAAGGGAGGGACTCTCTGGGGACCCTGATTTAAGGGGGAGGCTCTTTAGGAACCCTGATGCAAGGGGGAGGCACTCTGGGAACCCTGATGCAAGGGGAGGCTCTCTGGGAACCCTGATGCAAGGAGGAGGCTCTCTGGAGATCCTAATGTAAGGGGGGCTCTCTGGGGATATATACAGACACACACGTATATTATATACATGTGTATGCCCGCCCAAGCGTATGACTTTCTTTACTATGTTACTATGGGCTCTAGCCCCAGATCTTTTGTAGACCTAGCAACACCCCTGCTGGGCAGTAAGGTACTGAATCAGCAGGCAAAGCAAGTCTAGAAGATAGGCCAGGGTCAGTAACAGCCTGGCAATGCAGTACAAAGTCGGCAGGCAGATCAGATCCAGTAAACACGCCAAGGTCGGGATACCGGGTAACAGGGCTAGAGCACAGGCAAAGTCTAAAGGCAAGCCGGGTCATACACAAGCAAACAGGAACAGCAGATCAGGTCTTGGGACGTCAGGAAAAAGCTGAAGATCATCCAGCAACTGTTCACAGTGATAGAGCAGTTTAAAAAGGCCACTGTGCAAGTGCTAATTGGTATGTGCACGTGTGCGCATGGATTTGTGCATGCGCACAAATCTCTGCGCGATATACTGGCACTGTAGAAATTACATTGGTCCTTCACTTATAAATATTAGCACGTGTGCAATGTGCACGAGCATGAACATGTATCCGCACTGGCCTTTTGGTGATGGAGATCCAGTTTACCTTACACTAACCTATCTAGCCCTGTAAAAAAAAAATCGATATACATACCTTTTCTGAAGCCGCTCTGGTCCAGTTTCCAGCAGCAGAAACTCTGCAGAGGAGACAGCCAACAACGGCTGTGAAATTAATGGGAAGTGACGTCATCCACAGACTTACTATGGGACTTCCGTTGTCAGCTGCCTCTTCTGCACACGCCTTCACGGCAAAGCCGCCGCTGACAACTCAGCATTGGACTGGACCGGAGTGGCTTCAGAAAGGGTATGTATAGCGATCTCTTCTTTACATGGCTAGATAGGTTGGTCTTAGATCGTGAATGCTTGTAGATTTCGAGATTTTAGTGTTAGGATGGACTTCTACTTTCACTCGTAGATATTACTAATGAGCGTGCCGCTGTGGTTCTTTTTGATATACAGATACTCAAACTTTTTGTGCTCAGGGGCACTCGCCCACAATAGACGTCTCCCCTCCGAGTGGAGGGAAAGTCGGAGGCGTCTTCAAAAGGGGTTTTTTTTTTTTTTTTTTTCTCTTTCTTTTTCCTCCGTCAAACGGCACCGAGGTTTCGCGCCGTTCGGAGGGTGACCTCTAATTGGTAGAAGGGGGGTCTTCCCTTTTTTTTTTTTTTTTTTTTTTTTTTTTTTTTTTTTCTTCCTCCTCCTGGGGTTTCTGAGGGGGGACTTCTCTCCTCGTAAATTTTAATAGACCGCAAAAAGAAAGGTTAAGAAAGGAAGGAAACATGACCAGAATAAAATTTACCTCATACAATGTCAAGGGACTGAACATCCCGGAGAAGCGGATTAGGCTGCTTGCGGAGATGGGAAGGTTGGGGACGCAGATTGGCTTCCTCCAAGAGACACACTTTAGAAGGGACAGAATACCAAAACTTGGAAATTATAAATTCTCTACAGCCTATCATAGTACATCTCCGAGTTCCAAAACCAATGGAGTATCAATTATAATCTCAAAACAAATCCCATGGGAAGAGTTGAAGGTAGTTACAGATGAGGAGGGTCGCCTTTTAATTGTAAAGGGACAACTGGGACCACAGAGGATCACATTGGTGAACCTTTACCTTCCAAATGAAGACCAGGTGAATTACCTGGAGACTTGTCTACAAATGGTACACCAACACAAGGAGGGTATTTTAGTGATAGGAGGCGACCTAAATTTTGCAATAGACCCGCTCCTGGACACGTCAAGGGGAGCATCACACCTCTCCGCGACAAAAATACGAAGAATTAAGAAATTATTGAGTAATCTGCAAGTAATAGACACATGGAGGTCAATCCATGTCCAGGACAGGGACTATACGTTTTACTCGGCAAAGCATAAAACATACACGCGCATCGATTATGTTATGATATCGCAGTCAGCCATAACATCACTGGTGAGCGCAGAAATAGGTTCATTTACCCTTTCAGACCACGCCCCGACAGATTGTACGCTGATTTTGGGGGAGGACGAACGCCGGGAATGGCACTGGAAGATTAATGAAACTCTATTAAAAGACAAGGAGTATGAGCAAAAACTTAACCAGGAGTTGGACTCCTTTTTCCTGACAAATGAGTCGAGTGAGGTCACCCCATTTTGCGTATGGGAGACACATAAGTGCGTGATGAGGGGTGTCCTGATATCACTTGGGGCGCATAGGAAGAAGGAGCTTAACGCAAGGGTTGAGGATCTGCTCGGAAAAATTAGGGCAGTAGAGCTGAAACACAAAGAATCTCATACACAGGTGTCAGAGGAGAAACTAGGGGGCCTCAGAGGGGACCTGAACTTGCTCCTCATCGAACAGGCGAAAGCAAAACTGAAATTGGGAAGGCGGACACTATATGAATTTGGGAATAAACCAAGTAGGATGCTGGCAAAGGCCCTTAAGGATGCTACAAAACCATCCCATCTGTCGGGTATTAAAACACAGCAGGGGGGTATGGCGAAATCATCACAGGAGATGGCACAGATCTTTAAGGAGTATTATGAGGGGTTGTACCAGTTGGAGGGCCATCAGCCCCCACATAGGTGCAGAAATAAACAAGAAAGGGCAAAAGAATATCTAAACAACTCAGAAATGCCAAGGTTAAAAGATGAGGTAATAAGAGATTTAGACGCACCAATCTCAATAGAAGAATTTAAAAAAGCAATAAACCTGCTAAAAGCAGGGAAAG
The DNA here is from genome assembly GCA_037952835.1 of Lithobates septentrionalis. Classification (NCBI taxonomy): domain Eukaryota; kingdom Metazoa; phylum Chordata; class Amphibia; order Anura; family Ranidae; genus Lithobates; species Lithobates septentrionalis. Next base: position 3,037,531 of record JBBDGP010001201.1, on the reverse strand, counting down.
CCCCGGGCCCAGACGGGTACACTCTGACGTATTATAGATTTTTCGCTGAGAAACTGGCTCCAAGGTTTGTAGCAGCCTTTAACTCCCTACGGGAAGGGCGGAGGATACCTAAAGAAATTTTGATGGCACATATAGCAGTAATTCCTAAGGAAGGAAAGGACCCATCCCAATGTTCTAGCTATCGGCCTATTGCGCTACTCAACGTGGATTTGAAAATTTTTTCTAAAATCCTGGCGCTAAGGCTAGAAGAACACATCCCGGCATTGATTCATCCAGACCAGGTGGGATTCACGGCAGGAAGGGAGGGTAGGGAAAACACACAAAGAGTAATAAATGCAATATATACAGTACAGAGCAGACAGGAACCCCTTGTACTGTTCTCGGCTGACGCAGAAAAAGCTTTCGATAGGGTTGATTGGATTTTTCTTAAAACAACCCTACAACATATTGGACTGGGGGAGGGAATGCTGAGCTGGTTCTCAAACCTCTACTCAGTCCCAAGTGCAAGGGTTAAGGTCAATGACAGGCTATCGGATCCCTTTGAGATTCAGAATGGAACGCGACAGGGGTGTCCTCTTTCACCAATTATTTTTATACTCACACTGGAACCATTCCTAAGGAAAATACGAGCGGATTGCAATATTAGGGGTATTAAGACGAAGGGAGAGGAACACAAACTAGCAGCATATGCTGATGACTTGATCTTTTTCATAACCTCTCCAATCATATCCCTCCCTTCCCTTCTAAGTGAGATCAATGAGTATGGGGAGTTAGCAAATTATAAGGTAAACTACACGAAGTCCGAAGCGATGGGATTGGAGATGGATACAATTGAAATACATCGGATAAAAGCACAATTTAATTTTAGGTGGACAGATTCCCATATAAATTATCTGGGGACCAAAATCTCAAAGAAGCTTAGTAGAATGTTTGAACTAAACTATGCCCCATTGTTAAGACAAATTAAACAAGATTTCAGGAGATGGGATAGAGATATCTTTACCTGGTTTGGAAGGACAAATATTATAAAGATGAACGTGATGCCCAGAATTCTCTATTTGTTTCAAACGTTACCAATAAAGATCCCATCAAACTTTCTTAAGGACCTCAGATCAGGATTTCTAAGGTTCATATGGGCAGGGAAACCAGCAAGAATAAGGAGAAACATCCTAGTACTCCCAAAAGGGAAGGGAGGTATTGGTTTCCCAGACCCAGTACATTACTGGGAAGCCCTACAACTAGCGAGAGTGGTAGAATGGTGTGCCTCGGTAAGGAAACCGCATACACAGCTAGAACAGGCGACGTCTAAAATTCCATTGGAAGGAATAGCATGGATTAAAAAATCAGAATTACCCACCATAGTGAAAAAACACCCGCTAACAGGGGCAACTATCCGCTTTATCTACATGATTTTCAAAAAAACAAATCTTTCACCAACTCCGAGCCCAATGACACCGGTATTGGGTGCTCCGGACTTCCTACCAGGTCTAACCGATCGGAGGTATGAAGCAATAAAATATAAAGGGAAGAGCAGGCTGATTGACTTCTCTAGGGACCGCCGCCTGATGACAAGAGGCGAGATAGAGGGTGAGGTAACAGAGGACTTGGACTATTTCAGGGCTATGCAGCTAGGAGCGTATATTCGCTCAAAAAATAAAAAAATTTTTAGTAATAAGGGAGCTGACTAAGTTCGAACAGACCTGTCTAAATGGTGAAAGTATCAGACATTCTTTATCATATTTTTACGAAACATTAACATGCCCGGAAGTGACACAGGAGTTCAATTTCATGCTAGCCTGGGAGAGAGAGCTTGGAGTAACGTTTACTCAAAAGCAGAAGACGAAAATATTAAAATCAGTACATAAAACATCAATTGCCAGTAGATACCAAGAGGGAGGATATAAAATTCTTACCAGATGGTATAGAACACCAGCAGTCCTTCATAAAATTTACCCGCAAGTATCAGATAGATGTTGGCGTTGTAGGAGGGGGGAGGGAACGATGATACATATATTCTGGGAATGTGAGGATATCAAAGGCTTCTGGGAAACAGTTGAGGAAACGATTAAGGATATTACAGGTGTGTCCCTTGGGAGCAACCCGGCTGCATTTTTATTAAATGATGTCCCTCTGTCGGTGGAAAAATACAAGAGATCTCTGCTCAAACACCTTCTCACCGCCGCAAGGGCGTGTATCCCGGCTCTCTGGAAGAGTACAGCCCCCCCGACCAAATTTCAGTGGTGGGCTAGAATTACAGAAATTCAACAAATGGAAAAATTGACGATGATGCTGAAAGACCAAGACGAGAAATACCGGAGGACTTGGTCTCCCCTGGTAGAATATAGAAATAGAGAATAGGAGAAGGGGGACATATAAGACCGAAGGGACCTGAGGAGAGGGGTTCCCCCCTCCCTCCCCGTGGGGGGGGGTGGGGCAAATTAATATTTTTTTTTTTTTTTTTTTTTTTTTTTTGGGGGTGGGGGGGGGGGTAATGGGGGTAGGGGAAATGGAAAAGGGGGAATTATATGCCTTGCCTTTGGGACAGAAGAGTTTTAGAATCAATTGGTAATGAAACGAGTGAAAAAGCTATATTATGGAAAAATGAATTTGTATATATTGATAAGATGTCTGAGAAGAAATGTTTCAAGTGGCATGTGATTCATGGTTGTTGAAAAATAAAGAATTTATAAAAAAAAAAAAGAGATAAATTATGGAAATGTGCATGTATTGCAGAGATGTACTAAATATGCTTATTAAAGAAGAGCTCCAGTCTCCTGTGTCAAAATTAAAAGTCAGCAGCTACAAAAACTCTAGCTGCTGCCTTTTAATAAACAGCCAGTCACCTTTCCCAGGATCCAGCTCTGTGCTCAAATAAACTTCCAAAGTGTATGTAGCACAGCCCCCTAGAGGACTGCTTAGAATTACCTGCTCATCTGCACGGCCATGACCTGGTGAACATTCCAAACCACTTGACACTCTGGGTTCAGACATCCTTTTATCACTGCAGAGTAAAAATCAGACAACTCTGTGTATTTAGGTTCTATGAATATTTTACTTGAACCAATAATGGGAAACGTCACAAAGAGGAGGTGACAGATCTGCTGAGTTCTAGGCAACAGCGCCAACTCAGCAAAATAATTCCTCCAAAACACTCAAACAAATATTAACAATGACAATACATATATATATATATACACTCCCTTGAGAAATAATGTTACCCCTTAGAGGGATATTTCATCTAACTGATTATACTGCCACTCTGTAGATGATGGAACCTGGCCAGCCTATAATGCTGTCCTAAGAAAGGAGAGTAAGTAGATGCAGTAAAGTATTCCTGGAGTAGAGATGTCTGTGCAAGGTGTCTCAATGTAACAGTGTCAAAGAATAGATAAAGGTCGAGCGATTTGCTCTCTCATCAATGACCAGACCGCTCCAATGTCCTCTTGACAGGAACTCGTGTAGCGACAATTGTGCAGCGGATGCGCTGTCCCGATCTTTCAACGTGAAGCTTGACATACACCGACATGCACGCGACTAGAGTGGTGCTGGAAGGATGTCCGATGGCAAACAGAGGTAGGCCTCTCAGCTTAAGGGTTGGAAGGTGGTACTCCACGTGATGGGCTCTCTCCCTGTTGCACAGAGAGGTCCATCTTGCGTCAGGCCCAGGAGGAAGAGAGCTCCACGCGGGCTTTTGCTTCTTTTATAGCAGCAAAGATCTCTGGGATATGTAGTCCTGGCACTTAATCGTGCAAAGCAATTATCTGACAGGGAGACTATTCATCCCACAATCTTTGGTTTGTCACACAAATATGATGTCACCTGATACACTGATCACTAGAGGGAAAGACAATGCTTTGTGATACTGGAAGGTGTGGTGCTTTATGATTGTAGTCCATATTGCTACATCTATAATCATGTAACACAAAACTGATATACAACCACCAAAAATCTTCATAAACACACAAAAAATAGAGCACTTTCTCATACGAAAATAATAAGTGACAAAATAAAATATTAGAATGCTAGTGGTAGAGAGGATGATGCACGTGATAAATCACAAGCTAAGTCCAATATAAATGCTGAGTGATCAATAGTGAACACACAACCAAATGTGACTGGTGTCTCTTCTTTCAGTGCAGTGACACCCCTGTGCTTAACAGCATTAGGCCCCTTTCACACTTATACGACTTGTCCCATGATTTTGTACTGCAAAATCGTATGACAAGTCATTCTCCATGATTTGCAATGACTACCATTCATATTGGCACGACTTTAAGTCGTGCCGACTTGAAAGTAGTCCCTGCACTACTTTTGTCCAACTTCTATGCGAGTTGTACTCCATAGACCTCAATGTTAAACCCTGAAGTAGCATGCAAATCGTGCCTGAATAATATAGACACGATTTCAGTACAACTTTGTAAGCACAAGCCTGGCTCGCTGATCGGGAAAGGAAAACTTTTTTTTCCTTTCCCGATGAGCGACAGGCAGTGCTGACAGCTGTCTGGTATGAATCCAGAGGGGGAACTCCACGCCAAGTTTTAAATGAAAAAAACGGCGTGGGTTCCCCCCCAGGGGCATACCAGGCCCTTAGGTCTGGTATGGATCTAAGGGGAACCCCCTACGCCGAAAAATCGGCGTGGGGTCTCCCCCCAAATCCATACCAGACCCTTATCCGAGCACGCAGCCCGGCCGGTCAGGAATGGGTGTGGGGACGAGCGAGCAGGCCCCCCCCTCCTGGACCGTACCAGGCCGCATGCCCTCAACATGGGGGGGTGGGTGCTTTAGGGCATGGGGGGCACCCTGCGGGGCCCCCCCCACCCCAAAGCACCTTGTCCCCATGTTGATGAGGACAAGGGCCTCTTCCCGACAACCCTGTCCGTTGGTTGTCGGGGTCTGCGGGCGAGGGGCTTATCAGAATCTGGGAGCCCCCTTTAATAAGGCAGCCCCCAGATCCCGGCCCCCCACCCTTTGTGAATTAGTATGGGGTACATGGTACCCCTACCCATTCACCTAGGGAAAAAAGTGTCAATAAAAAACACAGTACACAGGTTTTTAAAATAATTTATTAGGCAGCTCCGGGGTCTTCGTCCGACTTCGGGGGTCCGCTTCCGACTTCAGGGGTCCTCTTCCGACTTTGGGGGTCTCTCCGGCGTCTCCTCCCGGTGTCCTGATCTTCTGCAGCTCAATTGCTAGCGATGGTCCGGACTTCTGCCTTCTTCTTTTCTTCCAGAGATGTTGACACGACGCTCTCTCCAGCTGAAATGGTCTCTGAACGCTCCGCAATGGACTTATATAGGCGGTGACCCCGCCCCCTTATGAGGTCACTGTCCCGGGGCATGCTGGGACTGTGCCGTCATAAGGGGGCATGGTCATCACCCGGTGACCACGCCTCCTAAAACGTCACAGTTCCAGCATGCCCAGGGACTGTGATGGCATAAGGGGGCGGGGTCACCGCCTATATAAGTCCGTTGCGGAGCATTCAGAGACCATTGCAGCTGGAGAGAGCGTCGTGTCAACATCTCTGGAAGAGAAGAGGGAAGAAGACGATCCAAAAGTCCGGACCACCGCTGGCAAAAGAGCGGCAGAAGATAGCGGTGGAGCCGGCAGAAGATGCGGACACCGGGAGAAGACGCCGGAGAGACCCCTGAAGTCGGAAGAGGACCCCCGAAGTCTGAAGAAGACCCCGGAGCTGCCTAATAAATTACTTTAAAACCTATGTACTGTGTTTTTTATTGACGCTTTTTCCCCTAGGTGAATGGGTAGGGGTGCCATGTACCCCATACTCATTCACATAGGGTGGGGGGCCGGGATTTTGGGGCCCCCTTATTAAAGGGGGCTCCCGGATTCCGATAAGCCCCCCGCCCGCAGACCCCGACAACCAACGGCCAGGGTTGTCGGGAAGAGGCCCTTGTCCTCATCAACATGGGGACAAGGTGCTTTGGGGTGGGGGGGGGCCCGCAGGCGCCCCCCATGCCCCAAAAGCATCCACCCCCCATGTTGAGGGCATGCGGCCTGGTACGGTCCAGGAGGGGGGGCGCTCGCTCGTCCCCACCCCCATTCCTGACCGGCCGGGCTGCGTGCTCGGATAAGGGTCTGGTATGGATTTTGGGGGGACCCCCACGCCGATTTTTTGGCGTGGGGGTTCCCCTTACAATCCATACGGCCTTTTTTATTTAAAACTTGGCGTGGAGTTTCCCCTTATGATTCATACCAACTACTGTATGTTTTCATTTGTTAATGCCAAAAATGTGGCAAAGTCGTACAAAGTAGTACTGCTCCCAAATCATGGTAAAATCGCGGCAAATCGCGGCCGCGAAATCTCGGTAAAATCGCGCGACTTTGAAGTCGTATAAGTGTGAAAGGGGCCTAAGCAGGAAATCTTGGCGAGCCACCCGTGGCTTAGATAGGTATTCCCAGGGCTAACCCGACTGATGGCTTTCTCAAACGGTAGACTATGGCTTCCTCTGGGTATGCTTATCTCCTAGGTTAGATGACTCCACAAGGTAGATGCTACTGATCTTCTTTGAAAGTGGTGTAAACTCTCCCCCCCCCCAAGACTTCTCCAATGTGGTATGTAACAAGAAAGGAGTTCCCAAATACTGTACTAATGTTTGGATCAATTTATTCGATAAAAACAGCTGAATCTTACTTGCTTTTTTAAAAACAGCAAAGAGTAAAAAACCCACGAGAGGCGAGCTCGTACTCCCGCGTCACTTCCAGTGTGCCTGTCAACCAATCCCGAGGCGTATCCTCACAGTCACGTGACTTCATCAGGGAATACACAGGACTAGGGATGAGCTTCGTGTTCGAGTCGAACCCATGTTCGACTAGAACATCGGCTGTTCAGTCATTCGCAGAATTGCGAACGATATGGGCCGTTCGCGCCAAATTCGTGTGGCGCGTCACGGCCCATAATTCACTGCGGCATCGCAGTGCATTGCTGGCTGATTGGCCAAGCATGCACTATGACCCGCATGCTTGGCTAATCACAGCGCCGTCTGAACAGAGAGCCGTAATTGGACAAAGCCAGGGAGGCTTTGGCCAATTATGGCTCAGGGGATTTAGTACACGCCCCACACTATATAAGGCCACCTGCACGGCGGCCCTGTGTAGTGTGTGTTCTGGCGTTCATTGAGAGAGAGAGAGAGACAGACAGTGACATTTGATTTGTGTTAGATAGATTAGGCAGAACAGTCAGTTAGCTGCACTTACAGTGTATTGTGTATATATATATATGCATCCCAGGTGTTGCATATATATATATATACACTGTATTCAGTTTAGCTAGATCCGTTCCTGTTATCTTCCTACTGACAGGCAGGCTTGTCTTGTTACCGTATTTACAGCTACCTGAAGAAAATTACTGGTGTTCTTTTGATCCTATTAGTACCACAGTCAGGCAGCTAGACTATTTACAGTTAGTGCAGTGCGTCCTGCTCACAGTGTTCAGCTAGATCCGTTCCTGTTATCTTCTTACTGACATGCAGGCATGTCTTGTTACAGTATATACAGCTACCTGAAGAAAATTGCTGGTGTTCTTTTGATCCTATTAGTACCACAGTCAGGCAGCTAGACTATTTACAGTTAGTGCAGTGCGTCCTGCTCACAGTGTTCAGCTAGATCCGTTCCTGTTATCTTCTTACTGACAGGCAGGCTTGTCTTGTTACAGTATATACAGCTGTCTGAAGAAAATTACTGGTGTTCTTTTGATCCTATTAGTACCACAGTCAGGCAGCTAGACTATTTACAGTTAGTGCAGTGCGTCCTGCTCACAGTGTTCAGCTAAAACTACAAGTTAGTGGGGTGCGTCCTGCTCACAGTGTTCAGCTAAACCTACAAGTTAGTGGGGTGCGTCCACCTCACAGTGTTCAGCTAAACCTACAAGCTAGTGGGGTGCGTCCTGCTCACAGTGTTCAGCTAGATCCGTTCCTGTTATCTTCTTACTGACAGGCAGGCTTGTCTTGTTACAGTATATACAGCTACCTGAAGAAAATTTCTGGTGTTCTTTTGATCCTATTAGTACCACAGTCAGGCAGCTAGACTATTTACAGTTAGTGCAGTGCGTCCTGCTCACAGTGTTCAGCTAGATCCGTTCATGTTATCTTCTTACTGACAGGCAGGCTTGTCTTGTTACAGTATACACAGCTGTCTGAAGAAAATTACTGGTGTTCTTTTGATCCTATTAGTACCACAGTCAGGCAGCTAGACTATTTACAGTTAGTGCAGTGCGTCCTGCTCACAGTGTTCAGCTAAAACTACAAGTTAGTGGGGTGTGTCCTGCTCACAGTGTTCAGCTAAACCTACAAGTTAGTGGGGTGCGTCCACCTCACAGTGTTCAGCTAATCCTACAAGCTAGTGGGGTGCGTCCTGCTCACAGTGTTCAGCTAGATCCGTTCCTGTTATCTTCTTACTGACAGGCAGGCTTGTCTTGTTACAGTATATACAGCTACCTGAAGAAAATTGCTGGTGTTCTTTTGATCCTATTAGTACCACAGTCAGGCAGCTAGACTATTTACAGTTAGTGCAGTGCGCCCTGCTCACAGTGTTCAGCTAGATCCGTTCCTGTTATCTTCTTACTGACAGGCAGGCTTGTCTTGTTACATTATATACAGCTACCTGAAGAAAATTACTGGTGTTCTTTTGATCCTATTAGTACCACAGTCAGGCAGCTAGACTATTTACAGTTAGTGCAGTGCGTCCTGCTCACAGTGTTCAGCTAAACCTACAAGTTAGTGGGGTGCGTCCACCTCACAGTGTTCAGCTAAACCTACAAGTTAGTGGGGTGCGTCCTGCTCACAGTGTTCAGCTAGATACGTTGCTGTTATCTTCTTACTGACAGGCAGCCTTGTCTTGTTACAGTATATACAGCTACCTGAAGAAAATTGCTGGCTTTCTTTTGATCCTATTAGTACCACAGTCAGGCAGCTAGACTATTTACAGTTAGTGCAGTGCGTCCTGCTCACAGTGTTCAGCTAAAACTACAAGTTAGTGGGGTGCGTCCTGCTCACAGTGTTCAGCTAAACCTACAAGTTATTGGGGTGCGTCCACCTCACAGTGTTCAGCTAAACCTACAAGCTAGTGGGGTGCATCCTGCTCACAGTGTTCAGCTAGATCTGTTCCTGTTATCTTCTTACTGACAGGCAGGCTTGTCTTGTTACAGTATATACAGCTACCTGAAGAAAATTGCTGGTGTTCTTTTGATCCTATTAGTACCACAGTCAGGCAGCTAGACTATTTACAGTTAGTGCAGTGCGTCCTGCTCACAGTGTTCAGCTAGATCCGTTCCTGTTATCTTCTTACTGACAGGCAGGCTTGTCTTGTTACAGTATATACAGCTACCTGAAGATAATTACTGGTGTTCTTTTGATCCTATTAGTACCACAGTCAGGCAGCTAGACTATTTCAGTTAGTGCAGTGCGTCCTGCTCACAGTGTTCAGCTAAACCTACAAGTTAGTGGGGTGCGTCCACTTCACAGTGTTCAGCTAAACCTACAAGTTAGTGGGGTGCGTCCTGCTCACAGTGTTCAGCTAGATCCGTTGCTGTTATCTTCTTACTGACAGGCAGGCTTGTCTAGTTACAGTATATAGAGCTACCTGAAGAAAATTGCTGGTGTTCTTTTGATCCTATTAGTACCACAGTCAGGCAGCTAGACTATTTACAGTTAGTGCAGTGCGTCCTGCTCACAGTGTTCAGCTAAAACTACAAGTTAGTGGGGTGCGTCCTGCTCACAGTGTTCAGCTAAACCTACAAGTTAGTGGGGTGCGTCCACCTCACAGTGTTCAGCTAAACCTACAAGCTAGTGGGGTGCGTCCTGCTCACAGTGTTCAGCTAGATCTGTTCCTGTTATCTTCTTACTGACAGGCAGGCTTGTCTTGTTACAGTATATACAGCTACCTGAAGAAAATTGCTGGTGTTCTTTTGATCCTATTAGTACCACAGTCAGGCAGCTAGACTATTTACAGTTAGTGCAGTGCGTCCTGCTCACAGTGTTCAGCTAGATCCGTTCCTGTTATCTTCTTACTGACAGGCAGGCTTGTCTTGTTACAGTATATACAGCTGTCTGAAGAAAATTACTGGTGTTCTTTTGATCCTATTAGTACCACAGTCAGGCAGCTAGGCTATTTACAGTTAGCGCAGTGCGTCCTGCTCACAGTGTTCAGCTAAAACTACAAGTTAGTGGGGTGCGTCCTGCTCACAGTGTTCAGCTAAACCTACAAGTTAGTGGGGTGCGTCCACCTCACAGTGTTCAGCTAAACCTACAAGCTAGTGGGGTGCGTCCTGCTCACAGTGTTCAGCTAGATCCGTTCCTGTTATCTTCTTACTGACAGGCAGGCTTGTCTTGTTACAGTATATACAGCTACCTGAAGAAAATTGCTGGTGTTCTTTTGATCCTAAAATATTATCTGATCTCATGTAACAAATGCCCACAGGAACCTTCTCCTAGATACACAAGAACAAATAAGAGGCGCTCATATACCTGATGGTGAAAAACTAAATATGTGTTAACATGTCACCAAATGATGACTACATTAAAGTGTATACATAAATGGACTGGATAACGTGATAAATCAATACACAAATTAATCCTATGTGACAGTGAATTAAATCGTGCCAAAAAACGTATAATACTTATGCAAATCAGGTAAAAAATCACCAATTAATGTGACATACCAAATAAATAAATACAGTGCAATATAATTTAATAAGAAACATCAGTCCTTAAATCTTTTGTGACAAAAAATGCGTGATTCAATCTGTGACAAAAAAATCCACATAGATCTTCTGAGATGCAGTGATCCTGAAAGTGTTAAACTCAAAACGTCCTTCACCTCACCAACGTGAAAACGTGAATCCACTCCCAATGGAATCTCACTCACCAAATATTTTTGCCAGCACTCTCATGCACGGCAAAATACGCTTAAGAATCACACTCCAGAGTGATCGAATATGTAATTATGCCACCATGGTTGGGATCAATCCACATGTAAAAGAATATGAAGAACTCACATAGCGTAAACCAGCACGGCAAATTTTATTTTAAACCACTACAATCTTCCATAAAAGCACTCACATTTTAAAAGATAAATACCAGCAGTAAAACCAGTGTAGTTCACAGCAGCTTCAAAATTCAGTGGATACACTCAAAACAGCAAATGGTCACGGCGGACCCGAGATGTGCAAATGCCAGGACTCGCGGTCCCTCTCACCCCCTTCGTGGAGCGCCGTACAAACAAATCTCTCCTTCCTCGAGTGCGGCTCTCAGCGTAGCTCGTCACACCTTAATATTTAGGCTGCTGCCTGCATTTTCTTACATGCTTGAATGCAGAGATGCTATGACTCTGCATCCGGTGTGTGAGGAGGCATGCAGTTGTAGTGGGGTGTTATTTAATAAAACAGATTCTTACTATGCTGTCAAGTCCCGGGTAACTGGGAATGAGAGGACATACATTTGATTTTTTATATTGAGTTTTTTACATTGTTAGTTTTTTACATTGTTATTGAGTTTTCGCAGATTTCTCCAGGTTTTAGTATTCAGTCATGGGGCTCTGTAGTTTGGAGATTCCATAGTGTCTTAGGTGGGATGAAATCCCCAGTCTTGGGTCCAGATTTTGAGATCCACCAGCATATTGACTGGTCAGGTGTGTGTTGGGCTATTTGTAGACACCTGACCATAGTTCTGGGCTCCACCCTCCCGAGGAGTCCAGGCAAGCAAGGGAGAAGTGTGCATGTCTGCACAGGTCTGTCTGTCAGAGCAGACAGAGGGTCTAAGCCTGTGGGCTGGAAAAGAGTGCTGAGGTACTGGGTTTTACAGGAACTCTGTTATAGAGCAGAGAGGGCTGAAGCATAAGTCTGAGCAGCAGTGCTGCTAAAGAGAGCCAGGTGGCTTGGTATTTCTGATTGAACTTACATTGTTGCTGTGGAAAGCTGAAACCCCTGTGTGGGCAACACTTCTGTTATTGGACATTTTCTTTCTTTAATAAAAGTGGGCCTACAAGCCCTTAAAACTGCGTATCTGGCGTGGACTCGGCTCACTGGTAAGCTCTACCTTTTAAGTTAAACCAACCCCCGATGTATAATCTCTATCCCAGCTTAGTGCAGCTACAGGCCATTAGTATGTCTGGAAGGCCAAGAAGGAGAGGCAGACAGACACAAGCCAATAAGAGAGGGCAAGCAGGCTCTGTGTCTAGTGCTGGTCGTGGAGACGGTGCATCCTCATCAGCACGTGCCCGTGGGACACGCTTGGCCTTTTTTTCGGCAGCTGGCCATGTTGAGCCGCAACATGTGGAAGACTTAGTCGAGTGGATGACCAAGCCGTCCTCATCCTCCTCATCCTCTCTCACCCATGCCCAGGGTACTTTGTCTGGCAAAGCAGCAGCCTCTTCCCTCGGCTCAATGTCATCAGTGACTCCTTCCCTAGCCCCACCATGTCCTCCTGAGGAGTCCCTCGAACTGTTTGACCACAGTGTTGGGTACATGCTCCAGGAGGATGCCCAGCGTTTGGAAGGCTCTGATGATGATACTGAGCTCGATGAAGGCAGTAACATGAGCAGGGACAGAGGGGGTGCCCAAGAAGGACAGCAATCTGGCAGTCATTCTCCCCCTGCTGCAGCATATTGCCAGGTTTGCTCCAGTGATGAGGGGGGAGGGGATGATGAGGTCACTGACTCAACGTGGGTGCCTGATAGGAGAGAGGAGGAGGAGGAGGAGGCGGCACATCACCACCAACGAGGCAGGATGCCCTCCAGGGGCCAGCCTAAGGGCAGCACATTGACTGCATCACACCCCAAAGCTCCACATGTGCAGGGCGCTGCAGTCTCTGCGCGTTATTCAAAAAGTTCTTTGGTGTGGGCCTTTTTTGAGACGAGTGCATCAGATCGCACCGCTGCTTTTTGCAACATATATCTCAAGCGTATCTCGCGTGGCCAAAACATCTCCCGCTTTGGTACCACATGCTTGACCAGACATATGTTGACCTGCCATGCAGTTCGTTGGCAAGCGTATCTAAAAGACCCACACCAAAGAACAAAGAGGACCTCTCCTTGCTCCTCATCAGCTGAGATTTCCAACCCTACTAGACCTTCAGTCCTCTCTGAGACCTGCACTGAGAGGAATGAAGGTGTAGAATTAGGTGTGTCACAGCCAAGTACTTGTGGGCAATCTGCTTTTGGTACACCGACGTCAGATTGTACCAGGCAAATTTCCCTGCCCCAGCTGCTGCACCGCCGAAAGAAGTTTGCTCCCAGCCATCCACATGCCCAGCGGTTGAATGCTAGCTTGGCAAAATTGCTAGCACTTCAACTGCTGCCTTTTCAGTTAGTAGACTCTGCCCCCTTCCGTGAGTTTGTGGAATGTGCGGTTCCTCAGTGGCAGGTACCCAAACGCCACTTTTTCTCACGGAAGGCGATTCCGGCTCTCTACCGGCATGTGGAAGGCAATGTCCATGCCTCGCTGGACAGGGCGGTCAGCGGTAAGGTGCATATTACCGCTGACTCATGGTCCAGCAGGCATGGACAGGGACGTTACCTAAGTTTCACGGCGCATTGGGTGACTCTGCTGGCAGCTGGGAAGGTTGTTCCGCCACCACGCCTCCAAAATGCTAATGATTGTGACACACCTCTCTCCTCCACCCCCTCCTCTTCTTCTTCCTCCATGGCCTCTTCCTGTGCTTTGTCCTCGGAACCAGCGGTGCTCCGTAGTCATTCAAGGGGCTACGCAAGTATGCAGGCCAAAAGATGCCATGCGTGCTTGAGCTGGTGTGCTTGGGGGACAGGAGCCACACTGGGGCAGAGGTTCTGTCAGCTCTGCAGGGGCAGGTTCAGAGGTGGTTGACGCCACGCCAACTTAAGGCAGGAATGGTGGTTTGCGACAATGGCACCAACCTCCTCTCTGCCCTCCGACAGGGACAAATGACCCATGTGCCCTGTTTGGCTCACGTCCTTAACTTGGTGGTGCAGCGGTTCTTGGGCAGGTACCCGGGCTTACAGGATGTCCTGAGGCAGGCCAGGAAAGTCTGTGCATTTCCGCCGGTCATATAATGCCAGTGCTCGGCTGACGGACCTCCAAAAGGAGTTTAACCTGCCCAAGAACCGCCTTATCTGTGACATGCCCACCAGGTGGAACTCAACGTTGGCCATGCTGCAGCGGCTGCACACGCAGCAGAGGGCCATCAATGAGTACCTGTGCGACTATGGCACCAGGACAGGGTCAGGGGAGCTTGGTTTTTTTCCCCACGCCAGTGGGCCATGATCAGGGATGCATGCACTGTCCTGTCACCATTTGAGGAGGCCACGAGGATGGTGAGCAGTGACAGTGCATGCATCAGTGACACTGTCCACCTGTTGGAGCACACCCTGATGAAGACACGTGATTCCCTGTGTCGAAGACACGTAGGGGAGGGGCCAGGACGGAGCGATCAGCACAGAGCTGGACTGGGAATCTCTAGCACCCCACAGCACGCCGAATAGCGTTACTCTGCTTGTATTGTTTGGTGCGCACTAAGCACCTATGGAATGTGAGTACCCCAGTGTGGGGATTGGATTTTATATGCTTTAATAAAGTGTCTGGCGATATTATACTATATAGTCCCTTCTCTTTTATGGGTTTGATGCCTGTGGAGTCTTAAAGAGCCTGGTGGGAGATCATCTATTGTCCTGATACTGAGCCCAGGGGTGGCTCCATAGCGTGATTTGACGCAGCTAAACCCTGTGTCACACGCTCTAAGGTGAGCGCAACTACTTTGGGGGGTCACCGAGGCACATCACGGCATGATCTGGGCACTGTGGTTCAGCGATTTTGTTTTTTCTGTGAAGCACCTTTATGTACTGTAGTTCACCTTTGGAACCTTTCCACTGCACATTGCTGTTTGATACTATTGTGGAGGATTTTTTCACGGATAAGGACTACTACTGTCTCAAGCATCGCATATCACTTATATATGCTTTTTTATCACCTATCACCTGTATGATTTATTGCAGTTTATATGTATATGATACCATATTCATAGCGCAAGTTTTTTTCATTTATATGTTTATTGTATACTATTGATTAATGTGAGTGTATTATTCGCACACTGCACTTTGGATTTAATATGCATGGCACTTTGATGCATTTTTTTGGCACATTTATTAGTCTTTTTATTTAATTGATCAGCATGTGAACAATATTTTTACACATATATAGCTCATTTGTTATTTAGCACATTGCACTTTGGATGTGGCATTCAGTAACACATTTTATTTAAGCATATGGAACTCCTTTATTATTAAGCACATCGCACTTTTGATGTGGCATTTAGTAGCACATTTTTTCTGGATATATGAATTTTTTTTGGAGCTGTATCATATGCACTTGGCACCTTTTACATATGATACCGATAGGGTGAACGCATATATTGTTGTATACCTAAGCGCAGCGCAATTTTTCTTTATTTATATCTACTGCACGGCCATGAATACGTGATCTGCGTTTGCAGCTGGGTATTTATTTCCATATTAGGTTTGTTTCTTCAGTAGGGCATTGGTTTATTGTGGCTCGCAAGATCTTTTCTATATACCCCTTGTCCACCTGTTGGAGCACACGCTGCGTGGAATAATGGACAGGGCACTTGAGGCAGAACAGAGGCAGGAAGAGGAGGACTTCCTTAGCTCTCAAGGCCCCCTTTATCCAGACAGTGTTCCTGCGTGCCCGCCGATCACACAGGAAGAGGAGGAGGAAGATTGTGTCAGTATGGAGGTGGAGCCTGGCACTCAGCATCAGCAGCAGTCTTTAAGGGATCAGTCCCAAGAAACACATGGACTTGTACGTGGCTGGGAGGAGGTGGCTGCGGACCATGTCGTCCTTAGTGACCCAGAGGACTCCGGACCGAATGCCTCAGCAAACCTACGCTGCATGGCCTCCCTGATCCTGCAAAGCCTGCGTAAGGATCCTCGTATTCGTGGTATCAAGGAGAAGGACCAATACTGGCTGGCAACCCTCCTTGAACCACGTTACAAGGGTAAGGTTGCGGACCTTATCTTGCCATCGCAGAGGGAGCAGAGGATGAAACATCTTCGGGAGGCCTTGCAGAAAGGTCTGTGCAACGCGTTCCCAGAGACTGGGAGGTTACAAACTCCTGTTTCTGGACAACGTGTTGCTGAGGCTTCGGTCAGTCAAAGAAGGAGCGGTGGAGAAGGTGGCCGTCTGACCGATGCGTTCAGACAATTTTTTTTGGTCCGCAGCCCCAAGGTATGATCGGTTCCAGCAACCATCGCCAGTGTCTGTTTTACATGGTGCAGGAATACCTAGGGGCAAGATCAGATTTGGACACCTTTCCCACCGAAAATCCTCTGGGTTACTGGGTCTTGAGGATGGATCACTGGCCAGAGCTTGCACAGTATGCAATTGAGCTACTGGCCTGTCCTGCATCCAGCGTTCTTTCGGAACGCACATTCAGTGCTGCTGGAGGCGTGGTAACCGATCACAGGGTGCGTCTGTCCACCGACTCGGTCGATCGACTGACCTTCATAAAAATGAATCAGTCTTGGATCACCACCAGCTACCAAGCACCTGATGCTGATGTAACCGAATAATTTTTTTTGAAATCTCAGATCCCTTCAAAGACTGCCTATGCTGATGCTGAGTGACTATCCCTGAGTAATTATCCTCTTCCTCCTCAATGATCACGCTGATAGCTTGTAAGAACATTTTTGGTTCTGGGTGCCACCACCAGTGCCTAAGGCACCATTTTTCAGCCCCTGTTTAACAGGGGCATGTAATTACAATTCTTGATCTAATATTTCACAGCAGGGCCCATTTCTGCACCCACCAAGAGCGAGTGAGGACTTACAGTGTTGTGGCACCAGCACCACCACCACCACCACCAAAGGCCCAGTTTTTCTGCCCCTGTTCAACAGGGGCATGTAATTACAATTCTTGATCTAATATTTCACAGCAGGGCCCTGTGAGGGCTTACAGTGTTGTGGCCACAACAACACCTAAGGCCCAAATTTCTGCTGAGTATATAGGGCAGGCCCCTACTTTCAAACATCTAACTTACAAACGACTCCTACTTGCAAACGGAAGGAGACAACAGGAAGTGAGATGAAATCTACCCCTAGGAAGGGAAATTCTCTCCTGTAAGAGTTATATATATGGGAAAAACATTTCTCCTTTCCACTGATGCTTTCCATACCATGTTCCACAAAAAACCCCAAATTTTCAAAAAACATTTGTCATTGGGACAAAAGTGAGATGAAATCTTCTGAAGAGGAGGAAAGACAGCAAAACAAATGTCACAGGGGTGATAACCCTTCCCTATGTTTTCCAAAAAGCTTAAAAAAGATTTTTTGGCTGGAGCTAAACACGTTAAAAATGTACCCGTTCAAAATGACAAACAGATTCTACTTAACAACAAACCTACAGTCCCTGTCTTGTTTGCACCGCCTGTATACTGCTGTTCAGAGTATATAGGGCCTGGTGGCCCCACACCTTTCCTTATTTTAATTTGGGTGCGGGGTTCCCCTTAATATCCATACAAGACCCAAAGGGCCTGGTAATGGACTGGGGGGTACCCATGCCGTTTGTCTCACTGATTTTCATCCATATTGCCAGGACCCGACATTACATTAAACCCGCAAGCAGTTTTGAATGAGATTTTTTCCTTTTTAAAAATGACATTTGGTGCAGGGACTGTTCTAAACACGGGAAACACGCGCCACTTTACAGGCATACTATAGACACCCCCCAGGTACGATATTTAAAGGAATATTTCACTTTTTTTTTTTTTTTTTTACTTTAAGCATCATTAAAATCACTGCTCCCGAAAAAACGGCCGTTTTTAAAAGTTTTTTTGCATTGATACATGTCCCCTGGGGTAGGACCCGGGTCCCCAAACCCTTTTTTAGGACAATACCATGCAAATTAGCCTTTAAAATGAGCACTTTTGATTTTGAACGTTCGAGTCCCATAGACGTCAATGGGGTTCTAACGTTCGTGCGAATTTTCGGTCCGTTCGCAGGTTCTGCTGCGAACCGAACCGGGGGGTGTTCGGCTCATCCCCCCTACACAGGACATATACCCACTGTGTCACAGAGTGCTTGATGACAAGACTCTCTCTAAATGTGCGTCCTCCTCCCCAACCTTGCGAGTGCATTTCTTTTTGTGTGTGGTTTTAGTGTGTTGGCATAGTTACTGCATCTTTGCATCTATTTCTGCTTGTTTGTTTTACATAGTGATTCCGGATTCCTCATTCACTCTTAAGGTGGCAGCACTGCACATAGTCAGTAGTAACTGGTTTATGTCTTGCACACAGGATTGCCTCTGGGACCATTCACTATTATTCATTAACTGTTATGAATTATTTATTGTTGGATTCCTCTGTTTATGATATTGTTTTTATATATTTAATATTGAGGCATCACTGATTTGGTAGTTTTTATTGCACATGAATATTGGGAATTAGTTCTCTATGTGATATTAAAGTGATTGTAAAGGCTTTTTTTTTTTTTTTTTTTAAAATAACAAACATGTCATACTTACCTCCACTGTGCAGTTCGTTTTGCACAGAGTGGCCCCAATCATCCTCTTCTGGGGTCCCCAGGGGGCACTATCAGCTCCTCCCCACATTGTATAATCCCCTAGGAGAAACGCTCTCCCGGGGGGTTACCTTGCGGGCGTGCTCCCGAGTCCAGCATTTGCATCCATAGACACAGAATGCAGGACTCGGGGGGGGGGGGGGGGGGGGCCGCACCCGCATCATTGAATTTGATTGACAGCAGCCCGAGCCAATAGCTGCGCTCCTATCAATCTATCCACTCAAGAGCCGAGAACCCCGGGGCAGAGAGTACAGTGTGTCTCCGTCGAGGGAATGAAGGGCTCAGGTGAGTAAAACGGGGGGGGGGGGCTGGGGGCGTGGAGATAAAACCATGATACTGTTGACACTTTCCAACATTCAAAAAATACGGGCAATAAAAATTTGGTTCAATTGAACTAAAAAGCGCAATGCAAAGTGGCTGGGGTAGCAAAATAGAGGTCTATTTTGCTACCCCAGCCACTTTGCATTGCACTTTTTAGTTCAATTGAACCAAATTTTTATCGCCCATATTTTTTGAATGTTGGAAAACTTTTATATCAATCTTTTATCCCTGTCGGATTTACACCATGTGGAGGTTCTCTTTTTTTCTCTTACACCATGGGAACTGTCTCTGAGCGGAGCTCGGTTGATCAACAAAGCCAGCCCTAGGACGGCAAATCAAGACAGCTGGAAGTCCATGCTTAGTCCATCCCTTCCGGTGTCGAGTAAGTCTCCAGGCTCTCCCTTCATCAAGAACATCTGATCTATCGGAATTAGATCCTTTCTCACCGCTTGGCGGTACAAGCACATTTGACTCACCGCCGACGGCCTGTGAGTCCATTTCTGGTAAGGGTATTTCATCTTTCTTCACTTGAAGTTTGTTTTGATGAGAAGACAGTACCCTATACGTTAGCGCACTTCCAACGCCCTTTAAGAAGCATATAAAAGTATCAACAGTATCATGGCTTCATCTCCATGAACCCTTACTTTGTAGATTGATATGGACTCTAGATATATAACATTATATCTACATGTCAACACATATTTATGCTTATGACATACATTTTGACCTATCAGGCATGTGGTATTGCTCCTTAGATCCCTTTCACACAGACGATCTGATCAGGTCCACCTGTCAGTTTTTCCGGTGGACTTGATTGGAAGGTCCATGCATTCCCATGGACAAGGGGGTGTTAACTGAATTGTGTTTGTTTACACCCTCCTACCTCCAAACCCAATCTGGTTTGCTTCAAAAAAATGGAAAGGAGATCTGCCCTCATCCATTTAGCTGGATCACATTGGAGTGTAGTCGGGTAAATACAAACAGCAGAGTCTGATTACTCCCAGCCACCCATAAAGCAGAGCAGCCTTTGTCCGTGTCCACTCTGAAGAAACTAAGCAGACACAGATGTGTCATCCACACGCTGTACTCCAATTAGCAGTGGATCTGTGAGCTGAGCCCCTGCTTATCAGAACAGAATCTGCCCCATGTGATAGGGACCTTATAGTGACAATGGTAAAATATACCTGCACAATGTGTATTGGCAAATGTATTGTAGTCTCTGTCATGAGTGCATGTGACTTTCTGGTACCAATGCCACATGGCTGAGCCATCAGCCTTGGATCAGTGCAACTTTTTGTCTTGTTTCTCTAGCACCACTGACACCAGTGATAATGTTGACTGTCTGTAAGTGGGTCATTAACTTTACTGACCACCAATATAAAGAATGTTTTTCCTAATCTCCACCAATGTAGGGAGGCACTACACTAACCACCACTGTAATTACCATTCTTTCCACTGACCTCTAGCACAAGTGTTCCCTCCTTTTATTGACCACCAATGTACCATGAGCTGCAGATTTAATCAGGGTTCTCTGAGACCTGAAGATTATTTCAAGGGTTCCTTTATGCTAAAGGTTGAGAAAGGCTGCCTTAGGCTTTTTTGCACTTCCTATTCCAGGTACACAAACAAAAGTGAGAGCAAACCTTTCTAAATCCTCCCTTTGACAGCTGTCACAACAGGTGCCTACCCTTTTAAAATGTCATCTACCTTTTGATTTTTGCATATAAATTTATTTGCAGGTATTTCCCCATGAGATGACAAAACTCTGATTTGCTGGTGCAATAATCAGTGACAGATTGAAGCAGAATAGGTAGAGTTTTACACTCATGTTAAAGATCCTAAGGAAGTAGCCCATACTAAGTAGTACAGTCCAGAAACAACTGGGAAAGTAAACTATAGAATTTGATTAGTTGTGATGGCCTGCTTCACTTTTCTTTGCTCTATTTTTCATGAATCCCTTTTCTTTGACATACAATGGAATGCATTTATGGAAGACTCTGCACTGTTCATGCCAGGATTCTTGAATATTTTTCTAAGAAATATTACATATTCAGTATTAGTTGGTTTGGTTTCTTGCTGCAACGGATGCACAATAACCTTACTAGTATAAATAGTTTATAAAACTTTTGTATTACTTGTTTGTAAACTTGTCAGCAATGTGAGGGTGAAGCATTACATTTCATGTTGCAGCTCAATTTCCCGGGAGGCCTACGCTTCCTGTAACAAGTCTGATATTTAGCAACTGCGGACACACATCCTATATAATTATATTTCTAATCTAATGTTGTGCATAATGCATTGCCCCATCTTTCCATTTGCTATCAAATTATAACTTGATACCCAGGGGCTGAGATCCGGCTCATGTCTTTTGTTATCTGCGTAACTCCATAGTCAAAGTATGTTATGAACAGGGTTCTCTTAATTAAACTCTGATGTCAGAATTATAATGTTCATAAACTACCACTTTGCAAACTTTGGCAGTCTATTTTAAATTTAGGAATCGGATCATTAAGATTGGTACTGCCATGGTCTGTTATGGACCCCCATCATGCCCCTGGTGATGACATCATAAGGGGTGGGGCCTCCGGGTGACGTCACCCGGTGACCCAGCGCCATGCCAATATAAGTAGCTGCACACCGCGCACTAAGCATTACACCGGGAGAGAGCATTGAGATAACATTGGAGGAAGAACAGAGGGAGAAGACAGCAGAGAAGACCTGGCAGTGGCAGAAGACAGCTGACAGAGGGAGAAGAACCAGAGAGGGGAGAGGAACTGGCAGAGGCAGAAGACATCAGCGGAGAAGAGCCAGGGAGGGGAGAAGACACCGGAAGAAACGCCGGAGCTGCCTTAATAAACTACTTTAAGAAACTGTGCACTGCGTTTTATCCAGATTCCGATAAGCACCCCGCCCGCAGACCCTGACAATATACGGCCAGGGTTGTCAGGAAGAGGCCCTTGTCCCGATCAACATATTGAGGGCATGCGGCCTGGTACGGTTCGGGAGGGGGGCGATCGCTCACCCCTACCCCCTTTCCTGGGCTACGTGCTCAGATAAGGGTCTGGTATGGATTTTGGGGGGACCCCACGCCATTTTTTTCAGCGTTGGTTTTCCCCTTAAAATCTATACCAGACCGAAGAGCCTGGTATGGTCTTGGAGGGGAAACCCATGCCATTTTTTTTTTTTTAATTTGGCGTGGAGTTCCCCCTAAAGATTCATACCAGACACAGTGCCTGGTATTGTTGGGGATCAAAGTCGGATCCCTGTTCATTGAAGTCGGATGGATGTCGGACTTCAAGTCGCAAGGTAAAGTCAGATCCACAGTCATACGACTGTCGTGTCGTACCAGTGTGAAACCGGCCTCAAGCAACACCCACTCTTTTGGTCATGCCTCCTGGGGATCAGTGGGTGACCTTGATATCTTCAAGGTATCCCTTCTAACTATTTTCAAATGTTGGAAACTATGTGGGAGATGGTGTCTCCAAGCTCTTGCATGTCAGGTGCATTGATATGCTATGATCAGTATCTCTGCACAAAGTTGCAACCAAACCTATAATGCCGCGTACACACGGTCGTACTTTTCGTCTACAAAAGTCAGACAGCCTTTCCGACAGACTTCCGGCAGACTTTCGGTGGACTTGCGGCGGACTTGCGGCCTACTTTCTAACGAACGGACTTGCCTACACACGACCACACAAAAGTCGGTCGGATTCGTACGTGATGACGTACACCGGACTAAAATAAGGAAGTTCATAGCCAGTAGCCAATAGGTGCCCTAGCGTGGCTTTTTGTCCGTCGGACTAGCACACAGACGAGCGGATTTCGGGGTCCGTCGTAGTTACGAAGTAAAGTTTTGAAGCATGTTTCAAATCTAAAGTACGTCGGATTTGAGGCTAAAAAAGTCAGTTGAAAGTCCGGAGAAGCCCACACACGATCGGATTACCAGCCAGCTTTAGTCCATCAGCGTCTGTTGGACTTTTGTAGACGAAAAGTACGACCGTGTGTACGCGGCATAACTGTTCTAATCAACCCACCAGCTATTTCTTCTCCCCATTTTGCATGATGTTTAAATTCATGGTTGTTACTGAAAATTATTTTGATGTTTGGGAGCAATGTTTGAAATGTTTTTCTCCAGATGTCAGGCATGCTAAGTGTGCCACTGTCTTGTGTGGCTTGTGGGAATGTACCTGGTTTTACAAATCTCCAACCAATCAAGAAAACTGTAAAGAAGCAGGTTAAGGGTTGATCTGCTCCAGAGGGGTTTGGCATTTCAGATAGCAAGGATAATCTGCCACAAATTTGTGGCAGTGTAAAATTGTAAGTCTGTTAACCTGCTGCACATTTTGACTGGCAAGTTGCACACTTGCAGAGCACTTTAACTACTTCCCACCGGCCAATGTACATAAACGGCCGGGTGGGCGCTCTCTCCTTCTGAGTGGACGTTCAGGAACGTCCCTCAGAAGGATCGGGCGCGCGCGTTGCCGTGCAGCAGCGCGATCCCGATGCGCTCATGTCACCCGGACACGGCGCATCTCGGATCGGCAGGAGGGCTCTGTGATTGGCCCTCCTGATCACATGACGGCCGTGTCCAATCACAGCCGTCATGTGATGTAAACACCAGCCGGTTGCTAGGCGATCAGCTCTCCTCTCCTCACACGGAAGTTGAGAGGAGAAGAGAGGGGATCGCTGCAGCCGGCTGATGATCAGTGAGTATGAGCTGTTTTTTTACAGCTTTTTACTCACTGATCACCAACCTAGTGTCAACATACATGTCCCCATACAATGTAAAACACACACATGTCCCCACATAATGTAAAACACACATGTGCCCACTTAATGTAAAACACACATGTCCCCAAAACACATGTCCCCAAAACACATGTCCCCAAATAATAAAAAAAGCTGTCCCCCACATATGTCCCACTAAAATCACATGTCCCAATGGTAATCTGCACACATATGTACGTGATCACCTGCACACATCTGTACATGATCATTTGCGTACATATGTCCGTGATCACACAAACCAATTATTATACACTTAACAGGATTTTTTTTATCAAAAACATGTAGCAGAATACATTTTGGCTTAAATTTATAACAAAATTTGATTTTACTGTATTTCTTTTAAAACAGAAAAAAGAAAATATTGGTTTTTTTTCCAAATTTCCACTATTTTTGCGCTTATATCGCAAAAAAAAAAATAATGAAGTCGTGAATAAATACCACCAAAAGAAAGCTCTATTTGTTCAAACAAAATGATAAAAATTTCATTTGGGTACAGGGTAGCATGACCGCGCAATTGTCATTAAAAGTGCGAGGTGGTTAAGCACAAGTTTTAGTTGACACTTTTCCAATTTGTAGCAAATTTGCGTGGCACATCTCTAGCAAGAGCAAAGTTGCAGTGGTGAGTCTACACCAAGAGCTCTGCAAGTCTACAGCATGAAAATTCAGCCACAGTGACCCCTGTGGTGTGATAACTATTGCACAACATAACTGAACCAGAACTTGCAGCAGACTTGTAGAATGTTTGCAAAGAAAGTTGTTCTGGAGTCATGCAATGTGGACTTGCTGCGATTGTGCAACTAATGTGTGAAGCCTGGCAAGTCTAGCAATAGCTTAGCAAGTCATTTTCAAACTTGAAGCACAATCGTTTGCTATCTGGGATATTACTTTGAACTGTTGGTGCACTACATTTAGACGTGATGCTGGAAGTCTATCACCACTGCATCGTATATTTTTCTATTTCTTCCCTTTTACTTTTTCTACAGCAGCTCCTCTTCTTTTTTTGTGGAACAACAGTGGTCATCTCAGTTTGTTCGCTTAGCTAAATTCTAGTTCAGAACATCTAAATATACTTCTTTCGTTAGCAACTTGAGACACAACCTCTTCTGTTCTTCCCATTCTAGATGATCTACAGTATATTTGTAAAGCTTTGATATTATTACACTGTTATACTGTTTGAACTTTTCTCCTCTTCTTCTAGTAGATCTATGACTCCACAGTGGAGGAGAATTAATAGAATGCTGCAGTAAATGTGTCCAGCAGTTTTTCTTTTCTTAACCCTTTAATTAAGACCTAAAGTCATATAGTGCCCCCTTTGCTGCCTGCTATCTTTAAAGCTAATAGGAGAAGATGAATAATTACCTGTTTTGGGGTCCATCTGGTCTGCTTATTCTGTGCTACTTCCAGCAATCAGCCATGATTTTTATGTGAGGCAGAGGTATTGATTATATATAACTGGACAGAAAGCAGCAGCACTGTCCCCTCATGTAAGTGCGTTCATTGTTAGACTGACAACATTGTATTTTTGTAATGACTAATTGTGTTTGTTTTTTTTTTTTTTGTTTATTTTCTACTCCAGGTATTCAGGAAAAGTGAAAGACCAAACCTACATTGTTACCTTCCTTATAACATGTTTTGTGCTACCTTTGATGCTTATATTTGTGTCCTATGGAAAGCTAATGAAGAAGTTGAGAAAGGTGCGTAAATCTAGGAATGTGAACAAACAGCAGTGCTAAGGGACTATAGGTATGAGAATACCGTGACAAAGACTGAAATGGACCTCTGATATATTATAACCTTTAATTCCAGTATTTTGCTCCTTCAGTTATTATTTATCACTGACAGATCATGTTTTTAGCATTGCCTTCATAACTGTGCTGATTGTGTGAACTAGAACTGAGATATGCTGATTCTTTTACAGTTCTGTCTTTGTCAGTTCTGAGCTTTGTCAGTTCTGTTGCGAAAATTTATAAAGAAAAAATGCAACTAATTCCTTTTACATCAGTTTACACATCCGTCTTCAGTTCAGTTTATATCCGTTGCGATATTCTAGGTTCTCGATCACCAGCCAGCTGAATTTGTAAATGCAAAGTCTTTATTTTCTTTGCAGAGTGCAGAATGCAGAGTCTTTATTTTCCAAAAACAGTGCAAACACAAATATCTTTCTTCAGCAGACAAAAAAAGGCAATCCACACAATCTAGTGTAGCCATGCCCCCGTAGGGGTTGCTGAATGTTGTGGTTCACCTGTCACCCTGCCAAGCCCAACATCCATCTCTCAGACATTCAGAGACATAGAACAGTTCATAAGCTTTGTTTTTGTTTTTGTTTTTTATTGAGAGGATTGAACTTGGATGAGAATGTTAAATTATGGGATGCCCAGGAATATTCAGCACAACTTGCTCAGGACTTCTATATACACTCTAGTATATACACTGCAGTCTTTTCTCCAGCACAAACTCTTGCTTAAGACCTTTTATCCTTTACACCTCTAGCACTTCCCTTGCTGCAGACTGTTACTTCTCCAGACTAGCACTGCATGGTTAGGCCTGACAAAAACTCAGCTAGGCCTCAGTGAACTGCCTTTTGTGGGCAGGGACCTCGGGCCCCTGTGGTGTAGAAATAGTTCAGGTGCTAACTGTCCTCTGCACAGCTACCGATCCCAGATAGCTCTCTTCAGGCCTTGCCAGCCAGCCTGGCTGCAATGTCCTCTTTCCACTGCCCTACCCACAGTCCTCACTTCTGGTTCTGCACCCATCTCAAATTGCAATCTCCCAGTTCTCTCAGGCATGCCTTCGCAGTCCTCCTGACTGTGCTCACTCACCATCCCACCCGGCTGTGAAAAGTAGCCCCCCCCTGGAGACTCTTAGAAGTGTTCTCTCTCGCTGTCCTCTTCTTGCTCTCTCATGTGCCTCTCCTTCGAGGATCTCATCACTCCTCCTGGATGCACCCAAGCCCCGGCCCAGGGTCAACCCTTCCAGACTGGAGAGCTCCTGGTGGGCCCTGACAGCCTCCACACTCTCTGTTCAGCTCTTCCACCCAAAAACTCCCCCCAGCTTGCCTGCCTCCTGCCAATCAAAGCTGGGGATTGGTCAAGGCTCCTTAGAATACCCCAGGCAGCTACTCCTCTCCTCCTTTCTTTCTAGCACCTTCTAGAAAGAAGGGGGAGGTGACAGTGATGCTACCTGTGAGTCACCCAGCCCTGCCCTGAGCCACTCTTAGCCCAGAATGAAAACAAACAGACCTAGCCACCAGCTAGGCCTGCCTACATTTTCCTACTCTGCTAGAAAAACCCTCACTCTAGCACCTACCTAACTAGCAGGTGCTACACTAGAACAATGTAAAAAGGTTGGCTCACCACCAGTAAAACTTGTTTCTTGCAAGGGTTTTAAAGTCACCACCTATGTTAGGTGGTCCAAAGAAATGGACACCATAGATTAGCCAGGTCTTGGTCGTGAACACAACTTCTTACTGCAAACATGCCTTGTACAACATCACACCTCACACCTCACTGACATCTGCTGACTGCTTCTTTACCTTTTTCAGACCTCTTTTGTAGGAGGGTTAACCTTTTCGGGACCAAGACACATATAGTCAAGTTTAGAAGCAATTTCCTATCCAGAATCTCTCTGAGCCTTAGATTTCCTTGTCTCATATAAGAACTTAACAATCCTTGGGAAACTATAAGTCAGTTTTTCCCTTTTACAGGACCACCCTGGAATCCTTCACCCTGCATAAGTGAGATACCCGTAGTACTTATCACCTCCTTTAAAAGGGACCACAACCCAATCAAAGGGAACACATACCTCCTATCCAGGACCCATCCCTGGTGTCCTGTACACAGCATACATCTTTACATGTCTGCTTTTTCAGTTGAAGAAACAAAGTCATAGGTGATAAACGTATTAGCAAAAAATGTTTCTTGGCACAAAATGGATGTGACTGGAAGTAAATGAATGACATCTGTTTATGTCTGCAAATTGCAGACATGCAAAAAAGGACGCAGAATTTTATGTTTTTTTGCTGTGAACATAAAGTGACTAGATTTAGGCAAATGTAAATGGACTGTCCATTTACTTCAATATTTCTTTATTGGTATTTTCAGTAAAATTAACAGAATTACATTTATTACATCAAGTCAGATGTTCAGACCCAAGCAAGTTGAGCAGAGATAAGGATTGTTACGTCCAGGGTGGTATAACCAACCTTGAAAAATATAGATTAAGCAGAGGTAAAATATGCAAACATTGTATTGTGGATTTCAGACGGGGGGGGGGTTTGGGGTAGTAGGAAGGGGTGGGGGCACCAGCTAGGTAAGCAGTTTTGCTGTGTAGTTGTAGTAGGGAGTGCAAGAAGAGAAGTGAGGAGATATTGAGACAGAAAGAATTTGTGATATCAGGAGAACATCAGATAATAACAGTACATTTTGGATGTGTTAACCAAGTTGACCATTTATCCAAGAACTTTTCCATACTTAGATTTTTCCTAGCAACTAGTTTCTCCATCTCACATTGTAGGTTTAGACCTGTAGAAAACAAAGAGGAACAAGAGGGGGGAGGGGAGAACAACTCAAAAAAGAAAAAGATGTAAATGGGGATAGCATCTTTAATTTAGGCTCCCGAGTGTTGACAAAATCGGAAATAGCATTATTAAATAAAGGTTTAAAATTTGCACCCCCAAAGAAATTGAATAAATTTCAAACATACATTGACATTCACAAATATGTTTGTAAAATGAATATCAAAAGACATTTTGCGAGCATTCCGGCAAAACAAGGAGGATTAGTCCAACAGGAATATCAGCATTCTGGACCAGCAAATGCCTCCACATTAAATCCCCCTGGAGTTCTGGCACTCTCGTTGAGGGTCTTTAGAGATGTGGTTTTGAGGGACTTGGAATCCATTAAAAACACTAATTGCAAGATGGAGAAAAATCTCGAAGAGGGACTGGACTCACTTTGTAACAATAAAGAATTGGTTATCCGCCCAGCCGATAAGGGTGGGGGAATTGTTGTCCTGGATCGGAAAGATTATCTTCAGGAGATGCATAAGATTGTAGAAGATCAGGACATGTATATTCCCCTACCTGGTAATCCTGTCATCCAGTATAAAAAAACCTTGCAAACATTGGTACAGAGGGGATTCCAGTTGGGCATACTTAATGAGAAAGAAAAAAAAATTCTTATTCCTAAGGCTCCGTGAGTCCCAGTGCTGTATTGTTTACCTAAGATTCACAAGAGTCTTACTTGCCCCCCTAGACGTCCGATAGTGAGTGGTATAGACTCCATCACGTCCCGGGTGGGCAAGTATATAGACCATTTTCTTCAGCCATTGGTGCAGCAAATACCATCATACCTGAAGGACATGAGACATGTGATCAATCTGTTGTCCCAATTAAAGCCTAGTGGCCACACTTGGTTGGTGACAGATGATGTTACATCACTGTACACCATTATTCCACACAATCTGGGGCTGTCAGCTGTCAAATATTATCTGGACATTTTTTCACAAATACCCCAACAACAACAGGAATTTATTATGGATTTGCTCGAATTTGCTGCAAACCATAATTACTTCTGGTTTGACCACAGCTATTACCGGCAATTACCGGGGGTAGCAATGGGAGCCAAATATGCCCTGAGCTTGGCCAACCTTTTTATGGCCAAGTGGGAGGAGGATGTCATCTATATGGACCTTACATCGATGACGTCCTCCTCCTATGGGATGGAACCATCTCCCTTAACAAATTTTTTTCCTCCATCAACGAGAATGACAGAGGGATCAGATTTGTTCATGAAGCAAGTCGGGAAAAAAATAATTTCTTGAACCTCACAATAATAAAAGGTGAGGGTTGCTTCAAGACAATCACTTACTTCAAACAAACTGATCGTAACACCTTCATACCTTTGGACAGCTGCCATAGTGACCCATGGCTAAAGTCGATACCAAAGAGTCAATTTGTCAGGATGAGATGAAATTGTATGGAAATGGATGATTACAAATTTCAAGCTGGTATTCTGAAAAACAGATTACAAGAAAAGGGCTACGATTTGGGCCTCATAGAAGCCACCATAGAGGAGGCTGCTATGCTAGATAGATCAATGTTGGTCCATGCAGGCCCTAGGAAGATTAAGGAGAAACCTGTCATACCTTTTATCACAACATATTCGACCCAACATTATCTGATCGAAAAAATCATACGCAAACATTGGCACTTGTTAGGGAACGATAGGATTATTAGAACATTCCTACCAGCTAACTCACAGGTAATTTTCAAAGGGGTTCCCTCTCTTAGGGATAGGGTTGCTCCCAATGTTGTGGATCCACCCACCAAAAAAGTGTCTTTCTTCCAGAATCTTTCTGGATATCATCAGTGGCGCAGATGTCAAGTCTGCACATTGAACAAGAGTAAGATGAGAAAAGCTGAATCCTTTGTTTTAACAAGTACTTCTAAGGAACACAAAATTTAACCATTTGTCACCTGCAGCTCTACGGAAATTGTTTATTTATTACAATGTCCGTGTGGGCTTCAATATATTGGCAGGACCAAGCGATCAATGCAGGTTCGCTTGGGAGAACACATCGCCAATATTAAGATTGGTTTCAAATATCATTCCGTTTCTAAAAAATTATGATATGTTCCATAACCGTAACCCAGCTAACACACTCTTTCTGGGAATTGACAAATATAGCACCCATTGGAGGGATGGTTCCCTAGTTAGGGAACTGTCAAGGCTAGAGCTGGCTTAGATCCATAGGGTACGCTGCTATACTCCATACAGCCTCAACATAGATACAGATGTCAATGCTTTCATAGATAATGGATAAATGATTATGGATGTAAACCAGATCTGAGCTCCTGGATGACCCCTATTCTAAGGGTGGATGTACCATTTTACTGCATGTAGGTGTAGCGATATAGACTAGTGACACATGGGAGCTTATATATGTCTATAATCTTTTGATTTTAATAATGGATGATATTGGTGGTACAACAGGACATGTAGGATTTTATTCTCCCATTTTGGGGGGTGCTCGATAAGGGCCCACCTCTGTTGGAGATGTTCTATAATCTTGCAGTTATTTATTACAGATTGTTTTCTTTGTCCTACATAGAAATACAAGGAAGATGTCATATTTTTTCAATTCTTTTCCATTTTTTCCATTTTTCATAGTTTTCTCTTTTAGTACGCACAGTTCTTTTCTATTTGTCGTATTTTTCTCTTTTTTCCCTATTTATAATTTTAAATTTAATTTTAAGGTTTACATTTTCTATGTAATGAGTAACAACTACATTGTGGCCTAAAACTGCAATGTTATGTGCTGACAGACCGCTGGAGGTCACTGGAGGGATGTCCCTTTAAATAGACAGACCAGGAACGATCCCAGTGAGTTGCCATAGAAGCATAGTGGAACTGTTATTACTTCCTACGATGTGTGACACATCTCTGGTTGTATTTGATGTGATGATATCACTACACTGTGCGGTTTTAAATGGATAGACAGTTTTAAGTCGTTAATTTTGGCAGTGCGATAGTATTCCGCATTATAAGGGCAATAGCCTCAGATAGTGGTTCCTGTAAGGAGGACACCCGGAGCTCAGAGCTGGGCGTTCCCTTCTCGATGTAGAGTATAATTGGCGGTGAGTCAGCACGCCGCTTGTGCCCCTGGACGATGTCATCTGTGACAAAACGGCTTTGGGAGGAGCGGCGTGCTGACGTCACCGCAAACAACGCAGGTCCTGGAAGGAACGGGCTTTTATCGAGAGCCGGCTTGAACATTTTATGACACGCTAATTTATTCTTGATACATTCCTTCTTTTCTGACATGGGGAACTGCTGACCGTGGGCTATTTGAGGATAACTCGAGCAGAGGAGAGGGGACATCTGGCTGGCAAGCATAGAGACTCAGGCTGGGGTATAAGCCACAGGTGAATGTGATCTCCCTAAAAAGAGATCAATACAGCTGGTAAACGACAGTTGTTTCTCGGGTGGAGAAATCTTTCTGTCTCAACTCATCACTACTTCTTGGGTGTTTTTCGTTTTAAGTCACCAATGATCAGTGAGCTGAGGATTCCCTATATTAATTCAAACTGGGAGTGCTACTTGATTGTGGAACCTTCTCTTTAAGAACTTTTGTGGTGTGGACTTTCCCACAGGACTTTTAGCCTCTAATAACATTTTCATATTCATATATTTTTTAGCAAATTTATTAGTTGGGTTTAACAACTGCACTTTTTATGTTCACATTTTGGAGCAATGTTATTCAGTGTTCATCACCAGTAGATTGGGAGCTATTATATCCTCCGTTTGACACTGATATTTAGTATATGTTGATATATGTCACCATACGTATATAGTTTCACACAGCGCAGCTTATTTTTTTGGATTCGATTTTTTTTGTGTGTATCTCACATTTGAGTTGCAGCAGTACCTATTACATATCATACTACACTATATGGTAGAATGGCTTACTAGACAGCGCAGTAATTTCACTTTTGACATTTAGATCTGCAAACATATAGGAGATGGAAGGGGGTTCTGTGGTTTTTCAGAGTTTAGTGATATTTAGTTTTGCCGCCAGTAGTAGGTGTATTATTACCACCCGTGACCTGAGGGGGGGGGGGATTTTTCTATCCCAAGATGTAGTAATGCTAGTGAGGGGTTCGAGGTGACTGTGTTATTATGGAGATCAAGGCAAATGTTTGTTTCCAGTATGAGCTTATGGATCTACAAAACTACATGATGTGTGCTATAGTACCAGTAATTCCACATATTTGCACAGGACTTCCAGTAAGTAGAAGGATGTCCTGGGAAGAATTTGGAGAGCCAGTAAGGTGTCAGATACCACATGGGTATTGTTTTTTGATATGATTCCCAATGGTTGGAGCACTGGGAGGCTGTGAAGGTGAATTTAAAGGCTCGTGACCACATGTCAGGGGTGACCCTAATATTTAGCTCCTTGACCCATTTTGAGAGAGAGAGGTGAGTTGGGAGTAGGGACGATTGTCAATGAGGGCTTAGTACATTGTGGAGATACCATGTTTTGGATACCTTGTACAGGTGTAGAATTTGTGGAGTGGTTTGGGTATCTGGATTACAGTGGGAATTTTGGATATCTTGAGAATATGGGGAATCCTCATATATGTAAAAACTTCAGTTTGAGGCAGGTTGTGTTCAGTTTGGAGATCTGTGAAGGTTTTTAGAGTGTCTTTATTGTAGAGGTCTGATATGTTACCAAGCTTGTTTTTCTGCCAGAGGTGTACTTTAAGATTTGATAAGTGTGTTTTTAGTGGTTTGAGAGGGACCGGTAGAGTATGGGAAGGGTGAGTTTTGGATGTTGCCTGGGTGAGATTCTTCCAGGCTGTCAATGTGGCTGTAATTGATGGAGAGGTAGTCATTGTGTCGGGGGGGGGGGGGGGGACCCGCAGAGGTGAGCAGGAGGATGTCACGCAGATTATTAGTTAAGTAGGGGGGCGATTACATTATAGACCATGTTTTATCTGGAGTCGGGTGCCACCAGTAGTAAAGCTGGTCGAGGATAGAAGCGTAATAGTAGGTTTGAGGGAGACTTACTTCTCCTGGTTTATGATGCCTAGTTAAGATGTGGTGGGCACACCTGGGTAGTTTAGTGTCCCAGACATATCTTGAGATTTGTTTTTGTATTGAGGTAAAGAAAGAATGTGGTATAGGAATCAATACTGTGCGAAATAAGTATAGGAGATTTGGAGGATCAACATTTCGAAGGAGGCAATTCTTCCTAGTTTAGATAGGCCATTTGTGCGCATTTGATTTGGTAGTTGTGGAAATAGTTTTTGGAAGGCATAGTAGTTAAGGTCATAGAGGTTGTGCTGTGAAGGGGCCAATTTTATCCCTAGGTATGGGATAAATTGACTTGTCCAAGTATAAGGAAGAGACCTTTCCAGGAAGGACTTTTGCCTATGTATGAGGTTTAGCGGAAGGACCAGGTATTCGGAGGAATGCGATTGTAGAAAGAGGCTAAGCTAAATTGGTTGAGTATGTCTTGGATTGGAATGGAATGAACTGGGTTAATGAGCAAAAGTATAACATCTTCGGCAAAGAAACTTATTTTATGCTCCATGTCGTTGTGCACAATACCTGAAATGCGCTTGTCCACTCTAATCTTTGCTGCCAGGGGTTCCAATAGTAGAGAAAAAATGAGAGGGGAAAGCGGGCATCCTTGGCGGGTGGATGTGGAATGTGGAGATCCAGAAAGGTTTGGATAAGGTTCCATCAGTCAATACTCTTGCAGAGGGATTGGAGTATATTGAGAGTATTGCAGATTGAAACCAGCCTGTGATGCCAAATTTAGGGAGTACTGCTTTCAGGAATCCCCAATGCACCCTATCAAACGCCTAGGATAGAAGCAGACAAGGTGTTCCTGAATGTTCCTGAATGGGTGACTTGATGAATTAGATTGCTGTTGCATCCAGAGCTTGCCTGTCTGGCATAGAGCCAACTTGGTCCGGGTGCACCAGGGAAGGGAGACATTTCAGCAATCTAGATGCAATGACTTTAGCAAATATTTTTCTATCCCTGTTAAGGAGTGATATTGGCCTGTAATTAGTCATAGAGGTGGGATCTTTCTCTGGTTTGGGGGTGGTTCTGATAATTGATGGCAGCATATACAGTAAATTGGCAAAGAACCAGAGGTGGCAGCAGAATTGAAGAGTGTCGTGAGGTGGGAGATGACGAGGTTGGCAAATTTCTTGTAGAATTCGTTTGTGTAGCCATCTTCTCCAGGATATTTTTGGCGAGGCTTTTAGAATTTCGTCGTCTGAGAATGGTTGGGAAAGTTCAGCCAATTGGACAGGGGTAATAGTTGGGAGGTCAATCGAGGATAGGAAGCTTTTTATACATGGGTCTGATGGTTGAGGAGTATCTTTATCGCTAGTGAGGTTGTAGAGAGAGGAGTAGTAATGTCCTGTGGATTAATGAGGAGTTGCTTGGTGGTAGCGTGATGAAGGGAGGCCATTATACACCTAATTCATTGAGTTTTGACCTGTCGGGCTAATAGGGATCCAGCCTTATTACCTAAAGCATAGTATTTGGCTTTAGTCAATTTAAGGTTGTTTTCAAATTTGAAGAGTAACAGTGAGCGGAGTTTATGTCTTCGGTCAAGGAGCTCGCTGGATAGTTTGTGGGAGGGACCCTTTTTTTTATGGTTCTCTAAGTGGGCAATTTGGGAAAGGACTTCTTCAACTTGCCTTTACCTCTGGTTTTTAAAGTTACTGTAAAGCTTAATTAGAATCCCACGCATATAGGCTTTATATGCTGACCAAAGTACGAACCTATCGGTATCCGGTTGGTCATTTAATTAAAAAAAAGAGTAGTGTTCAGTAATGAGTTTTTGAATGTTGCTAGGATCTGCAATGAGAGAAGCGTCAAGTCTCCAGAGAGGATATAGTCTTGATCTACAGTTCCCCACAGTTATGGAGACAGGTGCGTGCAGTGGCGTAGCGTGGGTTGTCAGCACCCGGGGCAAGGCAAGTAATTTGCGCCCCCCCCCCAACCTGCGGACTTTTAGCTATCCCTGAGTCCCTTCAAATACAATAGTACTGACATACCTGATTCCTATACTGACCACTACACTGAGAACTACACTGTCCACTAGGGATGAGCTTCGAGTTCGAGTCGAACTCATGTTCTACTCGAACATTGGCTGTTCGCAAGTTCGCCGAACAGCGAACAATTTGGGGTGTTCGCGGCAAATTCGAATGCCGCGGAACACCCTTTAAAAGTCTATGGGAGAAATCAAAAGTGCTAATTTTAAAGGCTTATATGCAAGTTATTGTCATAAAAAGTGTTTGGGGACCCGGGTCCTGCCCCAGGGGACATGTATCAATGCAAAAAAAAGTTTTAAAAACGGACGTTTTTTCAGGAACAGTGATTTTATTAATGCTTAAAGTCAAACAATAAAAGTGTAATATCCCTTTAAATTTCGTAGCTGGGGGGTGTCTATAGTATGCCTGTAAAGGGGCGCATGCTTCCTGTGTTTAGAACAGTCTGACAGCAAAATGACATTTGGAAGGAAAAAACACATTTAAAACTACCCGCGGCTATTGCATTGCCGACAATACACATAGAAGTTCATTGATAAAAACGGCATGGGAATTCCCCACAGGGCAACCCCGAACCAAAAAAAAAAAAAAAAATGATGTGGGGGTCCCCCTAAATTCCATACAAGGCCCTTCAGGTCTAGTATGGATATTAAGGGGAACCCCAGCCAAAATTTAAAAAAAAAATTGACGTGGGGTTCCCCCTAAATTCCATACCAGACCCTTCAGGTCTGGTATGGATTTTAAGGGGAACCCCGCGCCAAAAAAAAAAAAAAACGGCGTGGGGTCCCCCTAAAAATCCATACCAGACCCTTATCCGAGCACGCAACCTGGCAGGCCGCAGGAAAAGAGGGGGGGACGAGAGTGCGGCCCCCCCCCTCCTGAACCGTACCAGGCCACATGCCCTCAACATTGGGAGGGTGCTTTGGGGTAGCCCCCCAAAACACCTTGTCCCCATGTTGATGAAGACAAGGGCCTCATCCCCACAACCCTGGCCGGTGGTTGTGGGGGTCTGCGGGTGGGGGGCTTATCGGAATCTGGAAGCCCCCTTTAACAAGGGGACCCCCAGATCCTGGCCCCCCCCCTGTGTGAAATGGTAAGGGGGTACTTACCCCTACCATTTCACTAAAAAACTGTCAAAAATGTTAAAAATGACAAGAGACAGTTTTTGACAATTCCTTTATTTAAATGCTTCTTCTTTCTTCCTTCATCTTCTTCTTCTTCTGGTTCTTCTGGTTCTTCTGGTTCTTCCTCCGGCGTTCTCGTCCAGCATCTCCTCCGCGGCGTCTTCTATCTTCTTCTCCTCGGGCCGCTCCGCACCCATGGCATGAGGGGAGGCTCCCGCTCTTCTCTTCATCTTCTTCTCTTCTTCATCTTCTTCTTCATCTTCTTCTTCTTCTTCTTCTCTTCTTCATTTCTTCTCCGGGCCGCTCCGCAGCCATGCTGGCATGGTGGGAGGCTCCCGCTGTGTGACGGCGTCTCTTCGTCTGACGGTTCTTAAATAACGGGGGGCGGGGCCACCCGGTGACCCCGCCCCCCCCTCTGACGCACGGGACATGACGGGACTTCCCTGTGGCATTCCCCGTGACGTCACAGGGAAGTCCCGTCAAGTCACCGTGCGTCAGAGGGGGGCGGGGTCACCGGGTGGCCCCGCCCCCCGTTATTTAAGAATCGTCAGACGAAGAGACGCCGTCACACAGCGGGAGCCTCCCACCATGCCAGCATGGCTGCGGAGCGGCCCGGAGAAGAAATGAAGAAGAGAAGAAGGAAGAAGAGAAGAAGAAGAAGATGAAGAAGAAGATAAAGAAGAGAAGAAGATGAAGAGAAGAGAATTCCATACCAGACCTGAAGGGTCTGGTATGGAATTTAGGGGGAACCCCACGTCAATTTTTTTAAAAAATTTTGGCTGGGGTTCCCCTTAATATCCATACCAGACCTGAAGGGCCTTGTATGGAATTTAGGGGGACTCCCACATCATTTTTTTTTTTTAATTTTGGTTCGGGGTTGCCCTGTGGGGAATTCCCATGCCGTTTTTATCAATGAACTTCTATGTGTATTGTCGGCAATGCAATAGCCGCGGTAGTTTTAAATGTGTTTTTTCTTTCAAAATGTCATTTTGCTGTCAGACTGTTCTAAACACGGGAAACATGCGCCCCTTTACAGGCATACTATAGACACCCCCCAGGTATGAAATTTAAAGGGATATTACACTTTTATTGTTTGACTTTAAGCATTATTAAAATCACTGCTCCTGAAAAAACGGCCGTTTTTAAAACTTTTTTTTGCATTGATTCATGTCCCCTGGGGCAGGACCCAGGTCCCCAAACACTTTTATTGACAATAACTTGCATATTAGCCTTTAAAATTAGCACTTTTGATTATTCATGTTCGTGTCCCATAGACTTTAACGGTGTTCGCGTGTTCGAACGAATTTTTTTCCTGTTCGCATGTTCTGGTGCGAACCGAACAGGGGGGTGTTCGGCTCATCCCTACTGTCCACTACACTACATTGTCCACTACACTGACCACTATACTATACTGACCACTATACTATACTGAGAAAGGTGTAGAAATTGCGCCAACTCCCAAACTAAGCAAAAAAGAGCAGCCAACACAACAATCTGACCGTTGTAAATGTAGAAATAATAACCAAGTGTGGCGCTAGTGAAAAACAAAGTAAGTGAAAAACAGTGGTCTCTGTGGGAGAAATAACAGCAAGTGTGTAACCCTAAAGTGTTACAGTATCCAAAAGGATATATATAAGTAAAAATTGGTAAATACTTCAAGTGTGTAACAGGGTGGGATGTTAAAAAACAGACCCCAAATTAAACAAACAACAGCAATGCAAAAAATACCATAATCAAACAGTATTTGAAAAGAATAAAAAGTATATAGGCAGTGTCCCAATGTATTAAGTGTATAACTCTATAAAGGACATGTTGTCCATATGTGAAAATGCTCAAAAAAGAAATGTCCCAAAATCCTAAAGGGGTAAAACAAATAAAAATATAGTGTAAAAAATATGAGTCTATTTATTGAAGAGGTGCAATACTTCAGGCAGACCTCACAGCCCTTGAGATGTAAGCCGGCTTCATGTGTAGAGGATGAAGGGTAGCTTTAAGGATGAATCCTTCACTTATGTAGATATTATCAACATCAATAGAAAACGACAAAAAGATGCCCTTACCAGAGAGGGTGGACTCACAGGCCCTTGGCGGTGAGTCAAACAGGCTTATACCGTCAAGCGGTGTAGAATGGTACTCCGTAAGAAGACTTGGTAAGAAGGCTTGGTATGGAATCCCATCAAGAGTCCTCAAGTGATGTGTTGGTATGGAAACAGGCACATCCACGGGTCAGCTTCGATCGCCGGTTGATCGTTTCCTCAGTGGTTCATCCCGTATGTAATTAAATAAATGAAAGAAAAAGGCTTCCACATGGTGTAAATCCTTATTTTCCAAAAGGCATAGTGGCACTTTATTCAAATATATACTCCGAAAAATTTACAGACAGGAGCGGTAAAAACTCGGTTCAGAGTATATATAAAGTTTAAAAAATAATCTTAAAACAGCGCAGTGAGTAGTGGTGGGGTATAAACATAGAAACCCGACGCGTTTCGCCCTCCAAGGCTTCTGCCCCAGCAGAAGCCTTGGAGGGCGAAACGCGTCGGGTTTCTATGTTTATACCCCACCACTACTCACTGCGCTGTTTTAAGATTATTTTTTAACTATTTTTTAAACTTTATATATACTCTGAACCGAGTTTTTACCGCTCCTGTCTGTAAATTTTTCGGAGTATATATTTGAATAAAGTGCCACTATGCCTTTTGGAAAATAAGGATTTACACCATGTGGAAGCCTTTTTCTTTCATTTATTTAATTACATACGGGATGAACCACTGAGGAAACGATCAACCGGCGATCGAAGCTGACCCGTGGATGTGCCTGTTTCCATACCAACACATCACTTGAGGACTCTTGATGGGATTCCATACCAAGCCTTCTTACCAAGTCTTCTTACGGAGTACCATTCTACACCGCTTGACGGTATAAGCCTGTTTGACTCACCGCCAAGGGCCTGTGAGTCCACCCTCTCTGGTAAGGGCATCTTTTTGTCGTTTTCTATTGATGTTGATAATATCTACATAAGTGAAGGATTCATCCTTAAAGCTACCCTTCATCCTCTACACATGAAGCCGGCTTACATCTCAAGGGCTGTGAGATCTGCCTGAAGTATTGCACCTCTTCAATAAATAGACTCATATTTTTTACACTATATTTTTATTTGTTTTACCCCTTTAGGATTTTGGGACATTTCTTTTTTGAGCATTTTCACATATGGACAACATGTCCTTTATAGAGTTATACACTTAATACATTGGGACACTGCCTATATACTTTTTATTCTTTTCAAATACTGTTTGATTATGGTATTTTTTGCATTGCTGTTGTTTGTTTAATTTGGGGTCTGTTTTTTAACATCCCACCCTGTTACACACTTGAAGTATTTACCAATTTTTACTTATATATATCCTTTTGGATACTGTAACACTTTAGGGTTACACACTTGCTGTTATTTCTCCCACAGAGACCACTGTTTTTCACTTACTTTGTTTTTCACTAGCGCCACACTTGGTTATTATTACTATACTATACTGACCACTATACTATACTGACCACTATATTACACTGACCACTACACTGACCACCATACTACACTGTCCACTATACTGACCACTATACTACACTACACTGTCCACTATACTGACCACTATACTACACTACACTGTCCACTATACTACACTACACTTGACCACCATACTACACTGTCCACTATACTGACCACCATACTACACTGACCACCATACTACACTGACCACCCTACTACACTGACCACCATACTACACTGACCACCATACTACACTACACTGTCCACTATACTACATTACACTGTCCACTATACTACACTACACTTGACCACCATACTACACTGTCCACTATACTACACTATACTGACCACCATACTACACTGTCCACTATACTACACTATACTGACCACCATACTACACTGTCCACTATACTGACCACCATACTACACTGACCACTATACTACACTGTCCACTATACTACATTATACTGACCACCATACTACACTGACCACCATACTACACTGACCACTATACTACACTGACCACCATACTACACTGACCACCATACTACACTATACTGACCACCATACTACACTGACCACTACACTACACTGACCACTACACTACACTGACCACTATACTACACTGACCACTACACTACACTGACCACTACACTGACCACTATACTACACTGACCACTACACTACACTGTCCACTATACTACACTGTCCACTATACTACACTGACCACCATACTACACTGTCCACTATACTACACTATACTGACCACCATACTACACTGTCCACTATACTACACTGTCCACTATACTACACTGACCACCATACTACACTGACCACCATACTACACTGACCACCATACTACACTGACCACCATACTACACTGACCACCATACTACACTGTCCACCATACTACACTGTCCACCATACTACACTGTCCACTACACTAACCACTACACTGACCACTATACTACACTGTCCACTACACTAACCACTACACTGACCACTATACTACACTGTCCACTATACTACACTGACCACCATACTACACTGACCACCATACTACACTGACCACCATACTACACTGACCACCATACTACACTACACTGACCACTATACTACACTGACCACCATACTACACTGTCCACTACACTAACCACTACACTGTCCACTATACTGACCACCATACTACACTATACTGACCACCATACTACACTGACCACTACACTAACCACTATACTACACTACACTGACCACCATACTACACTGTCCACTATACTACACTGACCACCATACTACACTGACCACTACACTATACTGTCCACTATACTACACTGTCCACTATACTACACTATACTGACCACCATACTACACTGTCCACTACACTACACTGACCTCCATACTAAACTACACTATACTGACCACTATGCTAACCACTATACTATACTAACCACTATACTACACTATACTCAGGCCCAGATTAAGTGCATCATGGGCCTGGTGCTAAGGATGTTGGTGGGCCTTTTTATGAAAATAAATAAAATGAAAACGCAAACAATTTTTTGTGAAATTTAAATTTAAGAGAGAGAGGGGGTGAGAGAGAGAGAGAGAGAGAGAGAGAGAGGTGGTGGACACTGCAAATTACATAGCGGGCATTGCAAGGCACAGCCATGACATGGTGGGCATTGCACATGACATGGTTGGCACTGGATGGCACATCACATGACATGGTGGGCACTGCACATTACATGGTGGGCAATGCAAGGCACAGCACATGACATGGTGGGCACTGCACATTACATGGTGGGCACTGCAAGGCACAGCATGACATAGTGGACACTGCACATCACATGAAGGGCAATGCAATGCACAGCACATGACATGGTCAGCACAGCGCATTACATGTGGGCACTGCAATGTACAGCAAATGACATACTGGACACAGCAC
This sequence comes from Lithobates septentrionalis, assembly GCA_037952835.1. Classification (NCBI taxonomy): domain Eukaryota; kingdom Metazoa; phylum Chordata; class Amphibia; order Anura; family Ranidae; genus Lithobates; species Lithobates septentrionalis. The sequence goes on along the minus strand of JBBDGP010001201.1, from coordinate 2,995,667 downwards.
ATTACATGGGGGGCACTGCAAGGCACATGACATGACATGGTGGGCACAGCGCATTACATGGTGGGCACTGAATGGCACATAACATTACATGGTGGGCACAACACATTACATGGTGGGCACTGCATGGCATAGCACGTTTCATGGTGGGAAATGCAACTGCACATTACATGTTAGGAACTGCACATGACATGGTGGGCACTGCAAGGCACAGCATGACATAGTGGGCACTGCACATCACATGAAGGGCAATGCAGTGCACAGCACATGACATTGTTCAGCACAGCGCATTACATGGTGGGCACTGCAACGTATAGCAAATGACATACTGGACACAGCACATTACATGGGGGGCACTGCAAGGCACATGACATGGTGGGCACAGCACATTACATGGGGGGCACTGCAAGGCACATGACATGGTGGGCACAGCACATTACATGGGGGCACTGCAAGGCACATGACATGACATGGTGGGCACAGCACATTACATGGGGGGGCACTGCAAGGCACATGACATGACATGGTGGGCACAGCACATTACATGGGGGCACTGCAAGGCACATGACATGACATGGTGGGCACAGAACATTACATGGGGACACTGCAAGGCACATGACATGACATGGTGGGCACAGCACATTACATGGGGACACTGCAAGGCACATGACATGGTGGGCACAGAACTTTACATAGTGGGCACTGCAATGCACATGACAGGACATGGTGGGCACAGAACATTACATGGGGGGCACTGCAAGGCACATGACATGGTGGGCACAGCACATTACATGGGGGGGGGCACTGCAAGGCACATGACATGTTGGGCACAGAACATTACATGGGGACACTGCAAGGCACATGACATGACATGGTGGGCACAGAACATTACATGGGGACACTGCAAGGCACATAACATGGTGGGCACAGCACATTACATGGGGGGCACTGCAATGCACATGACATGGTGGGCACAGAACTTTACATAGTGGGCACTGCAATGCACATGACAGGACATGGTGGGCACAGAACATTACATGGGGGGCACTGCAAGGCACATGACATGACATGGTGGGCACAGCACATTACATGGGGGGCACTGCAAGGCACATGACATGGTGGGCACAGCACATTACATGGGGGCACTGCAAGGCACATGACATGGTGGGCACAGCACTTTACATAGTGGGCACTGCAATGCACATGACATGGTGGGCACAGCACATTACATAGGGGCACTGCAATGCACATGACAGGACATGGTGGGCACAGCACATTACATGGGGGGCACTGCAAGGCACATGACATGACATGGTGGGCACAGAACATTACATGGGGGGCACTGCAAGGCACATGATATGGTGGGCACTGGGCACATCACATGAAGGGCAATGCAATGCACAGCACATGACATTGTTCAGCACAGCGCATTACATGGTGGGCACTGCAACGTATAGCAAATGGCATACTGGACACAGCACATTACATGGGGGGGCACTGCAAGGCACATGGCATGGTGGGCACAGCACATTACATGGGGGGCACTGCAAGGCACATGACATGGTGGGCACAGCACATTACATGGGGGCACTGCAAGGCACATGACATGACATGGTGGGCACAGCACATTACATGGGGGGGCACTGCAAGGCACATGACATGACATAGTGGGCACAGCACATTACATGGGGGCACTGCAAGGCACATGACATGACATGGTGGGCACAGCACATTACATGGGGGGGCACTGCAAGGCACATGACATGACATGGTGGGCACAGAACATTACATGGGGACACTGCAAGGCACATGACATGACATGGTGGGCACAGCACATTACATGGGGACACTGCAAGGCACATGACATGGTGGGCACAGAACTTTACATAGTGGGCACTGCAATGCACATGACAGGACATGGTGGGCACAAAACATTACATGGGGGGCACTGCAAGGCACATGACATGACATGGTGGGCACAGCACATTACATGGGGGGGGGCACTGCAAGGCACATGACATGGTGGGCACAGAACATTACATGGGGACACTGCAAGGCACATGACATGACATGGTGGGCACAGAACATTACATGGGGACACTGCAAGGCACATGACATGGTGGGCACAGCACATTACATGGGGGGCACTGCAATGCACATGACATGGTGGGCACAGAACTTTACATAGTGGGCACTGCAATGCACATGACAGGACATGGTGGGCACAGAACATTACATGGGGGGCACTGCAAGGCACATGACATGGTGGGCACAGCACATTACATGGGGGGCACTGCAATGCACATGACAGGACATGGTGGGCACAGCACATTACATGGGGGGCACTGCAAGGCACATGACATGACATGGTGGGCACAGAACATTACATGGGGGGCACTGCAAGGCACATGACATGGTGGGCACTGGGTACAAGAGAGCACACTACATGGGGGGAAGGAGCAGTCTGTCCCCTAGCACAATAATTACACAACATCCCCCTAACCATTGTACTGACCTTATCATAACAGCATGGGAGATGTCCTTCCTCCCGGGCTCCTGCTGGTTAGGACATCAGCGCCCCTCCCCCAGACACAGAGGATCTGTGTGAGTGGAACAGATCCTGTGATAGGGGTCAGGCATCGGCAGAGACAGGACTTGGCTGCACTGACTTGTCTCCTCCATGTGAGCACAGAGGGCTCCTCTTCCTTCAGGAAGGCACACAGGAATTGACAAGCCACTGGCATGGGCCTATATTGAGGGAGGGGCCTGGAGCTGCAGCTCCACCAGCCCCTATGTTAATCCGGCCCTGACTATACTGTCCACTACACTGCCCCCCATAGTGACACTACACTGACCTCCATACTATACTACACTACATTGTCCTGCCTACAGTCTCTCTCGCCTCCCTCCCCCTCCCAGTAACAAGACTCTCACTTACCTTCTTCTCCTGGCTGCATCGATCCGGATGAGGAGGAGAACACAGCGGCGGCTCACTTTCTTCTCTCCCCTGCGCTCTGCTTGCTGCCATGTTCAGTATCCAGCGCCCTGTGATTGGGTGTATGGGGGTCATGTGCGGAGGCGGGGCACCTCACATGACCCCCATACACCCAATCACAGGGCGCCGGACACTTAACATGGCGGCCGGAGCCCAGGGACACAAAATTAGAAATTAGGAGGAGGCAGCCAGTGACACATACTGGCGCCCCCCTAAATATCACGCCCGGGGCCACGGCACCCCCTGCACCCCCTACGCTACGCCACTGGGTGCGTGGTCCGACCACGTTATGGCTCCGATCTCTGAGTCTGTCAGGTCCTGAAGGGTGAACTTGTCAAGGAGGAAGAAGTGTATACAGGAGTATGAAAGTTGAGAGGAGGAAAAGTATTAGAAGTTTCACTCAGCTCTGTGTTGGCATCTCCATGGATCGAAAAGATCATTTGTTTGAAGAAAGGCATTTAAGGCAGGTCACCAGTGTTTGGCTGTGAATGTGGTGTCCATATTTGGGTCTCCAATTATGTTGAAGTCACCTCCGAGAAGAAGTCTTCCTTTTTGGATTTGTTTTACTTTCTTGTACAGTCTTTTGCAGAATAGTAATTGTTTGTTTGGGCCATATACGTTGACTAGTGTGTAGGTGACTTGGTTAATGTCACATATGAGGATTAGGTAGCGGCCTTGAGGGTCTGAAATGGATTGGTGTAGTTTGAACTGTAAAGAGTCTCGTAAAGCAGTGAGGACTCCGTTCTTCTTCAGGCCTGAGCACAGGGGCGTAACTAGAAATCACAGGGCCCCATAGCAAAATGTTGTATGCCCCCCCCCCCACAAAAAAAATGAACTAATGCCATTGAACAACAGATTACCGCAGAGTCAGGCAGCAGATTATCAGTCAGGCAGCAGAGAGATAATGTCATCTCTCTGCTTCCCGAGGCTGGCTGCACAGTGGTGGGGGAACTGCTCTGCAGGGATGCAGGGAGGGCGCCAGACGGTGAGATGATGTCATCTCTATGCGCCCCCACCTGCCAGCTCCCTGAATGGCCAGCCACTCACACACAAGCCGCCCAGCTGTATCACCAACTGAGCCGCCTGACAGCCCTCTAAGCTGCCCGCTCTCACCCGCGGGCCAGCGGAGCCGCCCGCTCTCACCCACGGGGCCACCCGCTCTCACCCACGGAGCTGCCCGCTCTCACCCATAGTCGCCAGCTGTGTGCAAATTTCCATGGTCGTTTTGGCAGAGAGAGAGATTTGTGTCAGGAAAGGTCAACTCCGCTGGTAATATCGATCATTTGGCGTGCAGTACTAAGGTCCACCAGCAGGTGTCTTCTGACAGTTTGGAGCTGTCAGGAGAGCTTTTTCCTGCTGGTAATTTGTCACCTTTGGGCTGCAGTACTGGCGTCCACCAGCGGAGGGATCCTGGCAGTATGGAGAAAGTATTACCCTCTGCAGACAGGCATCACCTGACTTTAATTAGCAGCTGTAGTATAAACACCCGGCAAGTGCACACACATCTTGCCTTGGTATTTTCCTTGAGCCCTGACCTGCAGCCTGCATCCTGTTACTCTGATCCTGAAACCTGATTCCTGAACCTGAAACCTGATTCCTGGAACCTGTTGATCCTGTTCCCTGTCTGTTACCTGAACCCTGGATCCTGAGCCTTGTATCTGACCCGTCCCTCCTGTGATCCATCCATCCTCTTATTGTCCTGTTTGTTTCCCTTCCCCAGCTGCTGACCTCCCATTGATGACCCTGGCCTGGCTCTGTTTATGATCTTGGTATTTCCCTTACTTGTATATATTTGTTCTGTTACTATTATTTGTGGGTTTCTGTTTGGTATTGGTTGTTGTGCACTGAGTGATATTGGAGGTGGTTGTGTTATATTTATTCACTTATCTTTAATAAATCATTTATATTTTCACTTATACACGTCTGGGTTTCCTCTGTTGCAGTCCACACAGTTCTGCTCTTATCTGGTACATGACAGATTGTAGTGAAAGGGTCGGGAAGTCTCGCCACATGTTTTGCTGCATACATGACCCGCTCCTTAACCCTGAAGAAGTGATTGTGGGCCAGCATGTCCCTGGGTGTGGAAGCTGGGAGGTGTGGTGGCTTGGGGAATCTGTGTGCCCTGTCAATTTCTAGGTCACAGTTTGTTAGGTCAGGCAGCAAGGTATTGGGATTGCAGGTATTGCACAAGTTCTGATTGTTGGATTGATTCTGGTATACTATGGAACTTGACATTATTTCGCCTGGAGCAATCCTCCAGGTCTTCGAGTTTTAGGTTAATTAGTTGGAGTTCATAGTGGTGCAGTCTGGATCTGTCTGAAGAACTGACAAATGGATCCATATTGAACACATATGTGAAAGGGCCCTAGCAAATCTAGTTATTTTGTAAATCTAAATTTTAAAAAATAAATTTAGTAAATAAGGACAGCTGTTGCTGCTGTCTCCTCCCGCATATGCTGTTTGTCCAGCTGCCCTAAGGATCCAATGGCTTCAGTGCTTGCTAAATAGTTTATGGACCATTTTGCAGGAATTCAGACTTTCCTGATCTGCATACTTGTTCCAGGTAAGTTTCTCAAAATATTGATGCCAGATACAGCCAGGCAACTACAATTGTTAGAAGGATCAAAAGTGAACTTCAAGCTAAATGGTGAGGGACACTGGGGCCCCTGCTAAGGTATCTCTTAACCACTTCCATGATATGTCCTCAAAAGCAGAACAGCTGCCACACATGGTTAAAAACCAGCAACAAAGCCGTTATTGGACTTTAACATGTGAGCCAAAAAAGTTATGTATAGGGAGGATTGTACCCACTTGCTGGCTGTTTTGCTTTTGAGGACAATTTTTAGAAAGAGCCAGACAACTAGCATTTTCCATAGGAAATTTGCAGTTGTAGGCTACATATTTCTCTCCACAGGTTACCTTTCACTGAATGCAATACTACCAGCACTCCACAAGAGGGATTTTACAGGAAAATATACAGCAGTACATGCTGTAAGCTGCTATTTGGAAGGCTGCATTTGTCAAACAGGTAAATTTGAGATCAGGTTGAGACATTTATTATATCTGCCATGATTGCATTCACTGAACTAATTGAGCTGGTTTTCAGTTTAGAGCATTCCACTAAACACAGGGATATCTGTGTGCCCTGCTGGCTGTAATCAGGAGAGATGTAATTTGGAGCAGGTTAGACAAGTGGAAACTAAGACAAAAGGGTTGATTTACTTAAGGCAAAAAGACTGTTCAATTTGCAAGAAAAGTTGCTCTTTGCAAGGAATTTTGAATTAGTGAATGTTGTGAAGTTTCACTTTTCATAGAATACTCAATTACATCACCTCAAAAAAAAAAAAAAAAAAAAACTGTATTTTTGCTTGCACATGACTGGATGATAGAATTAAGCAGAGCTTTACCTCATTCACTAAACTCTGGTGCGAATTTCCCTGCAAAGTGTACAGCCTATTTACCTTTAGTAAATCATATAAACTCAAAGCAAAAGTGTACAGAGGTTCTAGCCGAACATACTTGTCTTTTTACTGTCACCTGTTTTGAGAACAGTAATTGCAGATGTCAGCAAGTACTTGATCTAAAATTCAATCCTCTATAATGACCAAAAACTCCAATAATCTATAGATCAATGTTTACTCTGCTTTATGTTAAAAGCTTGTCAATGGATGTGAGTCGAATTGTTCTGTATCAGGTTTATAGGGAACATCTGGACAGAAGGTAACTCAGTACTACCGGTTTGTGTGAGGTTGGATAGGAAATCCGTGCTTGTTAATAACTAAGGAACCCTGTGCAGAGGTAATGCTGTTCAGCTAGAGATGATATGTTAGCCCTATAGTAGAGGGTTTGCTTTAATACCAGCCAGTATGCCCTTTAGCAGTGGGTCTCCCCCAATCAAAACACCAGTCCACTGGTCTCTTAAAACAGATGGTGCTGGTATTTTATGAATGCTTTAGGTGCAGCTTATTATCCCTTAGTTATCATCTACAGTGGGCAAAATAATTATTTAATCCCCTGCAGATTTTGTAAGTTTGCCCACTTACAAAGAAATTAAGGGTCTATAATTTTTATCATAGATGTGTTTTAAATGATAGAGACAGAATATCAACCAAAAATACAGAAAAAACACATGATACAAATGTCTCCACTCGGTGGAGAAACCCTTGTTGGCAAGCACAGAGGTAAGACGTTTCTTGTAGTTGGTTACCAGGTTTGCACATATCTCAGGAGGGATTTTGGTCCACTCTTCTTTACAGATCTTCTCTAAATCCTTAGGGTTTCTTGGCTGTTGCTTGGCAACTGGAAGTTTCAGCTCCCTTCATATATTTTATATAGGATTAAGGTCTGGAGACCGGCTAGGCCACTCCATGACCTTAATGTGCTTCTTCTTGAGCCACTCCTTTGTTGCCTTGGCGCAATGTTTTGGGTCATTGTCATACTGACAGACCCAACCATGACCCATCTTCAGTGTTCTGGCTGAGGGAAAAAGGTTCTCATCCGAGATTTTACAATACATGGCCCCATCCATTGGCCCATCAATGAGGCAAAGTCAGTCTTTACCTTTAGCAGAGAAACAGCCCCAAAGCATAATGTTTTCACCTTCGCGCTTGACTGTAAGGAATGTGTTCTTAGGGTCATAGTCAGCATTTTTCTTCCTCCAAACACTACTAAGTCATGTTTTGCTTGGGGAGCAAATACTTTTTTTTTACTCACTGAACTGCAACTTAATTGACAGTATTTGTTTTATGTGTTTTGTTTGGATTTTTGGTTGATATTCTGTCACTATCATTTAAAATAAACCTATGATAAAAATTATAGACCCTTCATTTCTTTGTAAGTGGGCAAACTTACAAAATCTGCAGGGGATCAAATAATTATTTCCCCCACTGTATAAGAGAGTTCTTTGCAGCCTATGTACATTTCAGGTATGCAAAGTTAGATATAAAAACATGCAAATACTGCTTAAAAAAAATATTTTAAGAGTAACTCCAATTTTGTTGAAAAAAAAAAAAAATCCCCTATGGGAGATCAATTTGCATTGCAGGGATTTTAACAAACTGTGCAGCAACTTTGTTTCTTCTCTAAAGAAATAGCTGTTTGTTTGACCATGTCCTGTACAGACTGATTGTCTGGTTCATTATATTCATCTGGTGCACTCTTATGCCGTGTACACACGATTGGAATTTCTGACAACAAAACCGTGGATTTTTTTCCGAAGGATGTTGGCTCAAACTTGTCTTGCATACACACGGTCACACAAATTTTGTCAGAAATTCCGAACGTGAGAACGCGGTGACGTACAAGACATACGCCGAGCCGAGAAAAAGGAAGTTCAATAGCCAGTGTGGCTCCTTCTGCTTGATTCTGAGCATGCGTGAGCTTTTGAGCGACGGACTTGTGTACACACGATTGGACTTTCCGACAACAAGTGAAGTTGGCAGAAAATTTGAGAACCTGCTCTCAAACTTTTGTGGGTGTAAATTCCGACAGCAAATGTTTGATGGAGCATACACACAGTTGGACTAAAATTAAACATCTAAATATTCAGACGGATTTTCTAAGTACTGTATTTCACTATATAAACTCACTTTACTACTGTTAAAAGTAAGTGTAAAATGCAAAACTCCGGTGGGTGTAACAAGATGTCTGCTTTCCCCCTTCTCCATGTATCCTTACTGTAGATGAGTGCAGGGTGTAGCAAGATGGCGGCAACAAAACGTCACTTCCGTTACACATTCTGACGCGTCGCCTAATCTGATGAAACACCGTCTCTAAGACTAAGGACTGAGCGATCAAAGACCGCGGCTGGCTCAGGCTCTCAGCGGCTCGTTGAGAGGCTGAGCCAGGTGCTGGTTCAGGCTTCTTTGTGGATCCCGACCATGTGGTTGCAATCATTCCCTATCCTAGACTGGCTCTGTGAAAACGGGTTACAGGAATGCAGAATGAACTGCACTTCTGTGAACCACAGAAGTACAGCCAAATAAATATTTTTTTAGTCTTTTTTTTTTTTTTTTGCCATTTTTTTTTTCTACAAAATAAGTTACGCTTTAAATAAAGAACCCTCCCACCACCGCCGGCCATTTTTACAATAAAATAGTTAATATTGGTACAGTGTGTTTTGATTGTCTCACTATGAGTTCTTCTTAAACATCTACCAACCGTGCACTGTAGTTTTACTGCTACAGTGCGGGCTGGCTGCGCAGAATCATGTATACATATGTGATTTTGCATTTCCGGGGTAGGGGGCACACACACATCCACCCACCTGACTGTGCTGTCACTGGCTCTAGCACATGCTGATCACTGGTTCCCGGCCAATGATTTACGGCTGGGACTCGCCAATCAGTGGAGTGAGTGACAGGAGAGAACTTTTGTTTATGTAAACGCAACAGAATAAAAACAGGCACATCTCGTAGTAAAAGCGCCACACAGTAAACGCTTTACACATAGTTAGAGACACATTTAACCCTGTGATTGCCCCAGATGTTAACTCCTTCTTAGCCAGTGTCATTAGTACAATGTCAGTTTATATTATTAGTAGGGATGAACCGCCACCAGAACGTGCGAACAGGCAGAAAATTAATGTGAACACCGTTAAAGTCTATGGGACACGAACATGAAAAATCAAAAGTGCTCATTTTAAAGGCTTATATGCATGTTATTGCCATAAAAAGTGTTTGGGGACCCGGGTCCTGCCCCAGGGGACTTGTATCAATGCAAGAAAATGTTTTAAAAATGGATGTTTCAGGAGTAGTGATTTAAATAATGCTTAAAGTGAAACAATAAAAATAAAGTATTCCTTTAAATATCGTGCCTGGGGGTGTCCTTAGTCTGCCTGTAAAGTAGCGCATCTTTCCCGTGTTTAGAACAGTACCACAGCAAAATGACATTTCTAAAAGGGAAAAAAGCCGTTTAAAACTGCTTGTGGCTGTAATGTATTGTCGGGTCCTGGCAATATAAATAAAAAATCATTGAAAAAAAGGCGTGGGTCCATTACCAGGCCCTTTGGGTCTGATATGGATATTAAGGGGAACCCCACACCAATTTTTTTTTTTTAAATTGCGTGGGGCTCCCCCCAAAATCCATAGCAGGACATTCAGGAGCCAAAATGTAAAAAAAACCCCATACCAGACCCTTATCCGAGCACGCAACCTGGCAGGCCGCAGGCAAAGGGGGCTCCTGAACTGTACCAGGCCACGTGCCCTCAACATGGGGAGGGTGTTTTGGGGTCCCCCAAAAATACTTTGTCCCCATGTTGATGGGGACAAGGGCCTCTTCCCCACAACCCTTGCCCGGTGGTTGTGGGTGTCTGCGGGCAGGGGCTTATTGGAATCTAGAAGCCTTCTTTAACAAGGGGACCCCCAGATCCCACCCCCCCTATGTGAGCGGGTATCGGGTACATTGTACGCCCTACACATTCACCAGAAAAAGTGTCAAAAAAGTAAAAATGACGACAGTAGCCAGTTTGGGACAATTCCTTTATTTAAAAAAAAAGATGTCCCGCAATGTCCATTCATCTTTGATCACAGCACTGACGGCCTGAGAAAAAAATTAATTGGAAAAACTCTGCCTCGATGGGAGGCTCCCGCTGCCTGCAGCCTTTTTGCTTTGACAGCTGTTATATAGCTGAGGGCTGAGCCACTCGGTGACGTAAGCGGGTGACCCCGCCCCATTCTAACACCATGTGACATCACGTAATGTCAGAGGGGAGCGGAGTCAACCATTTACATCACCGTAAATGGGTCTATCGGGGCTGTAATCAAAGATGGATGGAAATTGCTGGATATTTTTTTTAAATAAAGGACTTGTCCCAAATGGTCTCCTGTCATATTTACTTTTTTGACACTTTTTTTGGTGAATTGTAGGGGTACAATGTACCCGATACCAATTCAAATAGGGTGGGCCAGGATCTGTGGGGTCCCCTTGTTAAAGGGGGCTTCCAGATTCCGATATGCCCCCCACCTGCAGACCCCCACAACCACGGGGCAAGGGTTGTGGGGAAGAGGCCCTTGTCTCCATCAACATGAAGACAAGGTGTTTAGAGGGGGACCCAAAAACACCCTCCTCATGTTGAGGGCATGTGGCCTGATACGGTTCAGGAGGGGAGGCACTCTCTTGTCCCCCCTTTTCCTGCGGCTTGCCAGTTTGCATGCACAGATAAGGGTCTGGTAAGAAATTTGGGGGGACCCCCACACCATTTTTTTATTTACTTTGGCACGGGGTTCCCCTTAAAATCCATACCAGACCTGACGGGCATGGTATGGATTTTGGGGGGGACCCCCTCGCCATTTCTTTTTAAATCTTGGCACAGGGTTCCCTTTAATATCCATACCAGGCCTGAAGGGCCTGGTATGGATTTTAGGGGGGAACCCCATGCCTTTTTTTTAAAAAATGTGGCGCAGGGGGGAACCCATGCCATTTTTTTAAATGATATTTATCTATATTGCCAGGATCCAGCAATACATTACAGCTGTGAGCAGTTTTAAATTACATTTTTTCCTTTACAAATATAATTTTGCTGCTCTCATTCATAAAACTATGTACGGCCACTATGTAAGCAGCCTAACATAGTGTGGGGCGTGGACTCAGCCCCCTGAGCCATGATTGGCCAAAGGCACCCTGCCTTTGGCCGATCATGGCTCCACAGCAGAGCGCACTGGCCAAAGCATGCAGGTCAGGTGCCTGCTTTGGCCAATTAGCAGCCGTCAGTGCACTGCAGTGCATTGACAGCATTGATGGCGAACATCTGATGTTCGAGCTCATCCCTAATTATTAGCACTGATCACTGTATTCATTTTACTGGAGATGTCAGTGGCACCTTTCCACTCTAACCCTATAGAGGTACTCTTGATGAAAGCAAGAATTGGCCTTATTGTAACAAATTGCAATGATATGCACCTGTTAGACAGGTGCAGAAAAATTGGTCTTTGGGTGTTAATTGTGCCCATGAAACCTATACCAAAAACATTCTTCCAGATGAAATGATTGAACACCCTCAAAGCTAGGTAGTCTCGAAGTCCTGCAGTTTCCACATCCCAAAAAGTCTTAATCGGTGACATCGGCATCAGGGGCTTCATAGTTGGAAATCCAGGACTGATTCATTTTTATAAAAGTCAAACGGTCCACGGAGTCTGTGGACAGACGCGTTCTATGATCAGTAACGAAACCTCCTGCAACACTAAATGCCAGTTCTTTAAGCACGCTGGATGCAGGGCAGCCCAACAACTCAATAGCATACTGGGCAAGTTCTGGCCAGTGGTCTATTCTCACGACCCAGTAAGTCAGTGGATCGTCAGCTGAAAAGCTCTCCATCTCTGTTTTGGCCCCGAGGTAATCGTGCACCATGTGATGCAGACGCTGCCGATGGGATGTGGAAGCTGACAGCCCTGGGCGGCGAGGAATAAAAGAAGTCCGAAATGCCTCACTTAGGCGGACGCCTTCTCCAACGCTCCTCTCTTGACCAACAGAAGACTCAAAACAACGTTTTCCATGACACTGTAACCTACTTGAGTCAGGAAAAATGTTCAATAAAATCCTCTTTAACGCGTCCTCAAGAGATTTTATCTTCTGCACTCTCTGTGGGGACAGGATGAGTTCTGAGACCTTCCCTTTATAACGGCGGTCAAGGATGGTTGCCAACCAGTAATCATCCTTCTACTTTATGCCACGTGTTCTTCGGTCCTTTCTCAGGCTTTGAAGCATGAGGTTGCCCATGCGCCTCAAATTTGCAGAGGCTTGAGAAGCAAACTCCTCAGGGTCACTCAGGATGACAGCATCTGGAACTATCTCCTCCCAGCCACGTACTACCCCCAAGGGTCCTGGGGTTGGAAAGCAATCGCTTACAGATTGACGCATGTCTTTGTCTTCTTCGAAGCCTATGAAAGTGCCAGAATCCTCCTCCTCATCCTCCTCCTCTCTCTCCTCCTGTATGTTCTGTGACATAGGAATGATGGTGTCTGGATAAAGTTGGCCTTGAGAGTAAAAGAAGTCCTTCTCTTCCTCCTGCTGCTCTGCCTCCAGTGCCCTGTCCATAAGGCCACGCAGAGTCTGCTCCAGCAGGAACACAACAGGGATTGTGTCACTGATCCATGCACTGTCACGGCTCACTATCCTTGTGGCCTCCTCAAATGGTGACAATACAGTGCATGCATCCTTAATGATCAGCCATTGGCGTG